>CM076572.1:1300271899-1300846291 GCA_034641835.2 Pinus albicaulis | reverse complement strand
TGACTTGGTGGAGAAAGATGTCCAGTTGCATGTTGAGTTGGGTGAAAATGGACGATACAATGCAACTGGCATTGGTACCATAACCTTTCAGAGGGAGTCAGGTAAACTCATTCTTTTACAAGATGTAGTGCATGTTCCAGGTTTAAAGAAGAATTTGATCTCAGTCGCAATGTTAGAGGATAAAGGGTATGAAGTTGTCTTCGATGAAGGGAAAAGTTTTCCTTCGGCACAGGCGGGGACAAGTCGAAGGTTGGGATTCGAGCAAGAATCTCTGAGCTTGAAAATAGATGGGATACTGCGGAGCTTCCTCTTTTGTTGGGAAGTGCGAAAGACATGCGGTGATGCTTGAGAGGGAGCAAGTTTTGCATACGGGTAAAGAATTAACCTCGGGATGTGGAATGGCTGAGATGAGGATCATGGAGTGGGAGAAACCACTGATGCAGAGAAATTTCGTGCCAGATGGGTAGAGGGAATGCATGCAGCTATACCACCAAGTGAGAGGTGGGGTGACATGCATGAGTAATCCCAGGTGGAGATTTCAGGGCAGGATTCATGGAGATGGTGTGGATCTCATGAATTGAACCTGGCTATGAGGTGCCCACAGAGCAGCAGTAGCATGATCAGTTGGATTGATGCAAGCAGATCAAAGTGACAGTGTCGGATACTGGAGCGCGGATCAGAGTTGACAGCAAGTGCAAGAGTGCATGGGTGCAAGAGTTCAACAGCGCAGTAGTTCCTGATGACATGTGCAGTTGGTACCAGCAGAAGTCGAAGACTTTGATGATATATGCTAGATGCATCAAGACTGATTGAGTTGTTTGGAGCCTATTCAGTTTCAGAGGAGTTGCAGAGCAGATGCATGGAGTTGCATGGCGCTTGTGAAGGTTGCAGGGCGAATGCATGGAGTTGCATGTCGCATGCAAAGATAGTCCTTTCTTGTTGAGAGGGAGTGTTGAAGATTGCAACAAGAAATAGTGAAGGAGGCATCCTGAAACATCTTTCCTGATCCTAGTTGGAAAGTGATCACCTAAACTAGATGGGGGCCACACAAGTGATTTTGTCGCAAAGTCTATTTTTAGACTATGTCTATTTTTAGACATATGGATCATGGTCTATGAGTTGCAGGATGCTATTTATGGATGATTGGTCAAGTTGGTAAAAATAGATGGACCTCTATTTTTAGACATTGAGCGGAATCTATTTTTAGACTGCCAGTCTAAAAATAGATCAGTCGAATATTATTAGCTCTTAATAATATTTGGACTATAAACATTATCTTATCCTCTTGGAGCACTTCAGTTTGATGCTTGGATGTGGCACATGTAGCTGACAGAAGGAAATATGCTTTCCTAAGGGTTAGTTGAGCTATTGCATGGTTGAATTCAGTTAGAACTCATGTGGCAGAGTTTGGTGGAGTTGATGAGACAGTTGGTGGAGTTGTGTTCGGTTTAACTTAGTTGAACTAGTTGTATTTAGTCTAACTGATAAATACAATAGTGATGAGTGGTGTGAATTAATTATTAATTAATTCACTAATTATTAACTCATAATTCAACTAAAGAACACATCAGTTAACTGCAATGCATGGACAGTTCAGTGGAGACCAGTGTTAGAGGTGGGTGAAAGGGTGAGTGTGACTATCAGTTATGACTACAACTGTGCATGAGATTTGCACACAAATTGATTGAGATTGCCAATGAGGATTGCACAGTTAAAGCCAAGGGGATTCGAACTTGGATCTAATTCATTCTCATCTTGGATTGCGCAGTAGAGGCAGGCAAACAGTGGAGGAGATTTGAACCTGTGACTTGTTCATCTTCCGTGCTAGTTTGTGTGTAGCATGTGAGATAGTGCTGAGAGCTGTGAGAGCTTTGTGCTATGTATTGTTACATGTTCTCTATCATTATAATATACAGATAGTTGGGGGTTTTCATCTCTAAGCTTTCCCCATTACATACTGTGTTATATGTGTGCTTGATTATGTTTTTAATGTGCGCATGCGACTGCTTCTATTTCCGCAAATTGATGATCAATTGTAGAAGAGGGTATGTATTATGCATGAAGCTTAAATAGTGTGTAATGAGGATAACCTTGGTGAATAATTCAGCTATTATTCAAATTTCTACAATTTTTAGTATGTAAATGGCATCCATTCAGCACAACTCAAGTATTTTTGGAAATTAGACTCATCAAGCTTTCCAACAAGCCATCATGGGGCCAAATCCGATTTCGGGAAGGGGTCCAAAACTCAGCTGCAACAGACCCTATTTTTTGCTGAAATGGCGCTACGCAGAGATACAACATTTTGCCAAAAAGTCAACAAAAGACACTGATTAATGAAAATTTATTTTCTTGGAAAAATCACTCTTGATTTGATTGGGGAGCTATTTTTTGATGTTTTTCATTTATTTTCTTATATATTATGTGTCTTGGGCCTTGCATGGTCATTAAGCACATTTATGACATTTATGGCTAAATTAGGGTTTCTGGAAGCCTCTTAGGGTTTCCACCTCCTCATTTGCTCCATAAATAGAGCATGAGGCTCTTATGTATTTGTTGGATTTTTATGACTTATGCTAAAGCAATACATAGTCTCTTGGAGTTTTTTATAACAATTTGATGTCTTGGAGCTCATGCATGCCCTAATTTTCTTGTTGATGGAGAGAGACTGTTTGCAGGATCCATAAGCCTAGTTGATGGTGAAGTTTTCTTATGTTCATGTTTTCTAGTTTTCCATTGTGTTTTCCATCTTGCTATTTTTCAGTAGGACAAAGAATTTAGATTAAGAAATGTTTTCTAATGGCACCTTAAGTCTATTTGTCCTTCACTGCCTCAATGTTTTCTTCTGTTGAGATATGTTAGGGAATCCATCTCTTGCTCTCTAAGAAGTTCTTAGCTTTTCCATTTCTTGAATGATTTAGGTCAGTTAGTATCAAGTATGATTTATGGCTAGCCTTACATATTGTTGCCACTGAAATACTCTATTCTTGGAATCATCTCTTTAAAGCATCTTTGCCTAGGTTTGTCAAAGAAGTCTGTTTAAATCATGCTCTTTGCATTTACTTAGTTGGTTGTTTCGAAGAACCTTTCATAGTTGTAATACTAGATGTTCAGGGTTGTCTCTCCTTCTATGATTATAGTTATTTGTGCATCTTAAATGTTTTCATCTCTTGATAATGAAATCTATGAAAGTTAAATAAGTTTCTTGCCTTTCTATAATTTCATTTGAATGTTTGTCTTGGATAATCATCTATGTTCAGTTTGAAATCAAATGGATTAGGTTTCACTTATGCCTTTTATTCTCTTTCCATGCTTATGATTTTTCTAACTCCCTTATTCTAAAATTTATTAAGGATTCAGTTCTTCCCTTTATTAGCTTTTGTTCTCAAGCATAATGTTCATCTCATCAATCTTCTCAACCTCAAAGATCCACCAACCAAGTTAAAATTTCCCTGCAAATGTTCTTTAAACCATTGATTAACTTATCATGACCTTGTTAGACTCCATTTCCCAATGACTTAACAATATTTCATGTTTTCTATCTAAAATCCATCTGAGCATCATACCCAACCAAAAGAAATCAAAATACCCTACACTTAACATCTAGCCTAAAATAAACCCAAATCAGCAAACAAGTTCACATCTTTGCACCTACTAGAGAGATCCCTCTCCGAATCCAAGAAGGCTACGTCCTTGGATTCCAAAGCTTGGTTTGATGTTACCCCTGTCCATTTGTATCTTAATCAATCTAGAAAATTACGGGGAGCTAACATCGTCCACATTCACAGATACTTTTCGCACTATGGATGGAGGTACTACAAAATGGCAAGCAATCTATACTATCCTCAAAGATGAAAAGCCTGAGGTAACGGAGGTCAAGGCAACTGCTGATGATGCAAGGCCCTCAGATTTACAGTTTAAATATGTTGCATGCTCCTTCCTTCACAGAATCGTAGCAAGGGCTAGACTTTTACCATATGCTAATATGATAATATGGGTGGTTGAGAATTCAACAATTGAAGGCATACAATTCAAAACCATTAAGAATGAAATCTTAGGCTCTTTTAGAGCCAAAAATTTGAAAGTCATGTACAAACTGCTCGACCAACAAGTCATCTTTGACAACTAGTTTGTCGAAAATTTTGCAAAGGATAATGAAGACCCTTTCAAAATGATTCAAGGTTGGAGGAAAATGGATAACAAGTTTAAACATGATAAATCAGATATGTATCCTATTGCTTCACTTGCAAATCCCTACAATTTTGTAGCATCAATGCTATGAAGATTATATGGTCTCTCAGATAACACCAATTTCTCTATTAATTTGGTTCGCTTGATTGACTCCTATGTTAATTCTCACATCATGAATTGGGCAACCATTCTTTCCAAAAACCTAGCCAAAGTGATTACTAAATATCGTCAGGAAAGAGTTATTTCTTCCAAAACCGTCCCCCAATTTTTCATGAGCGCATATGTTTTTGATGCCATTTCTTTCTCCACCATCTTTCCAACTATGGGTTGGAAATGGACTACCGAGGACCCTACCCCTATTCATTTAATTCATAAACAGATATGGGAACATGATTTTTTTCCACACTTCCACAGATTATGTTATGGGGTTGTATTACCATTACATCAATTAATGTTTGATAGAAAGAGCCCCGGGTTCACTAAGGAAGCCATCACATATCTCCAAATGATAGGAAGATGTTTCATTGAAGAATAATTTTTATACATCAAAGTATTCAGAAGCTCCACTCCTCCACATGTGCTTCATCTGTATGTTGCAGATAAACTAATGGAAAGAGAAGTAGCCTACCAAATTGTCGGCAATGGACTCACTAAAACTCTAAAAGATATGAAAAAATATTTATGGCCAAGTTTTCCAATTCAATGTGATTCATTCTCCCTCATGAATTTCAATCATACATAGAAATAATGCCAAAATATTCAACTTTTGAAGCTCCTTGTTCTACTGCCAAGGCAATTCGACCCGTAGCAGATCGCTTATAAATTTACTCAGACAGTCAAAATTAGACCTGTCATCCACATAGATGATAGATTTGAAGACATTTTGCAATCCGTTGAAACTTTTGAATAAGTTCAAAACTTTTTCAGATTGAATCTAAACTGGAGGAATTACAAAGATTCCATGAGTATAGAGAGCAAAGACTCAAGCGTATTCCACAAAATATCCTGATTACTATTTATATGACTGACCTAAGCAAGGTGATCAAAACAGAAGAATCAGACCCACAAAATCAAAATGAGCTAGATAAATTGTGGAATTTAGTTAGTAATACATTAATGGATACCCCCAAGGGATCATCCACACATAAAAACACGGGATTTCAGACCCCCCAGGGTCAGATAGTTTCAGCAAAAGAAACCACCGAAAGTCCTGGGACAAGCTCCCAAGATGAAAAAGTTATCCCTGCGTTTCCTACTACTGAAATTATTCTAAAGGTAACTGATATCCCTCCACTATATGTATTCTATAGCCCTCTTCATAAAGTTGTATTCAAGAAACAGAGAAGGAGAAGAAGGATTGAAACACCCCCAGGTAATGAGATCATGGAAGTTGTATGGAAAGACACCCCGTCAAACCCAATCGACAACGTAACTCGGCAATCACAATTTGCAGGAGCATATACTATCGCAACAATGGAAAAAGCAGCTGAATTATCCATTTTGGTCCAAGATAAAGATGATAAAATGATGCAACTACAACAACAACTGGATGAAGAAAGGAATATTTTGAATCAAAAGGCCAAGCAACAACTCTTTAAATTACAACAAGATATGGAAGTACTTAAGATAAGTCATGAAAATGACTTATCCAGCAAAGACACAGTGAGTAAAGATTTGAGAGAAAATCTTATAAAGTATGAAGGCATTCCTACTGCAGAGGAATTCATTAAAGAAGCATTGGCATTAAATTCCCTACTCTCAAAACAACAAGACTTGTTTGCCTTACAAATCTCAGGCATAGTTCCACATTTGGAAATTAGTGAACAATTGACTAATACAGTCCTTGATCAGAGAATTGAGTTTAATAAAATCAATACCAAAATTTCTGACTATATTGAATGGCAAGATTCAGAGGAAGGGAGAAGATCAAATCTCCCAAAGATCAACTAAAGTTATAAAGATATTCTCTTTAATGACTGGGATACACAGGTAAAACGGGCAGAATTGGCAATAGCTAGAGAAAATAGCAAAGATCATTGTCAAAACAATCAACCACATGTTACATACCTCCGGTTTAATTAAAGAAGGAGATCCTAAATCAATTCTTGATCTCAAAATATTGGAGCAAAGTTGGAAAAATACAGGTCAAATACGAGAAGAAACAATTGCACAGCTGAAAAAGACTAATTGGGAAGCATACTGGCAACTCTTGGTTAAGCCTCATAGTTAACTTAATGACATTAAATTGTTCTCTAGATTCCATACAAAAAATGCTGCCACTTTTACTTGATGCTATATTTACTGGAGAGATGAAAACATAGTTCGGGAAGCCTCCACAAGTCCAACCAATGTCCGATATCTGTGAACAGAAAAGCAGAGCTGGCACTAGCCAATCATCAAGCATGATCATGAGTTAATTTGTTTTGACAATTTCAATTTTAGCAATTAGATACTAGGAATGGGGAAGGTTGTTAGAAACCTCCTCATAAGATATTTTGTACAATCTATTTTTGTAAGTAGTTAATATAGTATTTAAACCCTTTTCATGCATTTAGAGAAGGGTCCAGGATTTTTATTAACAACATTTACAAATAATTCATTATTGTAAGTTTTTGGATGTCTTGATAAGATAATGGAATATGATCTTTTCAATTATATATCATCTTGGTTGATCACTGTTGATGCACTATTGTATTCTCTGAAAGACTTATTGATAGAAGATTGATTATGGCCTATTATCATTGGTCAGATGAGCAGGAAAACACACATCTGGTACTATTATCGTGTATGCTAAACTTTGTTTTAACATTAGTGGTAAATCTATCTTTCATGAATTATGTATGAAATCAATTATTTCTGTTTGAAGTATCAGTTGCACTATTGTACGATATCATAATAGAAATTGATTTATGCGATATGTTTCACATCTTCCTCTGATTAACTATTTTCTCAAAAGGATTATCTTACAAAATTATTAATTATATTAAGTCTGTGATTGATCCAAATCATCACAGACTGAATAGACATCATTTTAGATCACATAAAATCAGCATTATCTCGGGTTATATTAGATTAGATTTAATTCAAATTTTTGCATCTTAGAATAAAGTTGTTTTAGTTTTTAGTTATTCTCCTTGCAAATCATTTGAATTAAAACCACCAATCATATAAAACCCAAAATTGGGAAACTGGTCCCATTATCCCCAGTCAGAGCCACTATCCCAAACGGAAAAGGAGTTTATTTAAGGTCCAGACCGGGTGGTTATCCCCCTTATTGTTGCCACAAATTTCTGAGGCCTCAACATATCACTCCTAAAAAAACTAAACCATAACCATTAATTTTCAACCAGGGTAGGTATTTTTATTTCAAAGGTGTTTACACTATTTGTGTCGATACATGAACAGTCATGTAAAACGGAAAAGATGTTGTTGAACACACTTTTAGGGATTAAAGCACTCTTGCAGAATGGGAACACAGACTTGTAAAAATTAAAAGATATACTACATGAATGAAACTTCACTCAACAAGGAATGAATCCACACTTCATAATAACTTCAGAATAAAGATAGGTGTGCCATACACTATTGGCTAATGATGCAATGACAATTGAATAAATGAAATTTATTAACCTGTGTAACAGCACAATAAATATGAAAATAGAAGTGTAACTATCCCACAATTAAATGTGTGCAACGGTAATAAGAAATTCACACTAACATGTAAAGAAAACAAATATCCTACCAATACTGCAATCCCCACTAAAGAGGAGAGCCCTTCCTCCATAGCAAGGTGCAGGAATAAAACAAATTACTTAAGAATTCAACACAGAAATTGCAGTAACATCACCCAATATATGCTTGTATTAAAATAATTTAAGAGTACATGATCAAAATGTCGGTATGATCTATGTTCTGTCATATCCTTCTCATGAGACTAATTTCTTTTATAAAGTCTTTACAAAGCCCAAAAATTATGGAACGAAACAGTCATGAGAATCTTGTGATTTTCATGTTGATTAAGCTAACATAAATACTAATAAGACAGAAATTGTTACAAACTACTTTTAATTAAAGATCTGTAATGGTTACACCCCTCTCGTTTATATGTGATTATAACTACTAATGTTTTCTTAACTATCAGCACAAGATTACTTCATGCGGCCTTTGAAAACTAACTTCAAAAATGGTGGTTGCAGTTTTGACAACTCGCAATGTAACAACCGTACTTTATGGTGTAACAATAGGAAATATCAAACCCAGGGTGTAACAACAAGTAAGAATAAGAACTATTCACCCAAGGCCATCGATAATTATGGCGACACCTAAAAGAAAAACATCCAAAAGAACTCTTCCATGTATATCCTGGTTAGTCATGCCCAAAAAAACATTGTTTCATTCAATACTTAGTAGAAAATAGCATAATAATACATTAGAGAAAAAGTTTGCTTCTGAACTAGAGGGAGTGGCATTGTGCTAGGTAATTTGTAGGTTTAATGAGGGAAAATGGCCAAAAAGGGGAAAAAGAAGCCTAAAATATCCTCAAATATTTCACCCAATAGTATGGTCATGATAGGACCATCTAATTTTCTTTTGTTCTCCTCTAATATCCCACTTCTTTACTTTGCTCAACTATGTAATATTAATCAATATAAAAAGAATGCAACTCCTAGCTTTTATAGCAACCTAATATTTAAAAATTTATGATAGTTGTCTAGGGTTAAGGTCAGGTGATAGCAAGTAGGGTGCAGGTGCTAAGGAGAGCTAGTGACACCTCTCTCAAAATTTCTTTCACCAAGGGAATCTACCTCAAAGTCTTGCTTAAATTTCATTTATTCAAATAACGCACTCAATGTATTGTTTGCAATTATATTCAAATAACACTCAAAGCTCCGCCGGCCCCACATACATTAACGCTGGGAGGAATACCACGGTATGAACTTGGCACATACCTTATGTTATCGACCTCGCAACTTTCAACGCGCTCACCCTTTGATCTTTCACAAAAACAATCCAATGGAATTTGCGTTATTTCACGAACAGAGTTTTAACACCTATAAGCTACACGAAATAAGTCGTATTGTGTTGGAGATGTGGTGATTTCTAACTGGATCACGTTGCTAAAGGTGAATACTACCTTCAGGCCAAACGCCGCGCGATTATGGTGGTTTAGTCTGGAAAACCCACTCAACTTCAACTGTGGTTTTAAACCCCTTCAACACTTATTCTTATGGCGTTCGTGTCCCATTCATCGCATCCAACACATGTTCTCTCTCACGGTGGTTCATATCCCCTTCACCTCTCTCAACCAGCATGAATGGACATCGGATAAGGAAGCTCGAATTCACAATCTCCTTGAGAAAAGTTCACAGGATTAATAATTTTTTGATGTCGATTCGACAAGGAGCCCATCACTCGGCGATTTCATACAACCTTTTCATAGAGTTACACTCTCCACGCATATGTAAAACTAACAGAGTTCGATAGCAAAACCCTTCTCCACCTCTATAAATTCGACAATAAAGATCGAATTTAGTCGCTCTCAACCAAGGAGCTGGTTCGATTCTTCCAGAAATTATGCAGAACATAGTTAAGTTTAAACAAACAAAGATTAATATGGCCACGCTCAATCAATAGAATCAAACTCTTCGACCTCCCTCAATTTTTTTACACACAGCATTAATACTCATTCGATTCACATGCCAAGAACATGAGTTCAATTACATTCAAAGGGAAATAAGAAAATTTTCACACAGAAACATAATTCTTCCAATTGATACACAGAAATCCCAAGGTTGAAGGACTGAATCCTTTGGGAAATTTTGCCAATAACACCCAGGTAACCAATAAGCTTACTAATTTATTAATTAGAGAGAAAAACCTCTCGATTCATTCACCCACTGCAAAATCCCCCTTTTCTCAGTATCAGGGGTTACATTTATAACTTTTTACATGACTGTTCAGTTCCTTCTTGAGGACCGGCTTATTTTATTTAAATAAAAGCCTCATTACATAATATTGCCCTAATTCTATCAACAGAAACCAAATTGACTGACACGAATCAACTATTGGACTTCTTCAGTTACTAGACTAATCCTAACTGTCCTAACTGCAACATAAAACTAAGGTATTGACACCTTCGCTAGTATATTTCCTTGCATATTCGAACCCACCTGGTCACAACATGTGGACACTTTTTTTCCTCACATTGCTAACTAGGACCCAATGCTCCTGCATCAGACTCCTGAGGGCAATTTTCTTCATGGGCTCCTGTCCATGAGCTCTTTCATAGAACTTCCCAGCTTCTACAACATAACTTCCGTCATCCAAGTAGCATCTTCATCTGGCTGGTCCTTCCACTTGATCAAACACTAGAAATATTCTTGTCCTATGGTCCTCTTAAACACCTTATTGTCTAAGATCTTCTCTGGCTGTAATGGCTGTGTTGTGGGTAATTTTTTTACCCACACAATCTACTCTCTATCTATTGTTCCTTCATCTGTGCCACCATCTTCATACCTGTATAAATCTGCAACATTAAATATTGGAGATATCCCAACATCAGGAGGTAATTCAATTTCATAAGCATTAGCAGAAAATTTTCTCAATATCTTGCACGGCCCTATCTTCTTGAACTTCAATTTGTTATACTGCTTCTTTGGGAACCTTTCTTTCCTCAAGTGTGCCAAAACCAAATCACCAACTTCAAAATTAACTTCCCTTCTGCTCAGGTCTGCTCTACCTTTGTGCTTTATGCTGCTGCCTTGTAGCTACTTTTTTACCTATTTGTGTATCGCTTGTATTTTTGAAGCAAACTCTTCTCCATCAGCACTCCTCAACTCTGCCTTTCTCAAGTTCCTCAGTTCAGATACTCCTCTGGGGTGCATTCCATAAACTATATGGAATGGACTCTGTCTTGTACTTCTATTAGGTGAGTCATTGCATGCATACTCTGCCTATGGAAAAATATGGTCCCACTGCTTAGGATGTTCCCCTGCAAGACTCCTCAAAAGATTACCCAAACTTTTGTTCACTACTTCAGTTTGCCCATCGATCTGAGGGTGATAGGCTGAGCTGAAACTCAGACTAGTACCAAGCTTCTTCCACAATGTTCTCCAGAAATGACCAAAAAATCTGGTATCTCTATTAGAGACAATACTTTTGGGCAACCCATGCATTCTAATAACTTCTTTGAAAAACAAATTGGCAAAATGGGTAGCATCACTGGTTTTATAGCATGGAATAAAATGTGTCATCTTTGAAAATTTGTCAACTACAACAAAAATTGTATCATTTCCCCTCTATGTCTTAGGTAGTCCCAAAACAAAATCCATACTCACCATATCCCAAGGTCTGTCTGGAATAGGCAATGGATTGTACAACCTTGCATTCTGGCTTCTTCCCTTTGCATATTGACAAATTTTATAGTTCTTCACAAAATTTTCTACTTCTGATCTCATCCTTGGAAAATAATAAAAATGACTCAGCTGCTCATAAGTTTTATCAGCACCAAAATGTCCAGCAAGTCCACCACTATGCTTCTCTTTGATTAAATTCTCCCTCATGGAACGATTTGGTATACATAACTGATTTCTTTTGAACAATAAATTTTCTTGCAAGAAATAATGCAACCACTGACTCCTATCTGTCAAAACAGGGCTACAGCATGCTTCAAATGCTTCTTTGAAATCTGGATCTGTCTTGTAGAGTTCTTTAAGGAAATCAAAGCCTACCACTTCAAATTGGGTTTCTTGAACAAGCATGTTTTTCCTACTCAAAGCATCAACCACCTTATTTGCTTGGCCACTTATATGCTTCAAAACAAAATTAAAACTCTGGAGATACTCAACCCATTTAGCATGTTTGTGATTCAATTTGGGCTGCTGCATAATATACTGTAAAGCATGGTTATCTGAGTATAGCACAAATTCTTTAGACATTAAGTAATGCCTCCACTTTTTCAATGTCTGCACAATTGCATAAAATTCATTTTCATAAGAAGAGTATTTCCTCCTTGTCTCATTCAGCTTCTCATTGAAGTAGGCTACAAGTCTGTCCTCTTGACTTAACACAGCCCCAATGGCTTCACTACTGGCATCACACTTCACTTGAAACGGCTTATTAAAATCAGGCAAAATTAAAACAGGCTTCTTAGTTATTTTTTGTTTCAAAAGCTGAAAATTCTTTTCAGCTTCAGCAGTCCATTTGAATGGTTGTTTGTCCTTCTTTATAGTCTCAATGATGGGTGCATTAATCTTGCTAAAATTTCTTATGAATTTTCTGTAAAAGCTAGCAAGTCCATGGAAACTTCTTACCTCAAAAACACTTTTTGGTGAAGGCCACTCCACAATTGCCTTGACTTTTTCTAGGTCCATATTTAATCCCTCAGCAGAAATAACAAAACCCAGATATACCAGCCCTTCTTTCATGAATGAACACTTCTTTAGATTTATCAGCAACTTCTCTTGATGTAATTTCTTCAAGACATAATTAAGATGTCTTAAATGTTCTTCCTTTGTCTTGTTGTAAATTAATATGTCATCCATATATACTACTGCAAATTTACCAATAAATTCCCTTAACACTTCAGTCATGAGCCTCATAAAAGTACTGGGTGCATTTGCTAACCCAAAAGGCATGACCAACCACTCATACAATCCTTCATTTGTTTCAAAGGTTGTTTTCCATTCATCGCCTTCCTTTATCCTAATCTTATGATATCCACTTTTCAAATTTAATTTTGAAAAATATCTTGCTCCACTCAAACAGTCCATTAAATCTTCAATTCTAGGCAAAGGAAATCTATACCTGATTGTTATCTTGTTGATTTCTCTTGAATCAGTGCACATTCTCCAACCTCCATCTTTCTTTGGACTCAACACTGTAGGTACTGCACATGGGCGCAAGCTTTCCCTGATCAAGCCTTTGTCAATCAATTCCTGCACTTGCTTTCTGATTTCTTCATTCTTTGTGGGAGTCATCGTGTAGGCTACTTTGTTTGGCAGATTTGATCCTGGAATCAAATCTATCTGATGGCTGATTCTTCTTACTAGTGGTAATTCATCAGGCAAATCATCCACAACAATATCACAATAATTGTCCAGCATTTCTTGAATTTCAATTGGCAAATCAGAAATTTTTGTAGAAGTGAGCACTACTTTTGGTTTGCAAACTAAAGAAAAATTTACCTCTCCTTCTTCAATCTACTATAGGTACTCTTTCCCACTCAGCAATAAAGTCTTTGGATCAGACTTTCTGCTTGATGGTTCTCTTTCCTCCATAGGTATCAATGTTTGATGCACTCCATCCTTGAAGAACTTAAAAGTGTTCTTCTTACCATCATGTACTGTTGCTCTCTCATACTGCCAAGGTCTACCTAGTAGTATGTGACACACATCCATAGGCATTACATCACACAAGATCTTGTCCTTGTAGCTGCCCATTTGCAATTCTATTTCACATTGCTCCTTCACAATCAGCTGGTGTCCTTTATGAGGCCATGACACCTTGTAGGGTGTTGGATGTTCCCTTGTTTTCAATTTTAGTTTCGCTATCACCTCTGTAGAGACCAAATTTTCTGTGCTGCCACTATCAATGACCAATTGACAGCATTTCCCTTGGACTTTTCACACACTCCTGAACAAATTCTTTCTTTGTCCTGGTTTAGCAACCTCTTTTGTTTGCTTCAACAAAACCTTATTGACCACCAAAGACTCTACCTTCTCTGGCAGAATTTCTTCCTCTGTTTTAGAAAACCTTGCCGCTTCTTCTCCAGTCTGAGCAACAATTGCATTTCTTTGACTTGTGCCCATATTCTCTGGGCATTCATAGTGTTTATGTCCCAATTGGTTACATCTGTAACACCTTACTTCTCTCCCTCTGTTTCTGCCTTCTCTTCCTCTGTAGGAACTCCTTCTGCCCCTTGCATCACCTTCTATGGATGCATGCTGAGGTGAGCTGCTGCTAGCTCCATCTCTTGGTGTTGTAGACCTTCCTCTACCACCTTGACTTCCCTTTCCTCAGAAAATACCTCTTCCTTTGGTAGACTGCTTTCTCAGGGGTTTATCTTCAGCTTTCAAGGCCATTTGATAAACCTCTTCTACTGTCTTAGCAGACAAAAGACCTATTTCATCTTGGATCTCCAACTTGAGACCATTTACATATCTGGAAACCTTCTCTACTGTCTCCTGGATTTGTCCAGCTCTTATACTTATTTTATAAAACTCTTCTGTGTATTATTTCACTGTCATCAATCTCTGTCTAAGGTTCTGCATTTGTCTAAATAATGTAAGCTAATAATCACTAGGCAAAAACTTACCTTTCAGTTTTGCCACGATTCTATTCCAGCGCTTGATTGGTTGTTTACCAGCTCTCCTTCTCTCTACTTGCACTCCATCCCACCAAAGTGTTGCATGCCCCTTCAACCTTGTCACTGCAAATTTAACTCTCTTGTCCTCACCCATTTCTTCATAATCAAAGCACTTGTTCATCTCATTGATCCAGTCTATCAATTATTCTGGATTCAGTCCTCCTGCAAAGCTTGACACTTCAATTCTAGGCTTGGATGTAGACCCCAGAACTGATTTAAGGAGTCTCATCTCAGGAGTAATCTCAACATTCTCTCCTGCCTCTTCTTCAGTTTCAGGTTCACTGACATCCTCAGGATCTCTTGGGTGTCCTAATTCAATTGCTTCCAATTTGGCTTGGAACTGCTGCATGGTCTCCAACACTTCTGCATTAGCAACTGGCCTACCTCTTCTTATACCAACAGCACCTCTAGCAATCCGGACAGCCATGCTGGGATTCTTCTTCTGGCTTTTGGAAGTCCCTCAATTTCTGCAAAAATGTCATGAAATCTGCTCTGATACCACAAATGATAGCAGGTAGGGTGCAGGCGCTAAGGAGAGCTAGTGACACCTCTCTCAAAATTTCTTTCACCAAAGGAATCTACCTCAAAGTCTTGCTTCAATTTCATTTATCAAATTCATGGAATTTGATCAATGAAATAAATGATAGATTATAAAACTCTCCAATAAAGTGTTAATCCTTGCTAAAATATTACCAAGCCCTTTATAACCATATCAATGCCTCTCGATCACCAACTATAACACCATGATACGACTCTTTATGTTTCGAACCCCTTAGAATTAGTATCCAACCATTTCACAATGCATAAATGTAATAAACCCCTTGGAATTAATCCCAATTGGTTACATCTGTAACACCTTACTTCTCTCCCTCTGTTTCTGCCTCCTCTTCCTCTATAGGAACTCCTTCTACCCCTTGCATCACCTTCTATGGATGCATGCTAAGGTGAGTTGCTGCTAGCTCCATCTCTTGGTGTTGTAGACCTTCCTCTACCACCTTGACTTCCCTTTCGTCGGAAAGTACCTCTTCCTTTGGCAGACTGCTTTCTCAGGAGTTTCTCTTCAGCTTTCAAGGCCATTTGATAAGCCTCTTCTACTATCTTAGGATACAAAGGACCTATTTCATCCTGGATCTCCAACTTGAGACCATTTACATATCTGGCAACCTTCTCTGCTGTGTTCTGGATTTGTCGAGCTCTTATACTTATTTTATAAAATTGTTCTGTGTATTCTTTCACTGTCATCAATCTCTGTCTAAGATTATGCATTTGTCTAAATAATGTCAGCTGATAATCACTAGGCAAAAACTTACCTTTTAGTTTTGCCATGATTCTGGTCCAGCTCTTGATTGGTTGTTTACCATCTCTCCTTCTCTCTGCTTGCACTCCATCCCACCAAAGTGTTGCATGCCCCTTCAACCTTGTCACTGCAAACTTAACTCTCTTTTCCTCACCCATTTCTTTGTAATAAAAGCACTTATTCATCTCATTGGTCCAGTCTATCAATTCTTCTATATTCAATCCTCCTGCATGTTGAAAATGGCAACAAGAAACAGTGAAGGAGGCCTCCTGAAACATCTTTCCTGATCCTAGTTGGAAAGTGATCACCTAAACTAGGTGGGGACCACACATGTGATTTTTGTCGCAAAGTCTATTTTTAAACTATGTCTATTTTTAGACATGTCGATCATATTCTATGAGTTGCAGGATGTTATTTGTGGATGGTTAGTCAAGTTGGAAAAAATAGATGGACTTCTATTTTTAGACATATTGGGCGGAATCTAATTTTAGATTGCCAGTCTAAAAATAGATATATCGAATATTATTAGCTCTTAATAATATTTGGACTATAAACATTAACTTATTCTCTTGGAGCACTCCAGTTAAGTGCATAGATGTGGCAAAGGAGCTAACAGAAGGAATTACGCTATTCCTAAGGGTTTACTGGAGCTATTGCATGGAGGACTTCAGTTAGAACTCATGTGACAGAGTTTGGTGGAGTTGATTAGTTGATTGAGAGATTAGTGGGTTGTATTGATTTAACTAATCTAAACATAGATTTAGAGAGTAGAGCTTTTTGTATCCAAGTTAACTAATAGATACAATTAGTGAGAGTGGTGTGAATTAATTATTAATTAATTCACTAATTGTAAACTCATAAATCAACTAAAGAATACATTAGTTAACTTCAGTGCATGGACAGTTTCAGTGGAAACCAATACAGAAATAGGTGAAAGAGCAGGTTAACTATCGGTTGTGACTATACTATTGCTGTTACACTGGCTGAGATAGGTGGAGTAATCGATGAGGATTGTGCAGATGATCCGGAGTGGTTTATCTATGTAAAAAAGACAAATACGCAACGTTGAAACACGCCGATTGGGGTTACTGCTCAGTGGCTAAAAGGAGAGTTGGAGCATGAGTTTTAGATCAAGCCTGATTAGTGTGTAGCAAGTGGAGATTATATTGAGAGCCTGTGAGGAGATTTGTATGAAGATTGTTACATGATCTCTATGACATATATAATATACGGATAGTTGGGGGTTTTCAGCTTTAAGCTTTCCCATTACATACTGTGTTCATATGTGTGAATTTTTATGGTTTTAATGTGTGCATGCAATTGATTTTATTTCCGCATGTGATGATCAATGGTAGAAGAGATTTTGTATTGTGCATGAAGATAAAATAGTGTGTGATCGGGAGAATCTCGGTGGATAACATATCGATTTATTCAAATTTCTACATGGTATCGGAGCGATATTGATCGTTGGAGCAATTGCAAAGCATTCGACGGTTAAGGTTTGGGGATGACTCAAGAAACATAAAGATGGAGAAAGCCGGAAATATACATGCATATTGTATATAATTTTCTACATGGAATGAGAGCGAGAATTTTTTGGGTGCACGAGTTTGTAGGGAATATCTGAAAATTTTTGGTGAAATATTTTCAGAAAAAAATAACATATTTGTATTCCTTGCGAAAAAATACCCAAATTGAAAAAAAAAAATTGGTCAAATCGGAGCTCGGATGAGGGAGATATCATCGATTTAAAATCAGCTCTTTTGTTAGAAAATTTTGCGACGGCGGGACAATTGCAATGTGCGCGAGCCAAGAATCTACATGCACTGAGGTACAAGATGCATGCAAAGCTTTGAGGAGCAAAGCAAAGGTTAGTGACTTGGTGGTTGAGAGGGAGCCTCTCAACATGCAGCGTGAGAAGCAGTCTCGGAAGGTTGTGGAGCAGCCACAACTGGAGATGCAGAAGAATCTTTATAGATTTGATGTAGATGGGATTTCTACGGAGCTTCCTACTATTGGGAAGCGGAAGGAAGACATGCAATTGAAGCTTGAGAGGGAGCGGGTTTTGCATGTAGGTGATAGTGAACCTCGGAGTGTGGAGAAGCCACAAGAGGATCATGGAGTGGAAGAGACCACTCATGCAGAGAAATTTCATGCCAGACGGGTAGAGGGAGTGCATGCAGCTATACCACCAGGTATGAGGTGGGGCGACATGCATGAGTAATCCCATGAGGAGATTTCTGGGCAGATTCATGAGATGGTGTGGATCTCATGAGTTGAACCTAGCTACGAGGTGCCCACAGCATGGTAGTAGCAAGATCAGTTGGAGTGATGCAGGCAGATCAAAGTGACAGTGTCGGATACTGGAGCGCGGATCAGAGTTGACAGCAAATGCAAGAGTGCATGGGTGCAAGATTTCAACAGCGCAGTAGTTCCTGATGACATGTGCAGTTGGTACCAGCAGAAGTCGAAGACTTTGATGATAGATGCTAGATGCATCAAGACTGATTGAGTTGTTTGGAGCCTATTCAGTTTCAGAGGAGTTGCATGGCGCTTGCAAAGGGTGCATGGCACATGCATGGAGTTGCATGGTGCATGCATGAGTTTGCATGGCGCATGCAAAGAGTGCATGGCGAATGCATGGAGTTGCATGTCGCATGCATGGAGTTGCATGGCGCTTGTGAAGGTTGCAGGGCGAATGCATGGAGTTGCATGTCGCATGCAAAGACAGTCCTTTCTTGTTGAGAGGGAGTGTTGAAGATTGCAACAAGAAACAGTGAAGGAGGCATCCTGAAACATCTTTCTTGATCCTAGTTGGAAAGTGATCACCTAAACTAGGTGGGGGCCACACAGGTGATTTTTGTCGCAAAGTCTATTTTTAGACTATGTCTATTTTTAGACATATGGATCATGTTCTATAAGTTGCGGGATGTTATTTATGGATGGTTGGTCAAGTTGGAAAAATAGATGGATTTCTGTTTTTAGACATATTGGGCGAAATCTATTTTTAGATTGCCAGTCTAAAAATAGATATGTCGAATATTATTAGCTCTTAATAATATTTGGACTCTAAACATTATCTTATTCTCTTGGAGCACTTCAGTTAAGTGCACAGATGTGGCACAACAGTTGACAGAAGGAATTATTCTATTCCTAAGGGTTTAGTGGAGCTATTGCATGGAGACTTCAGTTAGAACTCAGGTGACAGAGTTTGGTGGAATTGATTGAGGAAGTTAGTGGAGTTGTATTCAGTTTAACTCAGTTAAACATAGTTGAGCTAGTTGTATCTAGTCTAACTGATTGATACACTAGTGAGAGTGGTGTGAATTAATTATTAATTAATTCACTAATTATAAACTCATAAATCAACTAAAAAATACATCAGTTAACTTCAGTGCATGGACAGTTTCAGTGGAGACCAGTGCAGAAATAGGTGAAAGAGCAGGTTAACTATCAGTTGTGACTATACTGTTGCTATTTGCAACACACAGATAGGTGGAGTAATCAATGAGGATTGTGCAGTTCAATCTAGGTGGTTTATCTATATAAAGAGACCATCCCATAGCATTGAAACACGCAATTCAGGTTGGCTATCAAGTGGCTAAAGGTTGGAGCATGAGTTTTGCTAGATCTAGCTGGATAGTGTGTAGCATGGGAGGTAGTGCATGAGAGCTTGCAAAGAGCTTTGTACTATGATTGTTACATGATCTCCATGACATGTATAATATACAGATAGTTGGGGGTTTTCAGCTTTAAGCTTTCCCATGAAATACTGTGTTCATATATGTGAATTTTTATGGCTTTAATGTGTGCATGCAATTGATTTTATTTCCGCATGTGATGATCAATGGTAGAAGAGATTCTGTATTATGCATGAAGCTAAAATAGTGTGTGATCAGGAGAATCTCGGTGGATAACATATCAGTTATTCAAATTTCTACACTGCAAAGCTTGACACTTCAAGTCTAGGCTTGGATGTAGACGCCAGAACTGATTTAAGGAGTCTCATCTCAGGAGTAATCTCAACATTCTCTCCTGCCTATTCTTCAGTTTCAGGTTCATTTACATCCTCAGGACCTCTTGGGTGTCCTAATTAAATTGCTTCCAATCTGGCTCGGAATTGCTACATGTTCTCCAACACTTTTGCATTAGCAACTGGCCTACCTCTTCTTCTACCAGCAGCACCTCTAGCAATCCAGACAGCCATGCTGGGATTCTTCTTCTGGCTTTTGGAAGTCCCTCAATTTCTACAAAAATGTCTTGAAATCTGCTCTGATACCACAAATGATAGCAGGTAGGGTGCAGGCGCTAAGGACAGCTAGTGACACCTCTCTCAAAATTTCTTTCACCAAGGGAATCTACCTCAAAGTCCTGCTTCAATTTCATTTATCAAATTCATGGAATTTGATCAATGAAATAAACGATGGATTATAAAACTCTCCAATAAAATGTTAATCCTTGCTAAAATATTACCAAGCCCTTTATAACCACATCAATGCCTCTTGGTCACCAACTATAACACCATGATACGACTCTTTATGTTTCGAACCCCTTGGAATTAGTATCCAACCATTTCACAACGCATAAATGTAATAAACCCCTTGGAATTAATCTCTAACAGTTATACAACGCACTCAATGTATTGTTTGCAAATATATTCAAATAACACTCAAAGCTCCGTCGGCCCCACATACATTAACACTGGGAGGAATACCACAGTATGAACTTGGCACATACCTTACGTTATCGACCTCACAACTTTCAACACGCTCACCCTCTGATCTTTCACAAAAATGATCCAATGGAATTCGCATTATTTCACGAACAGAGTTTTAAAACCCAGAAGCTACGCGAAATAAGTGGTATTGTGTTGGTGACGTGGCAATTTCTAACTGGATCGCATTTCTAAAGGTGAATACTGCCTTCAGGCCAAACGCCACGTGATTCTAGTGGTTTAGTCTGGCAAACCCACTCAACTTCAACCGTGGTTTTAAACCCCTTCAACACTTATTCTTATGGTGTTCGTGTCCTATTCATCGCATCCAACACAAGTTCTCTCTCACAGTGGTTCGTATCCCCTTCGCCTCTCTCAACCAACATGAATGGACATCGGATAAGGAAGCTGGAATTCGTGATCTCCTTGAGAAAATTTCATAGGATTAATATAAGTTTTGATGTCGATTCGACAAGGAGCCCATCAATCGGCGATTTCATACATCCTTTTCACAGAGTTACACTCTCCACGCATATGTAAAACTAACAGAGTTCAATAGCAGAACCCTTCTCCGCCTCTATAACTTCAACAATAAAGATCGAATTTGGTCGCTCTCAACCAAGGAACTTGTTCGATTCTTCCAGAAATTATGCGGAACGTAGTTAAGTTTAAACAAACAGAGATTAATATGGCCACGCTCAATCAATAGAATCAGACTCTTCGACCTCCCTCAATTTTTTTACACACAACATTAATACTCATTCGATTCACATGCCAAGAACATGAGTTCAATTGCATTCAGAGGGCAATAAGGGAATTTTCACACAGAAACAGAATTCTTCCAATTGATACACATAAATCCCAAGGTCAAAGGAATGAATCCTTCGAGAAATTTTCCAATAACACCCAGGTAACCAATAAGATTACTAATTTATTAATCAGAGAGAAAAACCTCTCGATTCAGTCACCCACTGCAAAATCCCCCTTTTCTCAGTATCAGGGGTTACATTTATAAGTTCTTACATGACTGTTCGGTTCCTTCTTGAAGACCGACTTCTTTTATTTAAATAAAAGCCTAATTACATAATATTGCCCTAATTCTATCAACAGAAACCAAATTGACTAACACGAATCAACTATTCGACTTCTTCAGTTACTAGACTAATCCTAACTATCCTAACTGCAATAGACAGCTAAGGTATTGACACCTTTGCTAGTATATTTCCTTGCATATTCAAACCCACCTAGTCACAACATGTGGACACTTTTTTTTCTCACATTGTTGACTAAGACCTAATGCTCCTACATCATTAGGGTTTTTTCATACCTAAACTATCAATTAAGGTCAGGATTTTAGACCCTCCATAATCTTCTTGAAAGTCCATATGTAAACCATGTGTGATTGTTAGGAAAATTCACATTTTCTAAAAATTTTCCAGCAATCGATAATTTTTTAGGGTCTTTAATCCCTATTTGAGATGTGATATATGCTCTTCCCTAGTGCAGCTTGAAATCAATATATGACCAAAGACAAATAATTACAAATGAGTCTATAAATGTACATAATACATCATTTATCAAACAAACATATGCCAATAGTGCATTATGTAAACCTTTATCTTGAAGGCAGTCTTCCAAATGACTTATTTTATTCATACCTAGAGGTATCCCAAGATGAGATCCAACTTGGTAAAGTATTTATCATGTTGTGGATATTCTACCAAGTCATTGAACCAAGGAAAAAATTATTGATTCTTGATGGTAATCTTATTAAGAGCTTTGTAGTTGATACACATTATTTTTTCAATGTCTTCTTCTTTTACTCATACCTAGTAGTATCCCAAGTTGAGATCCAACTTGGTCAAGTATTTATCTTGTCGTAGTTGTAGTTTCTCTATCAAGTCATCAACCCGAGGAAAAAATTATTGATTCTTCAGCGTAATCTTATTAATATATTTGCATTCAACATGCAATCTTCCAGTCCCATAATTATTTGGAATTATAATGATAAATGCAACATAAAATGAAGTAATTCAGTTAACATATGTCAATTACTATATGCTTTAATAGTTGTTGCAACGATTTCTTCACTTTATGGGTTGGGTTGTTTATATAGTCCCAGATTTGGCAATGGGGGCTCAGAAAATGACTATCACATGCTCCATTTCCCTCTTAGGTAGTAACCTAATTTCTTTGAAACTACAAATAAGAGTGAAATTCTTTTGGAGAAATTTTCTGCCATTGATTTGGATTTTTAATCTTGTGTTTTTTTATAATATTAGATCTTTACCTCTATTGTATATTTTGTTAGTTTCATTTAATTTAACGATTATAATGTGCACACCATTTTGGAAAATGCAACTAGGACCTCAAGCAATGTTAATAACTTAGATGAAGTCAAAGAAAAATGTTGTATGGGGAAATTGGATGAAATTTGGTTATGGCATAGAAGGATGGGTCATATCAAATTTTACCATATCATAAAACTCAACAAAGAATAAGTAGCAAAATACATGCAAAAAATATAAAAACCAAGTGATCCTAGTTACAAGCCATGTCAGCTTGGGAAGCGGAGTAGAGTCAAATTCGATATAAAGGAATAATCATCAACCAAGCCATTAGAACTTGTTCATATAGATTGTTGGTCGGCTTAATTGTCGGATTAAACCTCTCAATATTAATTATCAATCCGAGAGTCGTAAATGTGAGTTGTATTGTGTACTGCATATTGGCTCAGCTTAATGGTCAGATTATAAATATTCCTTATTAATGATAAACTAGGTGCTGACATGAGACAAACATTTGCTCGCAAATAAACAATCTTGAAAATGAAACTTACTGAACCAATTTCATTTACTACAAACTCCACACTGTATTTAAAATACAAATCAATCCTCAATCATGTAACATTCTTGCACTCACATTCTACTTCTAAAATCTCCTATGATAACTTAAAAACCTTAATCTATTAACTCCTCTTACTAACTTGAAATTAACACTTGAAACTAAGACTTGAGATAACTAAAAGAACACACACATTACCCTAATAATAAATTCAAACCTTAAACTAACTAAAATTACTTCTTGATAACAAATTCAAGATTTAAATTAACAAATTACAATCCTAACTATTGTTAAAGGACAACTACTTTACTTCATGTAAAATAACACTTAAAAAGATCCTATTCAAAATAGTATTGCAAATAATCTATGATAAATCTTCTATTTAAATATTTTAATCTAAATGAAAATGAACTATTAAAAAGCAAGTCTACTTCAAATCAAATCAGTGCACTGTATTTAAACTTGATATCTCTACTTAATCAAATCCACACTCAAACTTGCTCGCATAAGGAAATGATTACACCAAAAAAACAATAAAGAATCTAATTAAAAAGAGATCTAAAACAAAATAAATTCTAATTAAAAGAGATCTAATTATTGAGTGAAATCATGCGTAAACAAATCAAATGCGCATTTAAATCCTACAAACATTCAAAAAAATTAGATAATGCAAACAATGATTTAATATTTTAAATGAGCAATGTTAATATATTCAAATTCAAAGCATCTACAATCAGTTCTAATTCCACATTTAAACTCAGAAATTGGAAAACAAAATAATGATCTAAGTGCATAATTAAGAAATATGAGAAACTATTAAAAAAAACAAATTAAAACAAAATATAATTCTACAAATTAAACAATTCCTAAATCTATGAAGAATGAGGGACCTGACTCCAGGTTGTGGTAGATCCTTGCCACTCCCTGGAGCAAGTCCTAAACTAACTAAAAAAAAAACAAAAATTACAATGCTGTCATAAAAAAAACAAATGCAGAAGCCAAAATTTATTAAATTAAATCAGAACATCGAATCAAATATTAATCAACAAATACATCATCTGCTCCATTACAATTATTGTGCTGGGCAATTCGATGATGGATCTGTATATCCTTCTGCGCCCTCTACATTTGAGAAGTCAACTTTACGTTGAGAAATCTCCCTAATTGTTGGACAGACTCAATGATTTTGCGCTCTCTTCATCTTCAGAAATCGATTTCGCAGATGAAAATTTCTGCTCTCTAAAATGTCGGACTCACTACTTCATCTGCGCTCTATCTAATTGAGGACAAACTCTCTCTAATTGATTGAATCCTCCTATCTAATCGATCTCATGGGCCAAGTCTACTTCTATCCCTATCACTCTATCGATCGACTCTCCCAAGAGATTGATTCCCCATGTCTTATATAACCATTGAATTACAATCTGGGTTTCTAATTAGTCAATTAGAATAAATGATTGGAGATTTCTAGTTCTAGCAATTTTCCAAAAATAAAATTAAGTTGACAACAGAATGTCGAAGTAAGGAAATCGCTCCTCTTTGAATAGCAACACCGAAATCGATAATGAAATATCCTTGTAATAACTATCGAATGCTAAAATTAAGAGTTCCAACCACACCATTCAAATTGTGTGTCTTATATTTCTATCTTCCTTTTTAATTGTAACAATGTAGAAATGTTGAGGAAGTGCCCATCTCTATCAATGGAGTCTTTGAAAATAGATTCCTGAAGCCAAGAGGAGGCAACATGGTTCCCCATGCATAAAAAATAACAATCTACAGAAATAGTCATTCCACTTGATGTGGTATATGTGTTGTTTGATTCCGAGAGGCTTTCCAAATCAATGCATTCATTCAGGTGGACCTCAATATTTTTTTCAAGTGAGGCTGATAAGCAGGACCAAGCTTTATGGAATCAAGTCACCAATGATAAAATCCGAGCAAAGACGATCAAACGAATTAAATTAATCAACGACATCCATATTATTTGCTCTGTGATTGACATCCATTATCTGGAGGTAAAGAAACCTGTGAAGCACTGTCATCATCTACAGCTGAGATGCTAGCTAAGGCTATTCCATTTTCTAGTTCGGAAGAAATAGTACAACCATCTTCCCCGGTTTGATTTGAAAGACTCCAGAGCATAATACTTGCAATCATCGTAAGAATAATTTTAGGGTTGACCTCAACAATGTCTTCTGGCAGAAGAAATACTGAGCATCCCATCTTTCGCGCCACACTGATTATATAAGTAGCAGTCAACTTCTTCTCTTCCTTAGTCTCCCCTTTGGTGACAACATTCCAACTCACTGCCCTAGGTTCCACAGCAGCCAAAAGCTCAAGGAAAAATATTCCATTTGTAAGACTATTATCCTTAAATTTTTCCATATGAGAAGTTCCCCCTGAGCTCTTCACTTTTTCATTAGCCCAATGAAAAATATCAGCGTCTGTTATCTCTTCATGATGAAAATAAGGCCTTGGGTTCTTGAAAATCTGGAGAATATTTTGGCGCATTAACTGCCACAATAATGCAAGAATAAGATTTTTATTTCCTTCCACGAGATCCTTTCCTGAAACATTCACTAGTGAAAACTTCAGCTGCCTCCCAATCTTGATAACCTGGTTACAATTTTCCACTTTTTTGAAAGGCATATCTGTTGGGGGCTTGTTGGCAAGTTTCCAGTTTTGGAAACTAACCAATCCAAAGCTTTCCGTGAGGCCTTTCCTCCACACTAGGTAGAACAGATGTTGAAGTATAGTGAAAAAATTGTCTTTGCTTCAACTAATGTGGAACAGGCCCACAAATTGATCCTTGGCATATGGAGAGTAAATTGAGTTTTTTTTTAATCCCCAAACATAACCAGAGTAGAAATATTCATAGAGACCCAATACGTTCACGTTCAAGAGTGGTTTTCAGTGGAATATTCCCCTGACGATAAATCCTTTACGAAGCCGAATTTCGCCAAACGGTTTCTGGGTTATATGAAACATGGTGCTCTTAATAAAACCCATGTTTCATAATTTAGATATTCTTATAAATTTGGTCAAAAAATTGATATTTTCACCTACACCAATTCAACTACCCAGTTGTTGTTTTTATGCATTTGGTGAATTTGTACTCAACTGCATTCCTGCATCGAGCCTTCCTGCAACCAAGAAGGAATTTATTAAAAACACTCATCAAATTAACTAATAACAAAAATTATAGCCATTTTTTCTAAATTCTTCTAATTAACAACATAATGGATTAACAATGATTAAAAATAATAGGTGCAATTATGTATTTATTTGATAAAAATCATAAAAATTCGGACAAAGATGCAGCGCAACATCCCCCCACGCTGAACTTCTTGCATGTCTTCATGCAAGAAAAAACTATAAGATGATGAAATAAGGTAGTGTTGTGAAACCAGCTCTAGAAATAGAAGAAAAGAGATATCAACGCCTTAGAAATAAGCCACTTCGAGGGGGAAACCTCCAATACATTACATGAATGAACAATTCTTGGATGATACAATTTACAAAACCTCCTTTCCTATATATAGGAGTCCATGAACCATAATGTAATCCTGGTGGACACACAATATGTAATCTCAACAGCTATGATAATAATTTAGGAGCACAATAATAACCATATGGGGGGTTAGGGTGCAATAATGCCCAATAAGGGGTTACACTAACGACAATATGGGGTCTGTATGCTAGCTAGGGACTAACGCACCCCTCTCCTTCAAAAAGTGTTGTGTCTCGACACTGCTTAGATAGCTACGGGTGTGTATATAGTGCAATATCCATGTGGGAATACTTCGGTGGGTAAGTTCTTCCATGATGAAGATACTCTAAAATTGATCGATTAAAACAAATTCTTCGAGTTCTTGTTTAAGTGTGCCAAGTTCCAATATGATTTTCCCTTCCCCATCAAGTTCTGGCAATACTGTTTGAAGTGGAAGATTTTCACCTATAACCTTCTTTAAGCATGAAACATGGAAAACTGGATGTACTCGCGAAGAAGCAGGAAGCTCCAATTTGTATGCCATAGTACCAATCTTTTGCAACACCCTGTAAGGACCATAGTACTTTGGCGATAATTTATTATCCTTATTTGCTTGCTTGAGGGACATTTGTTTGTATGGTTGTAGCCGTAAAAATACCCAATCTCCTACATCAAAACTTCTCTCACTGCGATGTTGATCTGCCTGTTGTTTCATTCGATTTTCTGCCAAATTCAGATTATCCTTTAAGAGTTGGAGAACTTCTTGCTGATGCTCGATGTGATCTTCCACTGCTTGAACCTTCGAATTTTCCCTTAAAGATGATGTGATGGATGGTGGATGATATCCATAAAGTGCCATAAATGGGGTCATTTTTGCTGCAGTATGGAAGGAAGTGTTATACCACCATTCGGTGAGAGGTAACCACTTGACCCATTGTGTTTGTTTATCAGATACAAAACAACGAAGATATCCTTCCAAACATTTATTTACTATCTCAGTTTGACCATCAGATTGAGGATGATAAGATGAGCTATGAGCTAATTGAGTACCCAAACAAGAAAATATCTCCGTCCAAAAATTTCCAGTAAAAATGGGATCTCTGTCGCTCACAATAACCCTTGGGCTTCCATGTAGCTTTTGAATTCTGTCCATAAATGTAGTAGCAACTGTACTTGCTTTAAATGGATGAGATAATGCACAAAAGTGTGCATACTTGGTAAGTCTGTCAACTACCACCATGATGACACTCTTTCCTTCGGACTTAGGTAAACCTATGATAAAATCCATTGAAATCTCCTCCCAACGTTGACTTGGAATGGATAAATATTGTAGAAGTCCCGGGGTCTTAAGTGTTTCCACTTTATTCTGCTGGCAAACCAAACATTCCGCCACAAACTTTTGAATATCAGATTTAAGGCCATCCCAAAAAAATTCTTTCTTCACCCTGTGGTAAGTTTTTAAAAATCCTGAGTGTCCTCCTAAAGGAGAAGTGTGCAATTCAAAAAGAATCTTTTGTTTTAGTTGGGAATTCTTACAAAGATATAAGCGATCTTTGTACCATAAGGAATCATTTTTCCAACTAAATGTATCAGATGTACTAGGATCTTGCTGCAACTTTTGAATAAGTGTCCATACATCTTTTTCCTTCTTCCATTCATCTCTTGCTTCGGTTATCCAATCTGGTTGGATAATAGAAATGGCACAAAGAAATGCTTCCACCTCTTCATTCTTTCTTGAGAGTGCATCTACAACAACATTAAGTTTTCCTTTTTTGTAGATTATTTCAAATTCATAACCCAACATCTTTGTGACCCATTTTTGCTGCTCTTCTGAAGATAGTCTTTGTTCCAAAAAGTGTTTAAGACTATCATGATCGATTTTTACCTTGAAGTGTCTTCCCATTAGGTAAGTTCGCCATTTCTTTAGTGCATGCAGTATTGCTAACATTTCCTTCTCATAAATAGGTTTATGTAAATACTTTCCTTTGATTGGACGACTTTCAAAAGCAATAGGTCTTCCTTCCTACATTAAACCGCACCAATTCCATTTCCTGAGGCATCACATTCCACAATAAATGTTTTTGTGAAGTCTGGCGTAGCTAAGACCGGTGCTAGGCACATTGCCTCTTTAAGATGTTCAAAGGCCTTAGTTGCTTCAGGAGTCCATGAAAATGCATCTTTCTTCAATAATGTTGTTAGAGGTGCTGCTATTCTCCCATAATTCTTAACAAACTTGCGATAATACCTTGTTAACCCGAGAAATCCTCGCAACTGCTTTATGGTTGTGGGGACTTTCCATTCCTTAATGGCTTTAATTTTGTTAGGGTCTACCTTAACACCCTCATGAGATACAATATAACCCAGATATTCCACCTCTTGTACTCCAAAGAAACATTTGGATGTTTTTGCATATAATTGTTTCTCCTGCAATAGTTTGAGCACCCTGTCAACATGTTGAACATGATCCTTCCAAGACCTGTCGTAGATTAGTATATCATCAAAAAATACTAGCACAAATTTTCTAAGGAAGGGTTTGAAAATGGAATTCATCAACCCTTGAAATGTAGAAGGTGCATTGGTAAGGCCAAAAGGCATTACCAAAAATTCATAATGACCCTCATGAGTTCGAAATGTTGTTTTTTGGAATATCTTCAGTCTTCATTCTAATTTGATGATATCCTGAACGAAGATCCAACTTGGTAAAATAAATTGCTCCATGTAATTCATCCAATAATTCATCAATCACAGGAATGTGAAATTTATCTTTAATGGTGAGCTTATTGAGCTCCCTATAATCCGGACACATGCGCCATGATCCATCCTTCTTGTGTACCAATACTACAGGAGCAGAGAAAGAACTTTGACTGAGTTGAATTATACCCGCCTCTAACATTTCTGCAATCATACGTTCAATTTCGCTCTTTTGGAAGTAAGGATATCTATAAGGCCTGATGTTTGGAGGAACACTTCCTGGAATCAAATGAATAGCATGATCATGATCACGAATAGGTGGGAGTCCTTTGGGAGTTTCAAACACCTTGGAATAATTGTCCAAGACTTGTTGGAGATCTGCAGAAATAGATGATTTTGATGTTGGAACTTTTAGTGAGCATAATTGTGCAATTACGCCTCGCTGTTCTTTCTTTAGAAGCTTTGTCATGACATTAGAGCTTATTATCCTTCCTGGCTTCCCCGCAATACCCCGTAATTCGACTTCCTTTCCTTCTGAAAAAAAATTCAAGAAAAGTTCTTGAAAATTAAAAGCTACCGTCCCCAAAGATTGTAGCCATTGTACTCCTAGTACAACATCAGCACCTCCCATAGGAATGGAAAGAATTGGACTAGTCAATACATATTCCCCCATGGTTAGCTTGATATTATGGGATTTTCCAAAGCAATTTATAGTTCCTCCATTTGCAACCATCACTTGACATTCTGGTGCTGGGTATAGGAAACAATTTAATTCCTTGGCTACCTTACAATGAATAAAATTATGGGTGCTACCTGAATCAATCAACACTATTACCTTTTTCTTCTTGATATGCCCTTCTATCTTGAGATTTTGAGGAGTGGTAATTCCTGCCAGTGCATTACACGATATGGTCGGATTCATTTCTTCCTCTTCTAGGGCTGGTTCCTAGTGTATATCCCCTTCTTGTTCATTTTCTTCTTCCTCTTCACAATCTATGTAAAATAATTTCTTCTCAACACACTTATGACCTTTAGTGTATTTGCTATCACAACTGTAGCAAAGCCCTTTTTCTCTTTTCTCTTCCAATTGTTGTGGTGTCAACCTTGTAGGTTGTGGAAATCTAGGCGTAGCAACACTTCCTTCTTTATAGAAGTGAGTGGTAGGCTTCCTTGTCGCCATAATTTTACATTCAATTTTTCTTGCCAACTTGAATGCCTTCTCTAATGAATCAGGTTCCAAAACGCGAACTTCATGTTGGATGTTATCCTTTAAAGTGCCTATGAAGAGATCAATCCTGTGTTTTTCTAGAATATCAGTTACCCTTATATTCAATTTTTGGAAGTCCTCAATGTGCTGCCCCACTAAACCCTTTTGTTTGAGATTTATCAATTGGATAAAGAAGGTGTTGCTCTTTGTATCCTCATAATGTGCTATCATTTCCTCCGTAAAAATTGACAAAGTGACAATTTTTTTATGGGAGCAAAGTCATCGATACCATAGAAATGTATTTTGTTCTAAATGTAAAGCTGCAATGCGTACCTTTTGTGTGTTTTTCACATTATGGAGATCAAAATATTGCTCCATCTGTAGTATCCATGTTACAGGATATTTTCCATCAAAATTCCTCATATCCATTTTTGGAATATGGTGGTTCTTCCCGCAAACATTAAGTTTATGAAATCACGATTAACATTTATTTTTTTCTCATCATGAGTTTCTTCTACTATCTTTTCACCATTAGGAAACATTTATTGTATCAACTTTTCCAAACCTTCTATGTCTGCTTTTAGATCATTCTTCATGTTTTCCATGTTGTCTTTCATGTTATCCATCTTAGCTTCCATGCCAACTTCCATGCCATCCATCTTAGCTTCCACGCCTTTCTTCAAAACTTCCATTTCATTTTTTGTTGCTCTTTACGAGAGCGAAATTTGGTGCACTTGCTCTTGTAATTTTGATAGATCATGTTGCAATTCTTCATCTTCATGAGTCATAGTAGATCCTTCTGAAGGCTTAATGGGTGTTGATTTATTTTTACGGGGCATATTTTATAACCCAATACTGATATCTATTCTACAGTATGCCCTTGGAATCAATTCAAATTGATTCTTCAAACAAGACTTATGCAATTCAGAAAAAAAAAATACACACCTTTTTCTTGCTTTTGAGGGGCTCGATATTGAAATTGGATTATCTATGTGATTGCAACACTTCAATATTTGAATTCTGGTACCAATGTAGCCCTTTGAATACTCTTTTGAATTCCATAGGAATGACCTAATTTGGATTCTCCAAGACAAAGTTGTGTCCAATCTCCCAAAATGACCTAATTATGGACTGGTTCAATAGAGCGAACTTGTACGACTTTCCATGTGTCACTTTTTCATCCTTCAGCTCTGAAATTGATAGCCAAGAAACTAAAGTCCGTGTACTTGTGACCACTTTTTACGGAACTCCGATCCGATGCTCAAAGAGAGAGTTATGAATATTTTCCCACGATCACCTCTTTGAGATGAAATTCGGGAGCCTGAAAAAGCACTACCTTAGACAGATCATATCTCCGAAAATATTGTGAGCCAAGCTCTAAAATTTTTTGACAAGTTTTCTTAGGATTTCAGATTCATACCCTAAAAATTTCAGATTCTGAACCTTCATAGAAAAAAATTTATAGCGAAAATTCCACGATGACCTGTTTAGAGCAGCGAAACCCTAGAATCCAAAGCTCTGATACCAAATGTTGTGAAACCAGCTCCAGAAATGGAAGAAAAGAGATATCAACGCCTTAGAAATAAGCCATTTTGAGGGGGAAACCTCCAATACCTTACATCAATGAAAAATTCTTGGATGATACAATTTACAAAACCTCCTTTCTATATATAGGAGTCCATGGGGCCATAATGTAATCCTAGTGGGGCCACAATGTAATCTTAGCCGACCTAACAATAATAATTTAAGGGCACAATAATAACCATATGGGGGTTACAAGGGTACAATAATAACAATAAGGGGGTTACACTAACAACAATAAGGGACTATACTAGTAATATAGGGACCTAACAGGTAGGGAAAATGTCAGCAAAGAGTTTAGCTTGATATTGTAATGCATTTATTAACCTGCAACATTATTATTATGGTACCAACTAAAACCATGTGAGATGATAAAACAAGATCAGGTACCAAAAGTAACATTTATGGAGAAAATATTGTTGCACAAACTTGTTACCTTGTCCCAAATGAATTTTTGTTTCTGCCCAAAGTCTTATGATGAAAATCAAATTTTACTGAAGAGGTGCAAAAAAACTACCACGTGTTTTGTTAGGATGAATCTTTAGTGTAAGTGTACGAAAAAAAGACCCTTTTAGCTGTGCATAAAAAATAGCCCTAACAGCAAAGATGGTTGCCAATATCTTCAAATTTGCAGTTAGTTAATCAAGACAAATGCTGCAAAAATCCAGATCTATGCATAAAAAGACATTAAGCAATAAAAATAAGGTTTTGCTCCATGCATCCAATAGACAAGACAAGAACAATATTTTTTGAAGAATTTTATATTAATGGCACCTGGGAGGAAAACAAGAAAGGTGTTTCCAATTCTCCACAATGGGATGGGTTCTTGGAAGTCCTCAGCACTTCAGATCTAGAATTTCTCTCTCTTGTTGGTGTAGAAAACCCAGACAAACATAGAACTCAAAGGGAGCTCACAAAGCAAATAATAGAAAATATGACAATGATAATGGCTCAAAGTCAGACCAAAAGTATAGATCCAGAGTGATCTAAAAGGCAACAAAAGGTGATGAATGGTAGGAAAAACCCTTCTATTTATAACAAAATATTAGGTTAGTCTAGATCTTGGTGCATGATTAAAATAATATTAACCAAATCTAGATCCACCTTTTATGGAATATTTTATTATATTTGTTGGAGGGGAAAGGAATTTGACTTGGGTCAAATCCCTTTATTTGTAAATAATAAATAAATAGATGATTTATTTATTATTTTAAGAAAGTGGTGATAAGATAATTAAATAAATAATTATTTATTTAATTATTTATAAATGATTTAGTCAAATTTAACAAGGAATATTATTTAAATAAGGTTTAAATAATTATTCCTAGAAAATAATAAGATAAATAAGGATTTATCTAATTAATTTTCTTGTATTGGGTTAAATATGACCAGGAATAATAATTAAATTATTGTTTAATTAATTATTCCATGAGGAAAACCAAACAAATGTAGATTTGTTTAATATTTCCCCTTGGGGTTTCCTGTTTAGACCATAAACAACTTAATAAATGTGTTTTATTAAGTTATTTTACATAGTGAAAGCAATTTTACTTAGGGTAAAATTGGTCTTACATGGTGTACTTGGGTCCATCTAATGATAATAGGTTAGATGACCAAAAAATGGTGTAACAGGTTACATGCACCTACTATATCAATCTTGTACCTAGGTCATGCAGCACATATTTAGAGGAAACTACAATCAATACACATTTTCGGCAACCAACACCTTGTGAGTAGTCATCATTGAGAATTTCATAACTATGAATACCATGAAAATTAAAGTGAGTTATGATACCAATCAGTAACCTCTTTATTGAGCACTCTAAATTATGTTGTTATTCGGAATCAAAAATAGATTTCCTCTTAATATAGTACAAAGGATTACCTTCACTAAGGGTACCACATCATTCAAAGATTCTTGATTTTTGAAAGATAGAACTCAAAGCATCATGTTCAAATTGTCTTAAAACCATTGCCCAAAAAAAGGATGAGTTTTAGGGAAAGAGAAGGATAACCAAGCATATCATAGTATGTAGTTAACTTTAGTACCACAAACATGGCCCTGCTGCCCACAGGTGTCCATAACCTCAACAGGGATGTCTTTTAACCTAGCGAAATGTTAGTATCCCACTTACTTGATACAAATTCAGGGTTTGTTTATTTGACTTTTTAGATGAAGGCCACTGTCCTGGCTTGGTAACCAGCTGATGGCAGTGCCACTCACAAGAAGTAACACGGATGAACAGGCCAGCTCGTGATGAGACCTCCTGTCTTCCAATTTTTTGGCTGAAAGCCATTACTCTGGCTTGGTGAATAGGAGTAGTAATGTCATACATGCTAGGTCTCATGATCGTGGTAGGTCGGCTCATCATGAGACCTCCTATCCTTCCCTAAATTTTTGTATGCTCTGATTATGATTAACCTTAAAGGTTACTTAATAAGTGGGGAGACAGATCTACTCCTTAACAGTACAGGATGGAGTGAAAAGTTTTTAATGACTAATCATTGCTGGCTAATTCCTCTACCTTAAAGACTTTGTTAAAGCTATCCCAAACAATGAATGAAAAATTCTTTGAGTTTAAGAATGCTAGTGTTCTCCCGAATAGCTCATTATGATCTTTGAAAAATTGGTCCACCATAGGGGGTTTCCAGTAGTATAGGGAAATTGAAAATATATATTCGAGATGATAGCTTATTGGAGCAATTAATCATGGTTACTTTTTGCAAAATCATGAGGCATTAGAACGAATTGTACTCAACAATATTTGTCACAAATGTGTGTGTTAACAACTAATGTGGATCAAAAGTAGCTTTCATAGGCATTATTTAAAATTTAAAACCCTAATAGCATTATAACTTCTTTATTTATTTATTCTCCTACCTTACTTTACCTTAAGAGGCGAAAGACTCCCTTTTTAAGTATAGGAGTACTTCCAATGAAGCCATGTGCATAACAAAATGCTGATTATACTCACACTTAGTTTTAGAGAATAGACTTCAAGACATACAAAAGCATGAGAAACCAGTTGCTTAAATTGATATGGTACCAAGAGTTTATGAATGTTGAGGAAATAAGATGGCGAGATGACTACTTGAAACCAGGATTCAATGGAACCCACATACTTATAATTCTCCCACTGATGTAAATCTTCCACAGTTTGATAGTCACTCTCCTGGAGGCACAAAGAATCTGGTGAAAGAGAAAATATAAATCCCTCAAGTTCAGGCTAAAATATTTGATTTTCAAATTGACAAGAATGGTTGAGAGAGATTCTAGGTTTTGATTTTTAACAACATTTTCAGAACAAGTTCCAATGAAAGATTGCTCCTCTTGTGTTCTTTGAATTATATCTTCCCAGGGTGAATGCTCTGAAGTAATGGGGGAAGTTTCCAGATTCATTCCCTTTTCCAACATGGAAGATGTAGCATTTCGTTCAATGTGGGAATCAATGGAAATAATAGGTGGCTCAAATTGTTGTGCAACCTGATGGTTTAGATTAGGGTTTAGGATGTGGTTTGGGCTAGGGTTTTGGCTAATTCTTGCACTAAGGTTAGGATTTGGATTGGGATTAGGCTTTGCACTAGGGTTAGGTCTAGGTTTTAAATTAGAATTAGGGTTAGGTCTAGGGTGTGGATTAGGGTTAGGACTATGGTATGGATTAGGTTATGAACTAGGGTTAGGGTAAGGTTGCACATGCGGCTGGGACCATGGAGAAGGATAACTTAATGGTGCGTTGGAAAGAAATTTTGGTTGTTGTTGATGATCATACGATTGAATTTGCATGGGAGATTTCCCTAGAGAGAAGGATACAAATGATTCTTGAGGCCATGGATATATCTGGCTTGAGGATGAGGGCATAGGCGAGGGCCATTACGGCCATGAAGTAGGACATTCAATTGGAGGAGGATTATATGTTTTCCATGAAATCCCAGGATTATAAACATGTTGAGGAACCTACTCAGGAAAATAATCATTATTCCAAGTATCAAATGGTGTTGTCTTTTGAGTTATACCTGGTGGTTGATTCAATTCCTTACCTTATTCCCTGAGTACCTTTCATAATCGTCACAGTGATGGGCAATGTTCGATTGCATGATCATCCTCAAAAAAAATTTCTACAAGAGTTAAATGGCACAGATTTGTTTGGGGGTCCTGTCAATGGGAGGGTGCTCAAGCATTACTATTGCTGAGTTCAATTTTAAAGTTTTCATTTCCATTGTAAATACCATTGCTTTGTTCAGTTTCACAAAGAGGAAAATACAAAAACAATAGAAGATAGAAAAGAGGGCAGATTGTAAAAACAAGAAAGGTATAGCCCCATACCAAAAAAGAGAATAAAATCTGAAAATGTGCAAGCTTAAATGCCACTCCTAAAAAACACACTCCTAATTAGTCATATTGCCTAATCTTGACTAATTAGTTTTAAATTTATTGCTGATAGGATAGTGAATTCGATTTGCCAAACTGTTTAATCTTAGCTTATCAGTAGGTAGAATAGGCTAGAAATTAAAGGTTCAAACATGCTCAAAATTTTAACCTAAGTTTCCAAAGAGAATGACTCAAATCTGTTTCAAATTTTGAGTCAAAAAGATGTAAATCTGGTTCTAATTAGCTCAAAATCTGAACTAGAGAACAAGGAAGAAACAGCTCAAACAAGAGTCAAAACGGAGATGTGAAAGGTGAAGGAAGTGCTTGAACTTTCAGATCTTAAGCCTTCCATTGTGATTTAAATTTTCTGCAAAATAAATGTCTATGTGCAACTTGTTTTTATGCCATAGATCACAACAAGTCAAACAGCTTAATCTTGACTTGACTGTTTTTAAATTTCTGTTGTAGAATTTAGTGAATAAAATCTGTTAGATAGTTTAATCCCAACAGATGGTAGATTAGGTAGAGAAACATGTGAAATCAACTGTTTAATATGAGTCCATGGAGAAATAAGGAGTAGAATTAGATTATATTTCCTGTTTTCAAAAGAATAAATGTTGTAAAAGAGTTTGCCAATCCAAGTGCACTCTAATGAAGAAAAATGTTAGATCAGTAGGATTGGGTAGGTAGAAAGCTTTTTGATGAAGATCCATTGTTCTTTATAGCTGCTAATATGTTTTCAGAGAAAAAGAAGATCATCTAAGGGAAGAAAGGCAACCCAATGGATAAAGCATTGATCAGCCTCCCAGAGAATGCAAGTCTGAAGTTCTTGATGCCTTCAAGAAGGCACCATCCCCAAGTGGAGCCACTATTGGCCACCTATAAAATTTGTTCTATCAAAAGGTGGCCAAAACGTTTTTTAGCTTTCAAGAAAAAGTTTTATTGCCAAAATTTTATCTCTTGAAGCCTGTTGAAGACCTCATGCCCTTGTCTAAAAATCTTCACTGCTGTTTCCCTTCAAAACTCAGAAATTCTGCTAAAATTCCATGAGAAAAGACTGCTGCAAAATCCCCTTTTCTCCCCTTCCTCCACTTAGAAACTAACCTTCATTTTTACTCTCTTTTTCCCCATCATTTTCCTCTATTTTTCATTTTTCTTCATCTCCCCTTCATAAAATACACCTTGCAGAGTTTAAAACTCCTCTTTGAAATCTGCCGAAATCCCAAAAATCCATTGAAAACTTGAAAAATTTCATGAAAAATACGTATTGTTGTATAAAGGCGTAAGTCCCCTTGGGCTAAGTCTTAAACCACTTCCTCTCCATACGCCTTGGTGCTGGAACCAAGCGCTTAATCACATCAAAAAGTTTGAATGGTTAGATTGAAAGACCAAGACCGAAGTCTCGATTGCGATTAGCCCTTTTTTGTATATGCTCCAGGCATGTTATATTACATAGAGACCACGAGCCCCGCAGTCGGGCGCCAGACCATATCATAAATATATATCCTGTCCCTGAAGCATTAAAACTTTGTATTATATTGAAATTTTGGGTTTTCATATATCATAAAGGGTTTCCGCCGGTGCAAATTTTAAAACGATATCGATCGTTGATCTACAGCCGATCAAACGGCCTGCGCTACATCGCATCACAATTTTTCATTCGGTACATTTGTTTGTCCCCCCCAATTGGCCATCCCTCCGATTCACTCCCCACCATTGATCTGATCCTCAGATCAACAGCCGGCGCTCAATCACTCTGTTGCACTCCAAGTTCATTACCCCACCAATTGTGATCTCCCGACGCATCTCCCATTGTCGATCTGATCTGCAGATCGACGGTTTTCATCTAATCGCACTACGATTTTCCATCGGGTGCATCTAATTACTTTACTTTGCCCCCCTCCAATCGCTGATTCCCAATTTATTCACCACCGTTGATCATTGCGCGATCGACGGTTCCAACTTATTTTCCTCCACTGCTCTCCTTTGACCACCTCTAATGAATCCCAACCATTGGATGATGCCATCCAATGGCCATGCTCTCTCCCCATGCCCTCTGAAGCAGTTTACCAAAAGAACACAGGATTTTATAATATAGTTTTTTGTATTTTGCAGGTGTTGAATGAGTTTTCTATCATATTAAAGAGAAAGCCGAAGGCTGGTAATGACGATTCCCACGCCTTGGATTCATCAAAAGGAACCATTCACAGGGTTCCACTCCATGCTTCGTCAATGCTTCATAGGCATTGATGCCATACGAGCCCTGGGCAGCCCTGCACATCAACAAGACACACAAGAATGCATAAAACAATTAAAAGGAGTATTAGTGTCGAATAAAAAACACTGAACTAAAGAGAATTAAAGGTGTTTTAGGATAAAACAAAGAAATCTATCAATCCGAGAAGCCTCCACCGCCACAACAGAGGCCAATTGAACCCTCGCCAGCGCCAAAAGCCAACATTTGCAGATACCAATGACACCTGCAGCCACATAGAAATCAAAGAAGGCCTATTAAATACTTGAACAAGAGGTGTTTGCCTAAAAGCAGTTGAACAATTAATACAAATCAAAGATCTTATCTCTAATTGTCGGCAAAACTATTTTTAAAGATTAAGAATAGCCCAGAAGAAAAATTTTTCGATCATTAGGCCTCGAAGAGCAAAAATAGAGTTATGAAGCAGAGTTATACATGATTACATTCCTACTTTATGCCTTGCCTGGTTCCCAAAGGCCAGGAGTTGCATTGATTACATAATTAATGATACTTGACCCCTAGAAATTCCACCGCTTCCAGATTTTCTTATAAATTCTCCGGAGGACTACATTGTAATGGTTGGTCTCTGGACATCTAAATGCATGTAATAGTTTTCTAAAGCTACTGATGCCCTATTTGCAATTTGAAGATACATAAGCTGATATGAGAAGTTTGAAGTTGTAGAGACCCACCGGGCTTGCTGATTGTAACTGGTTTGAACATCAAATACAAGCTGCTAATTTATGGGATCCTGATTTATGTCAATGGAGATGTGTTCCTCACTGTCAATTGTTATTTTCTTTAATGTTTTCACTCTGTCCACTTTCTCTGATAAAGAACAACAAATATAGAGCTAGGATTTACTCTCTACAGTACCCTACTCTTAGTGAAAGATTTATTTCTATGTTTTCTTCATTTTAAAGTTCTCTTTAAAGAGTATATTAAAGCAGGTTGGTTTCAAATCACTTGCCTAATCTAGATTTCTCTTTGTGATTATTATCCGTGGTTCCCTTAGAATATATTAAAGCAGGTTGGTTTCAAAGCACTTGCCTTATCTAGATTGCTCTTTTCGATTATTATTTGTGTTTTTTCTTATAGAATATGCTGAAAGCAGTGTAGTTTCAAAGCACTCACCTGACCTTAAGCTATTCCAACTGTTTTTAAAATGTTTCCTAACTGAAAGTAGTTCAATGCAGGCTAGTTTTAAAGCACTTATCTGATCTCAGAATAATTTTATGTTTTTCCATAAGTACATGCCGAAGAAAAATAGTTTGAAAGCACTTATTTGATCTTAGGCTGCTCACTGTTCTTCATTTTTTTTGTTCTCCACTTCCTATCTCTTTCATTCCATAAAATCAACTTAAGAGATCCTTTTAACATAAGTGACTTGCCCCATGGATCCTCCTTGAACCTTGCTATCCAATTAAAATCCTCCTATGACTCCATAGCCCAATGGGTTAAAATTGTTTTTTTCTGTTCTGTCAGCCGAATCATTCGTTCACATACATATTCACCCTTTATTTTTGAACTGCCTTCACCTTCATCATGTCTTTGCCCAACCAAAAAACAAACAAACAAAACCCATGCTCTTCATAACTAGTCTAACATCACATTTCAGGTTTTAAAGATCACATCTTTAAACTCATTCATAAAGAGATCCCTCTCTAGATTCAGGAGGGCTAGATCCTTGAATCCCAAAGTGGTTTGATGTTGTCTTATCTTTTTGTTTTGCCAATCTGGCCAAAATATAGGAACCCCAACATAATGGCGACTCCAGTGGGGGATAGTTAATATTCATTCTAAAATCCCTTGAGTACAAGTAGCCTTTTCAAGCATTACCAAACACAGGGTAATCAGGATGAAACTTGTTTGAATCAGTGACAAACTAGGCAAACCCTAGGATTCTCATAAGAGTTTATCTAACCTTGAAAGATAAGTTGTCTTAGCCTTAAGAGTAGACTGTCTTTGTTTCATAATCGTAGCTAAGTTTTGAAACAAATTCAGGACACTCTTAACAACCAATAGGACTGAAAAATAACTCAGAAAATCCAAAAATATTTCAGATTGGTAGTCAATAAACATGGTAGTGGACCATAAAACATTTTACCTCCAAAAGAGCTAAAAACTTCCACTTGGTGACTCCACAATCCTACAGACCTTAAGACTCCACTGGGAGGATCCGTAATCTTTACAAAATCATTCAAACTCAGTAAGAGGGCTTTAGGATTAAATTTTTCTTAGCAAGAGATCAGTTAACCTCTCAAATATTGTCATATCTGATTAACACCTTTCTTGTTTAGTTGGGTCTGAAAAACACAGCGTAGTGACTCCTAGAAAGATTCATACTAGAGCTCACCCTGACCCAAACCCACCTGATACAATTGATAACCCTGAAAGATTACTCAGGAAGTCTCCTAAGTTCTCAACTATTTTCAAATCACCCTTAAGATCTAATTCAGTTCCTGAAAATCTTGCAGCTCTACAGCAATCACAAGTAGATCTAAGAAATCCATTTAGAACACGGTCACTCGACGATCTAGATCAGCTAGATTCAGAGTCTTCACTTTGATCCCCGGAACAAATTGAACATCCTGGTAGTAGAGAAACCACACCACCTGATTTTCTTTTCCTTCTCAATTTAGGTGTCTCTCATCCAAGATCAGCTCAGCAATCTATCCCTGGCCCATCCACATCTGTTCATCCAACATCCATTGTCCAAACCACTCCACTCCAGCCCACTATCCCTTTTTTTAATCCATCTCTTGTGAATCCACCTTCGCCTCCAATCATGGCAGCATGGTATTCCCCCTTGGTGTTGCCCCAGCCTTTAGCTCCTTTACCTAATGAATATCAATCTAAGATTCCTCATTTCACTGGTAAAGAATCCACCACCGCTCAACACCATGTAGATAGGATGGGAGATGCCTTTGACTACATGGAAATAGAGGATGAAATAATTAAGATGAGGATATTCGCTCAGAGTTTAGGAGGTGAAGTGAAGAAGTGGTTTAAAGCTTTGCCTCCTAATAGCATTAATGATCTTCCTACCTTACATCAAACTTTCATAAACAAATGGGAAGTTAGAAGCAACCCTCTCCAAATCCTAGCCGAATATAAGAATCTTAAAAGAAATCCAGGAGAGAGTGTCCAGGACTATTCTACAAGATTTAACAGTATCTACAATGCTCTTCCACCACACATGAAACCTCCCCAAGGAATGGCCCTAGTAAAATACCCTGAAGGCTTTGATGCTGATATGGCCTACCAACTTAGGGAAAGAGATTATAATACATTGGAAGACATGCAGAAAGGAGCAGTGAGTGTTGAGGAAAACTTGATTGAGAAAAGAGTCAGGATGAGGGCTGAGAAAAAGGTAACCTATAGGGATGACAGCACAGCTTCTGCATCTGATCCCAAATATGATAGTCTAGCCAAAACCATGGAGAGACTAGGAAAAATGGTAGAAAATTTGACTATCCAAGTCAGCAATCAGAACAGGAACCAAAATCAAAACCAGAACTTTAGGAAGAATAACCCCTCAAATAGACAAAGAGACTCTGATCAAAAGGTCATCCCTCCATTCCAAGAGAACTTCCTTGATGAGGACGAAGGAATAATAGAGGATTCAGAGGAAACTGACATGAATATGATGGATGTGGATGAACTATACCATGCCTTTCCCACAGAAGAAAACCAGGCCTCGTACTCACATTGGAACGAGGAAGGGTTGGAAACTGAGGACTGTAGGTTAGGATTCGAAAGTGCCATCATGCAGGTCTGAGAACAATATGACCTCAGGAGCAAAAAGAACATAGATGATCCCAAACCAAAGGCCTCTGAAATCACCATTAAGAAAAATCTTGGAAAGACCCCTAAAGTGACTGCTGAAAGCAGTAAATCAGCAGCTGAGAATTCTGGTAAAAACACAGATAAGGACATCCAAACCAGTGACAAATCAAGTCGAGAACCTAGCAGCACTAGCATTGCAGCTAAAGCTCCTGATAAAACAGCTTCAAACATTGTACATACTGAAAATCAGCAAGCTGAGATTACTAATAAAACGGTGCCCAACAAGACAGAATTGAATCTTTCAAGGAGTCAGTCTGCTTTTAATTTGGAAAGTGAGATTGCAAAAATTAAAATTTTGGTCCCTCTCATGGAGTTGGCCCACCCAAGATGTATATAAGAGTCAAATTTTGAAAGCTTTAAAATTAGGAGAAAACAGTGACACTGTCAATTTGAATTATGAGCAACCAGCTCTCTTGTTCGGCCCAAAAATTGAAGGTAAATTTCAAGAAGGGGTAGTACCTCCTTTCTATGTCAGCCTAAATATCCATGACAAAATCCTGCATAATGCTATGCATGACTTTGGAGCCTCACACAACCTTATGCCAAAGGTGATAATGGAAAGGCTAGGACTAGAAATAACCAGACCTTATAAGGATTTATATTCTTTTGACTCTAGCAGAGTGAAGTGCCTTGGCCTAATTAAAGACCTTTGTGTGAATTTGACTCAAATCCCAATCAAGTGCATGGTTATGGATGTTGTGGTGGCTGATGTGCCTCCTAAGTATGGCATGTTGTTGTCAAGATCATGGGGTGCCAAGCTGCAAGGTACAATGCAGATGGATGGGACCTATGCCACTATCCCTATCTTTAACCAGCTTAGAAGACTATACAGAGAGGCGCACATGAAATTCATGGTTAGTAGCCTGGAAAAGCCTAAAATTCCCCCATTTACTCTATCCATACATACCTGGATTCGTTTATCCTTTACAACAATGAATCCACAAATAAGCCAGAGCTAGAAGACAACGACTCATATAACTAGCTAGAGGCCCCAAATCTAGAAATTATGGCAGTTCTAGATATGGAAGAAAACGAGAGAGAAACTTTTGAACAGTGCGTTGAAACAACAAACCAGAGTGAAACAAGCCAAGATGGCAAACAACAGACTAACTCTCACGCTGAACTCCATGAACATCCTGAGGAACGAGACCCATCATGACATGGTTCAGATTTCATAACAGAACATAATGATGAACAAGGCAATAGGGATGAAAACGATGTTAACCCTACAAACAATCCATTATGGTGCATGAACTTTGACGGGTCTTGCACTAAAAGGAGTGTGAGAGCTGGGATATGGTTGGTCGACATTGAAAACAATTACTCCGAGAGCCATGCTTTCAGGCTAGATTTCAAATGCACTAACAACATCGCAGAGTATGAGGCTCTCATCCTAGGATTGCATCTATTGAAAGAACTAGGAGCCAAGAAGATAATTGTTCAGGGAGACTCAGAATTAGTCATCAAACAGCTAAATGGAGAGTATGTCATTAAGCATCCTAGACTAAGGATATACTGAAATAATGCCATAGATTTCTTGAACACATTTACAAAATATGAGCTCGTATTTGTCCCAAGGAGTCAAAACATAATTGCAAACGGATTTGCATGCACTGCTAGCTCATGTCAGGAATCACCTAGTGACAAACAAATCATCATTCGAACAAAATATAGACTTGCAGTGCCAGATAATGAGAAATGTTGGCAGGTTTTTGAGGGCGACAAGAAGATAGAGGATTTCCTGCTTGGCAGGAACGAGTTTGAATTATCTGATTCAGATTCTAAATCCGATGAAAATTGCCTGAACGAAGAGACCCCTGAGGAAGAGGAACCATCTGGTTCCATAAAAATCAACATGTTAACTAAAAAACTTGGAACTCATACTGAAGAGTACGAGGACGCAGAAAACGAAGACATTGAGGTACTGCGGTTAGAAGACAAGAACATACCTAGGGGGCTAGCACCATTAGAGGACCTTTTTTATTTTAACGACATAGCAAAGAAACCCACTATTGAACACACTGAGTCTGATGTCGAAGAATGCAACATAGGCACTGAGGATAAGCCTAAAATGATTAAATTAGCTAGATCCTTGCCAGTAGACATGAAAAAGAAATACATTGACTTATTTAAAGAATATTTCGATGTGTTTGCCTGGAGCTATGAAGAATTAAAAGCCTACGATATAGAAATCATCCAGCATAAGATCCCATTAAAAGAAAACCAAAAACCCTTTAGGCAAAAACTACATCGAATTAATCCCATACAACTGCCTCTAGTAGAAAAGGAAATCAAGAAAATGTATGAGGCAGGAATCATTGTGCCTGTGAAGTTTTCAGATTGGGTTTCTAACCTTGTAGCCATGAGGAAAAAGACAGGAGAAATCAGATTGTGCATTGATTTCACAAACCTTAACAGAGCCTCCCTAAAAGACAATCACCCTTTACCCAAAATGGAACACATCCTACAAAGGGTAGTTGGTTCAAAGAGGATTTCTCTGTTAGATGGTTTTTCAGGATATAACCAAGTTTTAGTACTCCCAGAAGACCAACTTAAGACAGCTTTCACCACTCCTTGGGGCACATTCATGTATGTGAAAATGCCTTTTGGATTAATGAATGTTGGTGCCACTTTTCAAAGGGCCATGGACATTGCATTTTCAGAGGAGATAGCGCACTTCATTGTAATTTACCTTGATGACATAACTGTTTATTCCAAATCTGATGAAGAGCACCTTAAACATCTAAGAAAGATCTTGGAAAAGTGCAGAAGGTTTGGACTATCTTTAAATCCCAAAAAGACAGTGTTTGGCCTGCAAGAGGGTAAACTCCTTGGCCATATTATATTAGAAAAGGGGATTAAAACAGATCCAAAAAGAGTTGAGGGAATACTACAGATTAGCCAACCAAGGAACATAAAAGAATTGCAGTCCTTTATTGGAAAGATTAACTTCTTAAGGAGGTTTATTCCCAACTTAGCAGAGCTCCTTAGAAACATGACTAATATGCTCAAGAAAGAAGTGGGAGTGAAGTGGACTGTAGAAGCCAAAAGATCCTTTGAATTGGTAAAACATGCACTCACCCGGGCACCAGTCCTAATCAGCCCTGACTTCTCAAAATATTTCCTTATTTTTTCCTTTGCCTCAGAGCATACTGTGGCTACAGTCATGTTGCAAAAAAACCCAGAGGGATAGGAATAGCCTATTGCTTTTTTCAGCAAGGCTCTAAGGGATGCACCCTTGAAATATAACATAATGGAAAAATAGGCCTATGCTTTGGTAAAGGCCTTAAAGGACTTCAAGGTGTATATTCTGCATTCCCACATCATTGCTTATGTGCCTAACAGAGTGGTAAAAGACATCTTGTCACAAGACCCAGATGGAAAGAGGGGCAAATGGATCGTTGTAATACTAGAGTATGATTTGGAAATCAAACCCACAAAACTCATTAAAGGTCTGGGCTTAGCTCAATTAATGGTTGAATCTAATCTACAAGCTCTTGACATTAACATGGTAGATGCCTTGGATGAACAGGAAGAATTACATGCTGCCATTGTGGAAGAGTAGTTCCAAAACTCACCTTGGTACGTTGACATCTTGTATGTACATACAAACCTTAATTCTCCTCCTAATTTATCAAAAACAAAGGAAAGGTTTTTAAAGTTGAAAGAAAGAAACTATTTCATTTTAAATGAATGTTTATATTGGAAAAATGCTAATGGTTTATTGCTTAAATGTTTTCTTGAAGTTGATGCAGAGAGGATCAAGCATGAATTCCATGAAGGAGAGTGTGGAGGTCATCTCTACTGGAAAACCACAGCCAATAAAATCCTTAGAGCTGGCTATTACTGGCCCACCCTCTTCCAAGATGTCCATAAAATGATAGTTTCCTGTCACAAGTGCCAAATTTTTTAGGGCAAAAGAAAACTCCTTCCTTTACCATTACAACCTATCACTGTTGAAGCTCCTTTTCAACAATGGGGCCTAGATTTCATAGGAGAAATCCATCCTACTTCATCTACCCAACACAAATGGATTCTCACAGCCATTGACTACTTCAAAAAGTGGATAGAGGCCATCCCTTCTAGGAATGCCACAGATTCTGTCATTATAAAATTTCTTGAAGACCATATCTTGTCTAGATTTGGCTATCCTAGGAAGATTATTACTGATAATGCTACTACTTTTGGTTCCAAAAAGAGGATTGATTTTTGTCACATGTATCATATTACACTTGGTCATTCTACTTCTTATTACCCTCAAGGTAATGGGCTAGCAGAATCATCAAATAAAAGTTTGGTGACCATCATCAAGAAGCTGCTTGAGGAGAATAAAAAATCATGGCATAACAATTTGGTGCATGCTTTGTGGGCAAACAAATTGACCACAAAGAAGTCCATTGTAATGTCCCCTTACCAGCTTGTTTATGGAGTAGATGTAGTGTTTCCTACCAGCCTAGGTGTACCAGTGATAAAATTAGTCCAATAAATACAGTCAGAAGAGGACAGCATGATAAGGAGGATCAATCAGACAATACATCTCCAGCAATCAAGGGAAGATGTCTACAACAGAGCTCAGAAGGTGCAAGATAACATAAAGAAGTTGTTTGACAAGAGAAAAAAGGCTTGTGATTTCAACATTGGAGACAAGGTACTCAAGTGGGACTCCAGAAAAGAAGATAAGGGTAAACATGGCAAATTTGACAGTTTGTGGCAAGGTCCTTACATTATTCAGTCCACCATTGGTCCAAATTCCTTTTTTGTGCAAGATTTAAATGGCACAGATTTGTTTAGAGGTCCTGTCAATGGCAAGGTGCTCAAACATTACTACTGCTGAGTTCAATTTTAAAGTTTTCATTTCCATTGTAAATACCATTGCTTTGTTCAGTTTCACAAAGAGGAAAATACAAAAACAATAGAAGATAGAAAAGAGGGTAGATTGTAAAAACAAGAAAGGTATAGCCCCATACCAAAAAAGAGAATAAAATCTGAAAGTGTGCAAGCTTAAATGCCACTCCTGAAAAACACACTCCTAATTAGTCATACTGTCTGATCTTGACTAATTAGTTTTAAATTTACTGCTGATAGGATAGTGAATTTGATTTGCCAAACTGTTTAATCTTAGCTTATCATTAAGTAGAATAGGCTAGAAATTAAAGGTTCAAACATGCTCAAAATATGAACCTAAGTTTCCAAAGAGAATGACTCAAATCTGTTTCAAATTCTGAGTCAAAAAGATGTAAATCTGGTTCTAATTAGCTCAAAATTTGAACCAGAGAACAAGGAAGAAACAGCTCAAACAAGAGTCAAAATGGAGGTGTGAAAGGTGAAGGAAGTGCTTGAACTTTCAGATCTTAAGCCTTCCATTTTGATTTAAATTTTCTACAAAATAAATGTTTATGTGCAGCTTGTTTTTATGCCATAGATCACAGCAAACCAAACAGCATAATCTTGACTTAACTGTTTTTAAATTTCTGTTTTAGAATTTAGTGAATAAAATTTGTTGGACAGTTTAATCCCAACAGATGGTAGATTAGGTAGAGAAACAAGTGAACTCAACTGTTTAATCTGAGTCCATGGAGAAATAAGGAGTAGAATTAGATTAGATTTCCTGTTTTCAAAAGAATAAATGTTGTAAAAGAGTTTGCCAATCCAAGTGCACTCTAATGAAGAAAAAATGTTAGATCAGTAGGATTGGGTAGGTAGAAAGCTTTTTGATGAAGACCCATTGTTCTTTATAGTTGCTAATATGTTTTCAGAGCAAAATAAGATCATCTAAGGGAAGAAAGGCAACCCAATGGATAAAGCATTGATTAGCCTCCCAGAGAATGCAAGTCTAAAGTTCTTGATGCCTTCAAGAAGGCACCATCCCCAAGTGGAGCCACTGTTGGCCACCTATAAAATTTGTTCTATCAAAAGGTGGCCAAAACGTTTTTTAGCCTTCAAGAAATAGTTTTATTGCCAAAATGTTATCTCTTGAAGCCTGTTGAAGACCTCATGCCCTTGTCTAAAAATCTTCACTGCTATTTCCCTTCAGAACTCAGAAATTCTGCTAAAATTCCATGAGAAAAGACTGCTGCAAAATCCCCCTTTCTCCCCTTCCTCCACTTAGAAACTAACCTTCATTTTTACTCTCTTTTTCCCCATCATTTTCCTCTATTTTCCATTTTTCCTCATCTCCCCTTCATAAAATCCTCCTTGCAGAGTTTAAAACTCCTCTTTGAACTCTGCCGAAATCCCCAAAATCCATTGAAAACTTGAAAATTTTCATGAAAAATACATATTGTTGTATAAAGGCTTAAACCCCCTTGGGCTAAGTCTTAAACCACTTCCCCTCCATACGCCTTGGTGCTGGAACCAAGCGCTGAACCATTCAAGCACTTAATCGCATCGCAAAGTTTGAATGGTAAGATTGAAAGATGAAGACCGAAGTCCCAATTGTGATTAGCCATTTTTTGTATATTCCCTGGGCATGTTATATTACATAGAGACCACAGGCCCCCGCAGTTGGGCGCCAGACCATATCATAAATATATATCCCACCCCCGAAGCATTAAACCTTTGTATTATATTGAAATTTTGGGTTTTCATATATCATAAAGGGTTTCCACTGGTGCAAAGTTTAAAACGATATCGACCGTTGATCTACAGTCGATCAAATGGCCCGCACTACATCGCATCACAATTTTTCATTCGGTACATTTGTTTGTCCCCCCTGATTGGCCATCCCTCTGATTCACTCCCCACCGTTGATTTGATCCTCATATCAACGGCCAGCGCTCAATCGCTCCATCGCACTCCAAGTTCATTACCCCGCCGATTGCGATCTCTCGACGCATCTCCCATTGTCGATCTGATCTGCAGATCAACGGTTTTCATCTAATCGCATTGGGGTTTTCCATCGGGTGCGTCTAATTACTTTACTTTGGCCCCCTCCGATCGCCAATTCCTGATTTATTCACCACCGTTGATCATTGCACGATCGACAGTTCCGACTTATTTTCCTCCACCGCTCTCCTTTGACCGCCTCTAATGAATCCCAACCGTTGGATGATGCCATCCAATGGCCATGCTCTCTCCCCACGCCCTCTGAAGCATTTTACCAAAAGAAATCAGGATTTTATAATATATTTTTTTGTATTTTGTAGGTGTTGAATGAGTTTTCTATCATATTAAAGAGAAAGCCGAACGCTGGTAATGACGATTCCCATGCCTTGGATTCATCAAAAGGAACCATTCACAGGGTTCTACTCCATGCTTCGTCAATGCTTCATGGGCATTGATGCCATATGAGCCCTAGGTGGCCCTGCACATCAACAAGACACACAGTAGTGCATAAAACAATTAAAAAGAGTATCAGTGCCGAAGACAAAACACTGAACTAAATAGAATTAAAGGTGTTTTAGGATAAAACAAAGAAATCTATCAGTCCGAGAAGCCTCCACCGCCACAGCAGAGGCCAATTGAACCCTCGCCAGCGCCGAAAGCCAACCTTTGCAGATACCAATGACACCTGCAGCCACACAGAAATCAAAGAAGGCCTAGTAAATACCTAAACAAGAGGTGTTTTCCTAAATACAGCTGAACAATTAATACAAATCAAAGATCTTATCTCTAATTGTCGGCAAAACTATTTTTAAAGATTAAGAACAGCCCAGAAGCAAATCTTTTCGATCATTAGGCCTCAAAGAGTAGAAACAGAGTTATGAAGTAGATTTATACATGATTACATTGCTACTTTATGCCTTGCCTGGTTCCCAAAGGCCAGGAGTTACATTGATTACAGAATTAATGATACTTGACCCCGAGAAATTCCACCACTTCCAGATTTTCTTATAAATTCTCTGGAGGACTACATTGTAATGGTTGGTCTCTGGACATCTAAATGCATGTAATATTTTTCTAAAGCTACTAATGCCATGTTTTCAACTTGAATATACATAAGCTGATATGAGAAGTTTGAAGTTGTAGAGACCCACCGGGCTTGCTGATTGTAACTGGTTTGAACATCAAATACAAGCTGTTGATTTATGGGATCCTGATTTATGTCAATGGTGATGTGTTCCTCACTGTCAATTGTTATTTTCTTTAATGTTTTCACTCTGTCCACTTTCTCTGATAAAGAACAACAAATATAGAGCTAGGATTTACTCTCTACAGTACCCTACTCTTACTGAAAGCTTTATTTCTATGTTTTCTTCATTTGAGAGTTCTCTTTAAAGAGTATATTAAAGCAGGTTGGTTTCAAAGCACTTGCCTGATCTAGATTACTCTTTGTGATTATTATTCATGTTTCCCTTAGAGTATATTAAAGCAGGTTGGTTTCAAAGCACTTGCCTGATCTAGATTGCTCTTTGCGATTATTATCTGTGTTTTTTCTTATAGAATATGCTGAAAGTAGGGTAGTTTCAAAGCACTCACCTGACCTTAAGCTATTCCAATTTTTTTTTTAAATTTTCTAACTGAAAGTACTTCAATGCAGGCTAGTTTTAAAGCACTTACCTGATCTCAGAATACTTTTATGTTTTTCCCTAAGTACGTGCCGAAGAAAAATAGTTTGAAAGCACTTATTTGATATTAGGATGTTCAGTGTTCTTCATTTGTTTTGTTCTCCACTTCCTATCTGTTTCATTCCATAAAATCAACTTAAGAGATCCTTTTGACATAAGTGACTTGCCCCATGGATCCTCCTTGAACCTTGTTGTCCAATTAAAATCCTCCTATGACTCCATAGCCCAATGGGTTAAAAATGTTTTTTCCTTTTCTATCAGCTGAATCATTCATTCATTTGCATACATCTTCACCCTTTATTTTTGAACTACCTTCACCTTCATCATGTCTTTTCCCAACCAAAAAACAAACAAACAAAACCCATGCTCTTCATAACTAGTCTAACATCACATTTCAGGTTTTAAAGATCACATCTTTAAACTCATTCATAGAGAGATCCCTCTATGGATTTAGGAGGGCTAGATCCTTGAATCCCAAAGCGGTTTGATGTTGTCTTATCTTTTGGTTTTGCCAATCTGGCCAAAACATAGGAACCCCAATAGGACGGACTCTCTCTAATTGATTTACTCCTCCTATCTAATCTATCTCATGGGTCGAGTCTACTTCTATCCCTATCACTCTATCGATCGACTCTCCCAAGAGATTGATTCCCCATGTCTTATATAACCATTGAATTACAATCTGGGTTTCTAGTTAGTCAATTAAAATATATGATTGGAGATTTCTGGTTCTAAAAATTTTCCAAAAATAAAATTAAGTTGACAACAGAACGTCGAAGTAAGGAAATCGCTCCTCTTTGAATAGCAACACCGGAATTGATATCGAAATCTCCTTGCAATAGATGTTGAATGCTTAAATTAAGAGTTCCAACCACACCATTCAAACTGTGTGTCTTATATTTCTATCTTCCTTTTTAACTGTAACAATGCATAAATGTTAAGGGAGTTCCCATCTCTATCAATGGAGTCTTTGAAAATGAATTCCTGAAGCCAAGAGGAGGCAACATGGTTCCCCATGCACACGAAATGACAATCTGCAAAGATAGTCATTCCACTTGATGTGGTATATGTGTTGTTTGATTCCGAGAGGCTTTCCAAATCAATGCCTTCATTCAGGTGGACCTCAATATTTTTTTCAAGTGAGGCCGATAAACAGGACCAAGCTGTATGGAATCAAGTCACCAATGATAAAATCTGAGCAAAGACGATCAAACGAATTAAATTGATCAACGACATCCATATTATTCATGCTATGATTGACATCCATTATCTGGAGGTAAAGAAGCCTGTGAAGCACTGTCATCGTCTACAGCTGCAATGCTAGGTGAGGCTATTCCATTTTCCAGTTTGGAAGAAATAGTAAAACCATCTTCCCCTGTTTGATTTGAAAGACTCCAGAGCATAATACTTGCAATTAGCGTAAGAATCATTGTAGGGTTGACCTTGACAATGTCTTCTGGCAGAAGAAATACTGAGCATCCCATCTTTCGCGCCACATTGATTATATAAGTAGCAGTCAAATTCTTCTCTTCCTTAGTCTCCCCTTTGGTGACAACATTCCAACTCACCGCCCTAGGTTCCATAACAGCCACAAGCTCAAGGAAAAATATTCCATTTGTAAGACTATTATCCTTAAGGCTTTCCATATGAGAAGTTCCCCCTGAGCTCTTCACTTTTTCATTGGCCCAGTGAAAAATATCAGCGTCTGTTATCTCTTCATGATGAAAATAGTGCCTTGGGTTCTTGAAAAGCTAGAGAATATTTTGGCGCATTAACTGCCACAAGAATGCAATAATAAGCTTTTTATTTCCTTCCACGAGATCCTTTCCTGAAACATTCACTAGTGAAAACTTCAGCTACCTCCCAATCCTAATAACCTAGTTACAGTTTTCCACTTTTTTGAAAGGCATATCTATTGGGGGCTTGTTGGCAAGTTTCCAGTTTTGGAAACTAACCAATCCAAAGCTTTCTATGAGGCCTTTCCTCCACACTAGGTAGAACAGATGTTGAAGTACAGTGAAACAAGTGTCTTTGCTTCAACTAATGTGGAACAGGCCCAGAAATTGATCCTTGTAATATGGAGAGTAAACCGAGATTTGTTTTAATCCCCAAACATAACCAGAGTAGCAATATTCATAGAGACCCAATACGTTCACATTCAGGAGTGATTTTCAGTGGAATATTCCCCTGACTATAAATCCTTCACGAAGTTGAATTTCACCAAACAATTTATGGGTTATATGAAACATGGTGCTATGAACAAAACCCACGTTTCATAATTTAGAGATTCTTCTCCATTTGCTCGAAAATTTGATATTTTTACCTACAACAATTCAACTACCCAGCTATTGCTTTTATGCATTTGGTGAATTTGTACTCAACTGCATTCTTGCACCGAGCCTTCCTACAACCAAGAAGGAATTTATTAAAAACACTCATCAAATTAACTAATAACAAGAATAATAGCTATTGTTTCTAAATTATTATAATTAACAACATAATGGATTAATAATGCTTAAAAACACAAGGTACAAGTATGTATTTATTTGATAAAAATTGTAAAAATTCAGAAAAAGATGCACTCAACATCCCCCACGCTGAACTTCTTGCGCATCCTTGTGCAAGAAAAAACTATAAGATGATGAAATATGGTAGGGAAAATGTTAGAAAAGAGTTTAGCTTGATATTGTAATGCATTTATTAACCTGCAACATTATTATTACGGTACTAGCTAAAACCATGTGAGATGATAAAACAAGATCGGGTACCAAAAGTAACATTTATGGAGAAAATATTGTTGCACAAACTTGTTACCTTGTCCCAAATGAATTTTTGTTTCTGCCCAAAGTCTTATGATGAAAATCAAATTTTACTAAAAAGGTGCAAAAATACTACCATAGGTTTCATGCACCTACTATAGCAATCTTGTACCTATGTCATGCAACACATATTTAGAGGAAACTACAATCAATAAACATTGTCAGAAACCAACACCTTGTGAGTAGTCATCATTGAGCATTTCATCACTCTAAATACCATGAAAATTAAAGTGAGTTATGATACCAATCAGCAACCTCTTTATTGAGCACTCTAAATTATGTTGTTATCTGGATTCAAAAATAGATTTCCTCTTAATCTAGTACAAAGAATTAACTTCACTAAGGGTAACACATCATTCAAAGATTCTTGATTTTTGAAAGATAGAACTCAAAGCATCATGTTAAAATTGTCTTAAAACCATTTCCCAAAAAAAAGGATGAGTTTTAGGGAAAGAGAAGGATAACCAAGCAAATCATAGTATGTAGTTAACTTTAATACCACAGACATGGCCTTGCTTCCCACAGGTGTCCATAACCTCGATAAGGATGTCTTTTAACCTAACGAAATGTCAGTATCCCACTCACAAGAAGTAACATGGATGAACAGGTCGGCTTGTGATGAGACCTCCTGTCTTCTAGCTTTTTGGCTTAAAGCCATTACTCTGGCTTGGTGACTAGGAGCAGTAATGTCATGCATGCTAGGACCCATGATCATGGTAGGTCGGCTCATCACGAGACCTCCTATCCATCCCTAAATTTTTGTAAGCTTTGATTATGAATAACCTTAAATGTTACTTAATAAGTGGGGAGACAGATCTACTCCTTAAAAGTACAGGATGGCCTGAAAAGTTTTTAATGACTAATCATTGCTGGCTAATTCCTCTACCCTAAAGACTTTGCTAAAGATATCCCAGAAAATGACTGAAATATTATTTGAGTTTAAGAATGCTAGTGTGCTCCCGAATAGCTCATTATCATCTTTGCAAGAGTGGTCCACCATAGGGGGTTTCCAATAGTACAGGGAAATTGAAAATATATATCCGAGATGACAACTTATTGGAGCGATTAATCATTGTTACATTTTGCAAAATCATGAGGCATTAGAGCGAATTGTACTCAACAAGATTTGTCACAAATGTGTGTATTAACAATTAATGTGGATCAAAAGTAGCTTTCATAGGCATTATTTAAAATTAAAAACCCTAATAGCATTATAGCCATTGTATTTATTTATTCTCCTACCCTACTTTACCTTAAGAGGCAAAAAACTCCCTTTTTAAGTATAGGAGTACTTCCAATGAAGCCATGTGCGTAAAAAAATGTTGATTATACTCACACTTAGTTTTAGAGAATAGACTTCAAGACATACGAAATCATGAGAAACCAGTTGCTTAAATTGATATGGTACCAAGAGTTTATGAATGATGAGGAAATAAGATGGCGAGATGACTGCTTGAAACCAGGATTCAATGGAACCCACATACTTATGATTCTCCCACTGATGTAAATCTTCTACAGTTTGATAGTCACTCTCCTAGAGGCACAAAGAATCTGGTGAAAGAGAAAAGATAAATCCCTCAATTTCAGGCTCAAATATTTGATTTTCAAATTGACAAGAATGGTTAAGAGAGATTCTAGGGTTTTGAGTTTTAACAACATTTTCAGAAATGAAAGATTGCTCCTCTTGTGTTCTTTGAATTATATCTTCCCAGGGTGAATGCTCTGTAGTAATGGGGGAAGTTTCCAGATTCATTCCCTTTTCCAACATGGAAGATGTAGCATTTTGTTCAATATGGGAATCAACGAAAAGACTAGGTGGCTCAAATTGTTGTGCAACCTGATGGTTTAGATTAGGGTTTAGGATGTGGTTTGGGCTAGGGTTTTGGCTAATTCTTGGACTAAGGTTAGGATTTGGATTGGGATTAGGCTTTGCACTAGGGTTAGGTCTAGGTTTTAAATTATAATTAGGATTAGGTCTAGGGTGTGGATTAGGGTTAGGACTATGGTATGGATTAGGATATGAACTAGGGTTAGGGTAAGGTTGCACATGCGGCTGGAACCATGGAGGAGGATAACTTAATGGTGCGTTGGAAATAAATTGTGGTTGTTTTTTATGATCATACAATTGAATTTGCATGGGATATTTCCCTAGAGAGAAGGATCCAAATGATTCTTGAGGACATGGAGATATCTGGCTTGAGGATGAGGGCATAGGCGAGGGCCACTGCGGCCATGAAATATGACATTCAATTGGAGGAGGATTAGATGCTTGCCATGAAATTCCAGGATTTTAAACATGTTGAGGAACCTTCTCAGGAAAATAATCATTATTCCAAGTATCAAATGGTGTTGGGTTTTGAGTTATACCTGGCAGTTGATTCAATTCCTTACCTGATTCCCTGAGTACCTTTCGTAATCGTCGCAGTGATGGGAAATGTTCGGTTGCATGATCGTCCTCGAAAATTTTGCAAACTTCCAGACTGATAAGTGGGCATTTTCCAAGACAGTGCTTATTTCAACAGTTGGCACAAAGGATAAGTAGTGGTTCTTCATCTTTCTCTTGCGCCTACAAATCATCCAATTTTGAAATCAAAGATTTAATAATATTGAATTTATCTTCAAGCAAGGTGTTAAATTCTTCATTTGTGAATTCTTCATTGGATGAGTTGTTCATCTCTGTAGCAGAATTTAAACTCCTCATTGAATGATTCCTCAAAATACCATCTTCTGGTGCGATATCCCTTCTTGGCCCAAGCTAAGGAGAATATCAAATTTTGTTTTACTTTTTATTTTCATGCATAAATAAATAAGGAGGACATGTAAAACTCCTCAAATGTTGAATAAAACCAATGCCCATGTAAACAAGGTCATATCAGGGCCATATAAATGACTAGTTGCAGATGTGAAAATGGGCTTGAGCCATGTGACCAAGTCAGTTTGACTAAATCTATAGTGCTACCTATGTTCAATGAATCTTCTCAAAGGAACTGCGTTGTCTAGAAGGATGCCCCACATGTGAAAAGGGGTAACTCACCAAAGTGGTTTAGGGTTTGCAAGGTGCTCACATCTTATAAAATAAGGAAGAGGCAACATGAAGAGGTTGTTGATTGATCTCATTTCTGAAGTATTTTGTCTGTTTAGACAAATACTATTCTCTGTTGTTTAGTGGAGGATTGTGATTGGAATTCCTATTTAGGGGTTTCATATCTTCCATTGAGGATCATTGGAGGAGTTCTTTGCTAAAGTGAGCCACTATCTAGTTGAAGGCTAAGCTCCACTTTCAATAGCAGCACTTCTCATTGAGGGTTTCTACTACTCTTGCAAGTTGTAGCAAGTGGTTTCTAGATCTGCATAGATCTAGCTTGTATTGAGAGCCTCTACTGTTGGAGTGTGTTATTTAACCTCCAATGAGAGAACCTTTCCATATTTTTTATTAGATCTACATTTTCTTTTAGTTTATTCAGTGTATTTTACCCTCAGCACAATTTCTGTCCCATATTGCGTTAGTTTGCAAGAGGGTTTTCTATTACAGTTTGATATCAGATTGGAGGGAAGATCTCTTGGTGTCAGGCTTGCCTTTCCCTTGGTGATCCATGGATTAGATTGCTAATCCATGTCTCCATAGGTATGATATTTTCATTAATAAAGTTTATCTTCAGAAATTTATTTGTATTCTGCAGTACTGCAACTTATAATTCAAATCTACAGTTTATTATGCATTATTTTGTTGTAAATACAAAGGGATCTTGTTGAGAAAGCTATATAGTTTCCAGATTTGTAATAGATCTGATGTTTCATCCATACATTTTTCATAGATCTAAATTATAATGTATAGTAGTAGAACCTCTTGAAAAATAACATTGTTCATCTATTTCTGCAGTTTATTTACAGTTTGCAGCTCTATTTTCTGAAGGGATTTTGCTTTATTTCTTCTTGTAATCTACTGTAAATGAAAGGAGCTTAATTGTAAGTCTGATTTACTGTCATAAAGTTGAAATATCAGATCCATGGCTATCCTCCTCTGAGTTTCAGTCAAAACTACGCAAATCTTATGGCAAAGTTTTCATGTTGTAACAGCCCTTCTCTTTGGATGATTTCTAGCTAGTCTTGACTGTGGGAGATCTATTTAAGGCCTTAAAACTTATTTTTTTTTCCTAAAAATCAATATATAAGTCCCACACAACCTAATTAAGGGGAACCCAGCTCTGATCTATGTTATTTTTTCAATTTTTTCTTATATGGCGTCCTCTCTGAGCCCATTGCAGAATTTCCTAAATTGGGGTTTTTGCCCACTCCTCATCCACTTGGTTTTTCCTCCTCTTTGGTTCCTCATTCTAGATCTGCTCATCTAAGGACCCCAAGGGCAGAAAAATCCAAAGGAGTGTGTTAATATCCCATTTTCTTTGTTATCCCTATTCTCTATAGACAGAGTCTGGAATGCGCTAGGTAGCCTTCGGATCTCACCCTCTCTTTAGAGGTGAAATATCTAGTAAAAGCCCCTCCAGTCCATCTCTAGTTTAGAGTTGATTATGTGTTAGTGATATTCCTAAAAGGGAATATTACAGTGGTATCAAAGCTCCCTTCTTGGCACAACCTGTGCTACATTGGGGGCCTTGCAGCCATGGTACATTCAGAAGGAGAAGAACCTCCTCTCACTGAAAGGGAGAAGAGGTATAAAATTCGAAGTCACAAGAGGTATGATTATACCTCAGATGATCATGACAAGGGAAAAGGTCCTGAAACTGCCAAAGAAAGTGATGCATAAGAGTTTGCAAGAACTCTGCTGGTGACCATGCAAGATCTTGCCATGGAGATCAAAGATATGAGGATGGATAGAATGAGGAAGTCTCCCGGGAGATTCCATCTTGGGGAAGGTTCTGACATGTCCCATCATTGGACTAGTCAACCAATGATCCCATCACAAGCCCATCAAGTTTCACAACGCTCCACCATGCCTTCTTTCTTGGTTGCGGAGAATGAAGGGCCACAAGAGCAAGCCTCTCTTGAGGACTATTTTGTAGAGTATGACTCTCAAAGCCAGAGATTCAAGGAAAACCTGAGTTTCCAAGACTATTGCCATCTCAAGGACAAAAGGAGACCCAAACAGAAGCATAGAGATGGTGGGTTCCTTCAACACCATGACAAGAACCATTCTATGGGCATATTTTTCTTGCCCAAGTTTGATGGATCTTCTTCCAGCTCTGCCAAGGCATGGGTTGAGAAGCTGGATATCTATTTTCAGCTGAATAAAGTTTCAAAAATTGAAGCCATTAAGATTGTTGCACTACACCTAGAGGGTGAGGCACATAACTGGTGGTTCCATGGGTTGTCCACTTTGGGCCACAACTATGTGACTACCTATGCTGAGTTTACTAGAAGACTATTGGAGAGATTTGATAGGAAGGATCTTGAAGCACCTTTCATCAGTCTAGCCAAACTGAAGCAAACCAAAGATGCAGAAACTTATATCTTTGAATTCTTGAAACTCTCAGTTATGGTCCCTGATTTGTCTGCAATAAGAAGAGTTTACACGTTCCTTGATGGCTTATAGGAACCATTGCATGGGTTGGTCAAGTCTACCAAGCCCATCACACTGCATGATGCCATTGAGAGGACTAGGGACCTCCAAGATGCCTTGCCAAAAGCTAAGGCAACTTTCCAAAGCAAGGTCTCTAATTTCTCCAAAGTGAAGGAAGGGAAAGTCACCCCTCCAAAGGAGGACTCCTCCAAGAAGACCCTTGATGTTGATCTTAGGAGGGAGTTAAGGAAGAAGAAGTTGTGCTTTACTTGCCAAGAATCATGGGCACCAGGGCATAGATGTGCTGTATGGAAAGCCCATTACATAGAAGTCTTCTCTGATCTTGAGGAGGAGGATGATGATGAGCACAAGAGGGGTCACATCACTGATGAGGAGGAGGAGGACCATACACCATCCAGAGATGGGAAGGGGGCCTTTGATCCAGCCAATGGGACTCTTGCTTCTTTGAGAGGAGTGCCCAAGTATTTGACTCTAATGGCACAAGGTTCAATCATGAACCAAAGAGTTTCTGTCTTGATAGATAGTGGGGCAACCCACAATTTCATTGATGCTCAATTTGTGCAGAATAAGGGAATCCCCACTAAATCCTTTGAGGGGTTTTCTATCTTGGTTCCGGGTGATAGAACCATGCAATGTATGACATATGTCCCATCTCTCTCTGTCACTATGGGATCCTATACACTAGTGGATCATTTCTTTGTGGTGGACATACCTGATACAAACATCATCTTGGGTGTCCAATGGTTGATCACTTTGGGGAAGGTCACCTCTGATTGGAAAGCTTTGCAAATGGAGTGGGTGGACTCCAAGAGTGGGAAGCCACTATTGGGTGTGGAGCCTGATTATCTTGTTTACTTTGTATCACAGCATTGGACCCTGTACCTTAAATGGGGCAGCAACTCTGCCCATAAATTAATCGTTGTTGTGGGGGGTCTAGTGGGGGGTGGCAGCGCTTTTCGGAGGCCCCCCCTGACGGGGGGTTTTGGGGGCAGTGCCCCCGAAGCTAAAAATAGATGTAAAATTGCCTTGTAAAAGTATAGCAATTTCTAGTCAATCTGGGCCATTCATTAGGAAAATGATCTGATGGTAGAAGTTATGTTTAGTTTAGGGTTTTTTGCCCTAGAAGGCAACCCCTCGCTTTTATGAGGGTATTGTATTGCGTCTGTGTATTGCATGTGTATTATTGAAGTGAGAAACAGAGAGGGAGACTATGAGAGAGAATAGAGGATATTACAGCGGATCTGTTGTAGGTTTTGTCTCTTCATTTTTTGCTAGATAATAGAAAGGAAGGACTGGTTGGTCGAGGTGGACGTAGCCCAAACTAGGTGAACCACGTATATCTGTGTCTCTCTGGTTTTATGTGTTTTGTGTGCTTGTATTTTCCGCATATTTTATGTGTTGAACTGCTCCGTAATATTTTATTTTCTAACAGCCACAAATGATCCAAGGCATGCACACCTACCCTTCATATAGCACTGCCACACAAACAACAAAGTTAGATTTGCGTAGTGAAGGTAGGGACCTCATAGTTCCTTCTCTCATACTCATGAGAATGTTTAGATTTGTGCTGAAGGAGGAGAGGAAGGAGGAAGGAAGGGGCAGCAACACAACAGATGCTCCCATAGAGATGTCACCAAAGTTGTTGCTGCTAAAGAAGGTGGATCCATATTGGAGGTCACAATTTCTTGTGGAATACTCCAAAGATCTGCATATCAGGATGATATTGGATGGCATGAAGCAAGGAGGAGGCTATTTAGTTCATGGAGGGATGATCTATCATCTTGGTAGAGTGCTCTTGTCCAAAGCCTCCAAGCTTAAGCAAGAGATCTTGTAGAGAGCACATCAAGATTTTATTTCCAGCCACATGCAATCAGCAAATCTCTATGTCTTAATAATGAGTGGTTTTGATTGGGAGAATATGAAGGAGGAGCTTCATGAGCATTATGATTGGGAGGATCTACAATAGCACTTGCAAGAGTGCATGAGTTATGAATATGTGGGGCAGCCAATGGACTCTATGCAAGAGTCATTTCAGCAATCTCTCCCTACCCTTGAAGGAGGAGACATACCCATGCACAACTTCATGTGTAAAAAAGGTTTGAATGGTAAGAAATATGATCATGATAAGCATATTTATTTTTCTGATATAGCACATTCTTTACCACAGGTATGCAAGACCATTCTTATGGTGGGTGCTCTCCAAAAGCACCAAACATGCTTCTCATTTCCAGCCATGATGAGATAGCTTTTGCAATAAGTGGGTGGTGGGGGAACCACTCACCAATCATTGATCTATTGCAGGAAGGATATACCCTGCGCTGGTACCTCATGTGGGGTCTAGATCCACCTCTCTATGCTGAAATCTCAGTTTGCCTATATGTGCTTTTACTTCCATATTTGGATGATATAGTTGTGTTGTTTTTGGGCATGTATGGATAGAGTATTAGTAGTGTATATGTGCCACATGGCTTGGCCTTTCAACTTGTACTTCACGATACATGTTTCATACATAGCACTGCTTCTCCCACGCACATTTCTATTGAGTTCTTTACTCCAAGAGGGATGGATCATGCACATATGATGATGACCCTGGAGGAACAATTTTTGGGAGAATGGCTTATTGAGCACCTAGTTATTGATGGGGACTTGATCCTTGAGGGCACCATGAATGAAGAAGAGGCACTACAGCTCTTTCCCTAGCAGTTGCTTGAGGACAAGAAACATTTTTGGAGGGGAGGACTATGATATCCCTTCTTGGCCCAAGCTAAGGAGAATATCAAATTTTGTTTTACTTTTTATTTTCATGCATAAATAAATAAGGGGGACATGTAAAACTCCTCAAATGTTGAATAAAACCAATGCCCATGTAAACAAGGTCATATCAGGGCCATATAAATGACTACTTGCAAATGTGAAAAGGGGCTTGAGCCATGTGACCAAGTCAAGTTGACTAAATCTACAACGCTGCCTATGTTCAATGAATCTTCTCAAAGGGACTGCGTTGTCTAGAAGGAGGCCCCACATGTGAAAAGGGGTAACTCACCAAAGTGGTTTAGGGTTTGCAAGGTGCTCACATCTTATAAATGAAGGAAGAGGCAACATGAAGAGGTTGTTGATTGATCTCATTTCTAAAGTATTTTTTCTATTTAGACAAATACCATTCTCTATTGTTTATTGGAGGATTGTGATTGGAATTCCTATTTAGGAGTTTCATATCTTCCCTTGAGGATCATTGGAGGAGTTCTTTGTTGAAGTGAGCTACTATCTAGCTGAAGGATAAGCTCCACTTTCAATAGCAGTGTTTCTCATTGAGGGTTTCTGCTGCTCTTGCAAGTTGTAGCAAGTGGTTTCTAGATCTGCATAGATCTAGCTTGTATTGAGAGCCTCTGTTGTTGGAGTGTGTTCTTTAACCTCCAAGGAGAGAGCCTTGCCATATTTTGTATCAGATCTACATTTTATTTTAGTTTATTCAGTGTATTCTACCCTCAATGTAGTTTCTGTCCCATATTGTGTTATTTTGCAAGAGGGTTTTCTATTACAGTTTGATATCAGATTGGAGGGAAGATCTCTTAGTGTTGTGCTTGCCTTTCCCTTGGTGATCCGTGGATTAGATTTTTGATCCATGTCTCCATAGGTCTGATCTTTTCATTAATAAATTTTATCTTCAGAAATTTCTGTGTATTCTACAGTACTGAAACTTGTAATTCAGATCTACAGTTTATTATGCATTATTTTGCTGTAAATCCAAAGGGATCTTGTTGAGAAAGCTATATAGTTTCCAGATCTATAATAGATCTGATGTTTCATCCATACAATTTTCATAGATCTGAAGTATAATGTACAGCAGTAGAAACTCATGAAAAATAACGTTGTTCATCTATTTCTGCAATTTATTTACAGTTTGCAGCTCTATTTTCTGAAGGGATTTTGCCTTATTTCTTCTTGCAATCTACTGTAAATGAAAGGAGCTTAATTGTAAGTCCAATTTACTATCATAAAGTTGAAATATCAGATCCATGGCTATCCTCCTCTAATTTTCAATAAAAACTGCACAAATCTTATGGCGAAGTTTTCATGTTGTAACAACCCTTCTCTTTGGTTGATTTCTAGCTAGTCTTGACTGTGGGAGATCTGTTTAAGGCCTTAATTTTTTTTTTTTTTTGCTGAAAATCAATATATAATTCCCACACAGCCTAAGTAAGGGGAACCTAGCTCTGATCTGCATTATTTTTGCAGAATTTTTCTTATACGGCGTCCTATCTAAGCCCATTGCAGAATTTCCTAAATTGGGGTTTTTTCCCACTCCTCATCTACTTGGTTTTTGCTCCTCTTTGGTTCCTCATTCTAGATCCGCTAATCTAAGGAACCCAAGGGCAGAAAACTCCAAAGGAGTGTGTTAATATCCCATTTTTTGTGTTATCCCTGTTCTCTATAGACAGAGTCTGGAAAGGGCCAGGTAGCCTCTGGATCTCACCCTCTCTTTAGAGATGAAATATATGGTAAAATCCCCTCCAGTCCATCTCTGGTTTAGAGTTTATTGTGTGTTAGTGATATTCCTTAAAGGGAATATTACATCTTGTCTTCAACAAGCAAACCAGTACATTCTGTCATCACACGGATTAGTATGCAAGGGTTCTTACAGTACCACAAAAATGATATATCGTTGAAGATTAGATTCTGAAGCTAAATGAATTTTAAAAGATTTTGACTGAAATAAAACTCACTACACTTGCATGAAAGGAAAATTCCAAATCAAAGTGCTATTTAATCTATTAAAAACAAGGCAATTTGGAAAATAAATGTCTAAAGCCTACTTCTACTTCTACACATAAGCAAGATAAGGAAATAAAAGTTCAAGAGATAAGCAAGATGGCCAGACTTTGGAGCAACCCCACAATAGTGGATGTGTAGCTCTTCACTCACATCTTACCGTACTCTCTCTACCCTCTAACTTCCCTGCAATATCTTTGAAACTCTGTGAGAAAATTTTACCTGAGCCAAAATACAACCATTAGGGGAATTTTGAGGTCTAAAATGGGCCTCCTAAGGAAATTATAAAATAATAGTGGAAAAAATCAAATAAGATTTGATGGCATCATCAAATTTTAGAGGGAAAAATGAAAAAACTACTTTTTCAACTCATATTTTCAACTTATCTCCCAAATTTTTTACTCAAATTGTTAGAAAATTATATATTATGGAGTAATGCAACACATAAAATATGAATAAAATACAAGCACACAAAACACATAAAACCAGAGAGACACAGATATATGTGGTTCACCCAGTTTGGGCTACGTCCACCCCAAACAGCCAGTCCTTCCTTTCTATTATCCAACAAAATGAAGAGACAAAACCTACAGCAGATCCGCTGTAATATCCTCTGTTCTCTCTCACAGTCTCCCTATCTATATCCCGCTCAAAGAATACACATGTAATATATAGCCGCAATACAATACCCTCATACAAAGAGATGGGTTGCCTTCTAGGGCAAAAAGCCCTAAACTAAACATAACTTCTACCATCAGATCATCCGCCTAATGAATGGCCCAGATTGACTAGAAATTACTATACTTTTACAAGGAAATTTTAAATCTATTTTTAGCTTCGGGGGCGCTGCCCCCGAAACCCCCACTGGGGCACCGCTGGCCCCCGGACCCCCCAGCCAAGGGGTCAACCCCCCCGGACCCTATGGGGGGGACAAGTCCCCCCCGCTGCAAGGGTGTACAATTTTCCTAGGGTATACATCCAGCTAAAACAGAGATCTCTGAATTAGGATGAAAATCAGGCTCCACACCCAACAATCTCCCACTTGGAGACTGATTGTAGCAACTCGACCGCTACTTCATTTTCTGGACAATGACTCCTCTTTGGAACTAGCTATTTCTCATCTTCATCATCATCCTTAAAGACCAATTGAATCTAAGCACATTATCAGTTTCTCCCTAGTTACAACTTTTGTTAGCATATATGCAGGATTCTGGCTAGTGTGTATCTTTTCCAGCTTCAACTCTCCATCTTCCAACACTAACCATATGAAATGGTACTTGAGATGTATGTGTTTAGTCCTGGAATGAAATGCTGAGTTCTTTGCAAGATGAATGGCACTTTGGCTATCACTGTATAACGTGCCCATATCATGCTTCTTACCCAATTCACCCATAAAACTTTGTAACCAAATCATTTCTTTACTAGCCTCTGTAGCAGCAACATACTCTGCTTATGTTGTTGAAAGTGCAACAACACTTTGGATTTTTGAAACCCAATTGACAGCCTATTCCACCTAGCGTAAATACATCCCGTAGTGCTCCTCCCGCATCTTGTCACCCGCCATATCCGCATCAACATATCCTCGTAGAGCAATGTTTGAACCACCAAAGCATAATGCTTGATTTGTGGCACCTCCTCAAATATCTAAGAATCCATTTCCATCGCCATCCAATGTTCTTTTCCTGGATTATTCATGTACCTACTTACAACTCCCACTGCATGTGCAATAGCAGGCCTTGTGTAGACCATTACATACATTAAGCTTCCAACTGCTGATGCATATGGAACTTTATACATATAATCCACGTCTTCTTGGGTCTTTGGGCACATCTCCTTACTAAGTTTGAAATGGCTAGCAAAAGGTTTACTAACAGGTTTTTCATTGTGCATATTAAATATTTTCAACACCTTTTGTATGTACTCATTCTGAGACAGTGTTAATTTTCAATTTTTCCTATCTTTGGTTATTCTCATACCAAGGATCTATTTTGCAGCTCCCAAATCCTTCATTGCAAATGAATTTGCTAATCTTTGTTTGAGCACATTTATTTCCTGCATGTTAGACCCTGCAACAAGCATGTCATTTACATACAATAAAAATATAATATAACTGCCATCATTTTGCTTCTTCAGATAAACACAATGATCAGAGTGACATCTAGTATAACCTTATTCAAACATAAACTTGTCAAATTTTAGATACCACTACCTTGGAGCCTGTTTTAAGCCATACAAGCTCTTTTTTAACTTGCACACCAATTTTTCTTTCCCTTTGACCTCATATTCTTCTGGTTGCTGCATGTATATCTCTTCCTCCAAATCTCCATGGAGAAATGTTGTCTTTACATCTAACTGTTCAAGATGTAAATCTTCCGCTGCTAAAAGACTTAAAATAGTTCTGATTGAAGTCATCTTAACAATAGGAGAAAATATTTCATCAAAATCAATACCTTTCTTCCGTGCAAACCCCTTCACCACAAGTCTAGCTTTGTACCTTTGTTTTCCTCCATCTTCTTCCTTCAGTCTGTAAACCCATTTATTCTACAATGTATTTTTACCTGTAGGCAACCTGACTAAGTCCCAAGTCTAGTTATGCATTAAGGAGTCCATCTCTTCTTCCATGGCTAGCTCCCACTTCTTCCTGATTTCAACTTGCATTGCTTCTTCGTAACATTCGGGTTCACCAGAATCAGTCAGCAATAAATAATATAATGAAGGAGAGTATCGTTTAAGGGGTCTACTTATCTTGGTAGATCTTGTAACACCACTTTCAAGTGTTTGAGGTGCCTGTTGCTGTTGTGGTGGTTGCTACTGCTGTGGTTGTTGATTATTGTTATTTTCAGGTACCTTTACTTTTTTAGTTATCTCATCAAGAACTGTGTATTCCTTGCTTTCTTTTTCTTGTTTCTTTTCCTGCAACTGATTCTTATAAAATAAATTTTCATTGAATATTACATCTCTTCTCCTAATTATTTTGTGATTTTTATAATCATATAAGCGATAACCAAAATCATTAACACCATATCCAATAAATGTACATTTCTTTGATTTTGCCTCAAGATTTGTTCTATTTTCTTTATTAATATGGAGAAAGGCCTCACAACCAAAAGGCTTTAAAAAAGATTAGTTTACCTTTTTACCTGTCCATGCTTCCTTTGGAATACCACCATCCAAGGAACTTGAAGGCCCTTTGTTTATTAGATAAACAGCAGCATCTACAACATCTGCCCAAAATTGTAAAGGCAATCCCGCATGCAATCTAATGCACCTTGCACGCTCCATGATTGTTCTGTTCATCCTTTCTGACACACCATTTTCTTGTGGTGTTCTTGGAACTATCTTCTCTCTACAAATTCCATGCTCTGAATAGTACCTATCAAACTATTTGCTGCAATATTCACCTCCATTTTCTTATCTAAGACACTTCAACTTCTTTTCCTGCCTCAATATCAACCAAAAATTTCCATTTCTCGGGAAGTATCAAATACACGGATTTATTTTGAATACAATAAATCCAATTTTTTCTAGTTTCATCATCAATAAATGTAACATAATAGTGAGAGCCACTAAGAGATGATACCTGAGCAGGTCTCCATACATCTATATGCACAAGCTCCAATTTTTCGCTCTTCTTTTCTTTCCCAACTCTGAGAAATATGACTCTCTTTTGTTTTCCATAAATGAAATTCTCACAGAAATCCAAATCAACATTCTTCAAACCTGGCAAAAAAATTCTTGAGTGAAGAATCTTCATCCCCTTATCACTCATGTGTCTGAGCCTATGATGCCATAATGCTGCATTTTCTCCTTTGGAAGTTAAAGCATTAACAGAGTTATAAATACCATTGCATAAATACAATGTACCAACCTTTTCGCCTTTGCTATTACCAAATCTCCTTTGGTGACCTTCCAAGTTTTATCTATGAAACTTGTCACACAACCTTCACTGCCTAGCTGCCCTGTTGAAATTAGATTTTTCTTCAGATCTGGAACATGCCTTACATAATTTAATAGACATTGGTTTCCATTCTGTTTTTTTACAAGAACCTTACCCATTCCAACAATTTTAGAGGGTTTATCATTACCCAAATGGACTTGTCCAAAATTTCCTCGAACATAGTCATGAAAATATTTCTTATCAGGTGTGGCATGGAATGAGGCCCCTCGATCTACTACCTAGGAATTAGAAACATTTTCAAAAGAAAGAATCCTAAAGCATCTTGTAACACCATCACTCGTCACATTTGCTTCATGATTGTTTTCTTGTTGCACGTCTCCTTCTTTTCCTTCCGAGATCTACGTATTTCATTTAGGTGTCCTTTCTTTCGCATATATAGCACACTATCCCCCTTCCTTCCTTTGGATCCGCTCTTCCTTGACCTCATCGCGATATCCCGAGCTCTTTCCTTTCCATTCTTCTTCCCCTAGACTCTCGCACCAAAGCATTACCCGATGTTTCACCAGAGCTTTTCCGTCACATTTCCTCGCTAAGGATAGCACCCACAACATCATCAAACTTTAAAGTACTAGATCCAGACACAGAGCTACTAATGGCCATAACTAAACCATTCCAACTTTCTGGTAATGAGCACAGGAATAACAAAGCTCTAACTTCATCATCAAATTTTACCCCTACAGAACTTAACTGACTGGAAACTGTATTAAAATCATTTAAATGGTCTGCAACAGATCCACCTTCCGACATCTTCATATTAAATAGTCATTTCATAAGAAATACCTTGTTTGAGGCCGAGGGGTTTTCATATAGTTTCGCCAACGTCTGCATCAAACCCTCTATTGTTGTTTCCTTTGAAATATTTAAGGCGATTGATGCCGCAAGGCACAACCGTACTATTTTGAGTGCCTTTCTATTGAGAATGTTCCATTCCACGTCTGTCATGGCTGCCGGCTTCTTTGTTTTTCCTCTCAATGGTAGATACAGGTCTTTCTGATACAGATAATCTTCCATCTGCATCTTCCACAATGGGAAGTTTTGGCTATTAAATTTCTAGACCCTAAACTTACCATCTTCCGCCATTGCTCCCACTTGAACCAAGAAACCTTTCTTTCCTGTGAGTTTCTCAACCAAATAGACCTTCGGCTCTGATACCAGTTGTTAGAAAATTATATATTATGGAGCAATGCAACACATAAAATATGCGGAAAATACAAGCACACAAAACACATAAAACTAGAGAGACACAGATATACGTGGTTCACCCAGTTTGGGCTACGTCCACCTCGAACAACCAGTCCTTCCTTTCTATTATCCAACAAAATGAAGAGACAAAACCTACAGCAGATCCACTGTAATATCCTTTGTTCTCTCTCACAGTCTCCCTATCTATATCCTACTCAGAGAATACACATGTAATATATAGCCACAATACAATACCCTCATACAAAGAGAGGGGTTTCCTTCTAGGAAAAAAAACCCTAAAATAAACATAACTTCTACCGTCAGATCATCCACCTAATGAACGGCCCAGATTGACTAGAAATTACTATACTTTTACAACGCAATTTTAAATCTGTTTTTAGCTTCGGGGTGCTGCCCCCAAAACCCCTGCCGGGGGACCGCTGGACCCTAGACCCCCCAGCTGGGGGATCAGCCCCCCTAGAACCTGCTGGGGGGACAAGTCCCCCCCACACCCCCCGCTGCAAGGGTGTACAGTTTTCCTGGCGTATACATCCAGCTAAAACAAGGATCTCTGAATCAGGATGAAAATAAGGCTCCACACCCAACAAAAATTTCAAGCGGGAGTACTCGTTGGATGCAAAATTTAATTCCTCATCCAATGAGTACCCATGTGGCATACTTTCGATGGGTCCTACTACACGAAAAATTAGAAATACATGAAAAACGTGATTGTAATCACGTTTTTTTATGTATTTCTCATTTTTCATGTAGCAGGGTCCACCAAAAGTATGCAACATGGGTACTCCTTGGATTAGGAATTAAATTTTGCATCCAACGAGTACTCCCACTCGAAATTTGAACAAAAACATTGGGAGATAAGTTCAAAATACAAGTTGAAAAAGTAGTTTTATTATTTTATTATTTTTTAATATTTTTACCCTTCTACTTAAAAAATGGTGAATTATCCCCCATGGTTGACATCATCATCTTGAATCCTATTGGTTCTTATAAAGTGTATTTTTGTTGTACATTTTTCTTAGGAGGCCCATTTTAGACCTCAAAATTCCCCTAATGTCCCTGGCAATGGCGCCAAAATGTTGGGCGGCTTACTTGTTGGATTAAACCTCTCAATATTAATTATCAATCCGTGAGTCATAAGCGCGAGTTTTACTATGTATTGGCTCATCTTAATGGTCAGAGTGTAAATATTCCTTATTAATGATAAACTAGGTGTTGAAATGAGACACATTTGCTCGCAAATAAACAATCTTGAAAATGAAACTTACTGAACCAATTTCATTTACTGCAAACTCCACACTGTAATTAAACTACAAATCAATCCTCAATCATGTAACATTCTCGCACTCGCACTCTACTTTTAAAATCTCCTATGATAACTTAAAAACCTTAATCTATTAACTCCTCTCACTAACTTGAAATTAACACTTGAAACTAAGACTTGAGATAACTAAAAGAACACACATATTACCCTAATGATAACTCCAAACCTTAAACTAACTAAAATTAATTCTTGATAACAAATTCAAGATTTAAACTAACAAATTACAATCCTAACTATTGTTAAAAGACAACTACTTTACTTCATGTAAAATAACACTTAAAAAGATCCTACTAAAAACAGTATTGCAAATAATCTATGATAAATCTTCTATTTAAATATTTTAATCTAAATGAAAATGAACTATTAAAAAGCAAGCCTACTTCAAATCGAATCAGCACACTGTATTCAAACTTGATATCTCTACTTAATCAAATCCACACTCAAACTTGCTCACATAAGGAAATGATTACACTATAAAAACAATAAAGAATCTAATTAAAAAGAGATCTAAAACAAAACAAATTATAATTAAAAGAGATCTAATTATTGAGTGAAATCATGCGTAAACAAATCAAATGCGCATTTAAATCCAATAAACATTCAAAGAAATTAGATAATGCAAACCATGATTTAATATTTTAAATGAGCAATGTTAATATATTCAAATTCAAAGCATCTACAATTTGTTATAATTCCACATTTAAACTCAGAAATTGGAAAACAAAATAATGATCTAAGTGCAGAATTAAGAAATATTAGATATTATTAAAAGAAACAAAATATAATTCTACAAATTAAACAATTCCTAAATCTATGAAGAATGAGGGACTCGACTCCAGGTTGCAGTGGATCCTTGCCACTCCTTGGAGCAAGTCCTACACTAACTCAAAAAAAACAAAAATTACAATGCTGTCATAAAAAAAACAAATGCAAAAGCCAAAATTTATTAAATTAAATCAGAACATTGAATCAAATATTAATCAACAAATACATCATTTGCTCCATTACAATTATTGTGCTGGGTAATTTGATGTCGGATCTATATCTCCTTCTGCGTCCCCTACATTTGAGAAGTCGACTTTACGTTGAGAAATATCCCTATTTGCTGGACGGACTCAATGATTTTGCGCTCCCTTCATCTTCAGAAATCGATTTTGCAAATGAAAAATTATGCTCTCTAAAATGTCAGACTCACTGCTTCATCTACTCTCTATCCAATTGAGGATGGACTCTCTCTAATTGATTGAATCTTCCTATCTAATCGATCTCATGGGTTGAGTCTACTTCTATCCCTATCACGCTATCGATCAACTCTCCCAAGAGATTGATTCCCCATGTCTTATATAACCATTGAATTACAATCTAGGTTTCTAATTAGTCAATTAGAATATATGATTGGAGATTTCTGGTTCTAACAATTTGCCAAAAATAAAATTAAGTTGACAACAGAATGCTGAAGTAAGGAAATCGCTCCTCTTTGAATATCAGCACTAGAATTGATATCGAAATCTCCTTGAAATAGCTGTCGAATACTTAAATTAAGAGTGCCAACCACACCATTCAAACTGTGTGTCTTATATTTATATATTATTTTTTAACTGTAACAATGCATAAATGTTGAGGGAGTGCCCATATCTATAAACGGAGTCTTTTCAAACGGATTCCTAAAGCCAAAAGGAGGCAACATGGTTCCCCACGCACACAAAATGACAATCTGCAGAGATAGTCATTCCACTTGATGTGGTATATGTGTTGTTTGATTCCTAGAGGCTTTCCAAATCAAAGTGTTCATTCAGGTGGACCTCAATATTTTTTTCAAGTGAGGCCAATAAACAGGACCAAGCTTTATGGAATCAAATCACCAATGATAAAATCTGAGCAAAGACGATCAAACGAATTAAATTAATCAATGACATCCATATTATTTGCTCTGTGATTGACATCCATTATCTGGAGGTAAAGTAGCCTGTGAAGCACTATCATCGTCTACAGCTGAGATGCTAGCTGAGGCTATTCCATTTTCCAGTTCGGAAGAAATAGTACAACCATCTTCCCCTGTTTGATTTGAAAGACTCCAAAGCATAATACTTGCAATCAGCATAAGAATCATTTTAGGGTTGACCTCAACAATGTCTTCTGCCAGAAGAAATACTAAGCATCCCATATTTCATGCCACACTGATTATATAAGTAGCAGTCAGCTTCTTCTCTTCCTTAGTCCCCCCTTTGGTGACAACATTCCAACTCACTACCCTAGGTTCCACAGCAGCTAGAAGCTCAAGGAAAAATATTCCATTTGTAAGACTATTATCCTTAAATTTTTCCATATGAGAAGTTCCCCCTGAGCTCTTCGCTTTTTCATTGGCCCAGTGCAAAATATCAGCGTTTGTTATCTCTTCATGATGAAAATAATGCCTTCGTTTCTTGAAAATCTAGAGAATATGTTGGCGCATTAACTTTCACAAGAATGTAAGAATAAGCTTTTTATTTCCTTCCACGAGATCCTTTCCTGAAACATTCACTAGTTAAAACTTCAGCTGCCTCCCAATCCTGATAATCTGGTTACAATTTTCCACTTTTTTGAAAGGCATATCTATTGGGGGCTTGTTGGCAAGTTTCCAGTTTTGGAAACTAACCAATCCAAAGCTTTCTGTGAGGCCTTTCCTCCACACTAGGTAGAACAGATGTTGAAGTACAGTGAAACAAGTGTCTTTGCTTCAACTAATGTGGAACAGGCCCACAAATTGATCCTTGGCATATGGAGAGTAAACTGAGATTTTTTTTAATCCCCAAACATAACCATAGTAGCAATATTCATAGAGACCCAATACGTTCACGTTCAGGACTGGTTTTCAGTGGAATATTCCCCAGACAATAACTCCTTCACGAAGCCTAATTTCGCCAAAAAAAGTTTATGGGTTATATGAAACATGGTGCTATGAACAAAACCCACGTCTCAGAATTTAGATATTCTGCTCCATTTGGTCGAAAATTTGATCTTTTCACCTACATCAATTCAACTACCCAGCTGTTGCTTTTATGCATTTGGTGAATTTGTACTCAACTACATTCCTGCGCCGAGCCTTCCTACAACCAAGAAGGAATTTATTAAAAACACTCATCAAATTAACTAATAACAAGAATAATAGCTATTGTTTCTAAATTATTATAATTAACAACATAATGGATTAATAACGATTAAAAACACCAGGTACAAGTATGTATTTATTTGATAAAAATCGTAAAAAATCGGACAAAGATGCAACTCAACATGGGCCTTTGTGGGACTAATAAAACACAAACATTAATAGGTGAAAGGTACTTTATGGTTCTAACTAATGATTATATGAGAATGACATGGATTTCTTTCCTTAAGGATAATTTGTAGCTTTTGAGAAGTTCAAAACTTTCAAAAAACTGGTTGAGAATGAAGCTAGTCTAAAGATGAAAATTTTGAATTAGATAGAGGAAGAGAATTTATTGTTGATGAATTCACTGAATTCTATGAAAAACATGGAATTAGAAGACATCTTTCAGTGGAAAGTACTCCACAAGAGAATGGTATTGTTGAAACAAAGAATGAAATTGTACAAGTGATGGCAAGAATTATACTTAATGAAGAAAAACTTCCAAACACCTTCTAGGGAGGAGTAGTTAATACAAAAATTTACATTCTGAATAGAGCTTAAAAAAGAGTAAATAGTAGTAAGACTCCCTATAGATGATAGAAAGACATGCCTACTTCATTCAAACATTTCAAAGGTTTGGAAGCAAGTGTTACATCAAGATAAATGAAGAAAATTTAGGAAAAATTGCTTCTAGAGAAGATGAAGGAATCTTCCTTAGTTATTCATCCAGGATCAAGAGATACAAATGTTACAACAAAATACTACACAAGGTAGTAGAGAGCAATGATGTAAAAATAGATGAAGCCTTACCTCAAAAGGAAAAACCACAAGAAAATGAAGATACATAGGAGATAATCATTAGATATCATGAGGAAGAAGAAAAATAAGAGGAAGAACTGAATAAACAAGAGGAATAGGAGGAGATATTTAACTTCAACATCCAAAGACTTTGTCTAAGTATGTTAAGTAAAATCATCCAGAAAATCATTTTTTTGTGATAAATATTCAAGGGTTCATATTAGAGGGAGACTAATAAGCACACCAAAGCATGCAAAATTTACCTTGTTCCCCAAAATAGAACATAAGAATTTTACACAATCCAATAAACATGAGAATTGGGTCAATGGTATGGAGGAAGAGATAAATTTGATTTAGAAAAATGAAACATGGGAAATTGTTACCTAGACCAAAAGATAAGAATGTAGTTGACACTAAGTGGGTCTTCATGAATAAATTCAATGTGGATGGACAAGTAATGAGAAATAAGGCCAGATTAGTTTTCAAAGTATATGCATAAGAGGAATGTGTTAACTTTGAAGAAATTTTTTCTCCACTTGCTAGGCTAGAAGCGATTAGAATGTTCTTTCCATTTGCATGTTTTAAAAAATTCAAGGTTTATCAAATGGACTCCAAGTCAGCTTTCATAATGATGGAAACTTGGAGGAAGAGGTATATGTTGAACAACCATAGGGATTTCACCTATCAGAGAATGAATACTATGTATTCACATTAAATAAATCTCTTTATGGTCTAAAGCAATCCCTCTGGGCCTAGTAATCAAGACTTGATAGATATTTACAATAATAAGGATATGAAAGAGGAGTAGTAGATAACAACCTATACATCAAAACATATAATGAAAACATATTAATCATTGTTGACTATGTGGATGATATCATTTCTAGAAATGATGCTAACAGAATGAGCCAAAGGTTTTCTACATAAATGTTGTTGAAATTCAACAATAAAATGCACCACATACTAGTGTGGGATTCCAAGTCACACATGAGTGAGGAATTTAGTGCCACATTAGTGTTAACGTGGGCGTCCAATTTTTAAATAAATTGTAATATTATCTCATAACAACTTGTAATAGTTAACTAAGTGTGATATACTTAGTTAGATCAAGAATTTCGAGTTGAGGGTCAAAGGATAGGCATGTAGAGTGATTCTATTATTTACAGGGTCCAGTTGCAGTTGTCGCACTAATGTTGTGTGAGTGCAATCAATTAACTCAAATTAATTGAGTTAAAATCAATTTAACTAGTTCTAACTGAATGATGAGCTAGTGGAATATCAAGTGAATTAAAATAGATTTAATTAACAAGTAGTGATCTACCAAGTAATTGATCATTTAATATTAATAGTTGTGTGCATGTCAATTCTGATGACAACCCAGTTGAGACAAAGGTTAAAGGAAAGTAAACTATCAGTTGTATTATTAGCGAACTGCCCAGGTGCAGTTATAAAGCCACGGGAAGCCCATGATGGATTTTGCAGTCAAGGAATATTATAATTCCTATTTAATAGGAATTATTTTTCATAATGATTGTATAAGGAAGGCTGAAGGTGGGCAGGAAATTGGCTATGTATTGGTCCAATTTTTCCTAGATCAGTGTGAGACAATTCATAGAATATATGAGGTTGTGGTGAGCACACATGCATTGTATTATTTCATGATTCCTTGGTTGATTATACAATAAAGATAGAGGGGTTTTGAGTAGTTTCTTTCCCCAAGAAAATCTCGTATTGTGTGATTGATTTACTTCTTTCTCTTACTTGCATGTGATTGAGCGATCATGATTTATATTCCACAAATATTGTATAAGGATTCAATATCTTGTTTTAGTACATTACATGATCAGATTGAATCCATTGGTATAATTTATACATGGTATCAGAGGGCCAAGAATAACAATAGTGGAGAATAAATTGAGTTTTTGTTGAACAATATTCAAATTTGCAGATACTTTCTTTAGAGCTAGAAGTGGATCAAGATGTCTTTCAATGGCTTGAGACTCGAATATGAACTTGAGGGCAGTTCAAATTATATTGCATGGAAGGACAGGATGGAGGTAGTGTTGGAGGACAATGGATTGAAGGAATTCATAGATAATGATATTCCTAAGCCCGCAGCAAGAGATGCCCAACCTCTTGATGCATGGAAGAAGAAGTTAGCAAGGGTGAGGAGGATCTTATTAGAGGGGGTTCAAGATCATATTGTCTCGAGTCTCCATGGAAAGGAAACTCCATATGTTATGTGGAAGGCCTTGACAGATCTATTTCAAAGCAGCAATGACCACAAAAAATTCGCACTCAAGGACAAGCTCAGGAAAATCAAAATGGAGAAGGGTGACACAATCCAGAAATACTTGACCAAGTTCACTCAATGTTGAGATGAGCTTGGAAGTGTTGGGATTACTGTAGTTGACGATGACTTGGTGAGCCTAGTACTTCTAGGCCTTCCCAAGAGCTGGCATAGTTACCAAGACTCTATGAATGGGAGGGATAAGTTACCATATTGGGATCGAATATGGTCAGATTTGGTATAAGAAGAGTTTCGACAAAATATGAGGGATGGATCCTCATCCAAGACTGATGATGAGGAAAATTGTGCCTTGGCTGGTAAGGCAAAGAAGGGGAAGGGGAAGAAGTCCCATTCCAAATCTGAGACTGGTAAAGAAGGCAAGAAGTGTGACATGTCAAATTTGAAATGTTTTCACTGTCATGATCATGGACACTATGCCGCAAATTGTCCACAAAAGAAGAAGAACAACAAGAAGGCTCTGGGAGCTGCAACGAGTGAAGCTTTTGCCTCACAATTTGAGTTTTACTTCTCTCTCATCACGTGCATGGTGTCAAATATGATGGGATCTATGTGGTACTTGGATAGTGGAGCATATTTCCACATGACGGGAAACAAAGAAATCTTTAGTAGCTTGGAGGAGAAGGATCTTCATATGCATATCGAGATGGGTGATGACGGGAGGTATAGCACTACTAGGATTGGTACAATTAATTTCCAAATACAGTCAGGTAAACCTTTCATATTAACAGATGCCATGCATGTACTAGGCTTGAAAAATAATTTAGTTTCATTTGCTATGTTGGAGGATCTTGGATATGATGTGGTTTTCAGTGAAGGAAAGGCATTCCTTCGTCACAAAGCCACAAGATAGGTAAATAAGATTGGGGTTCATGTGAAGAACATCAACAAAATTGATGTAGATGGTTGCGCAACATTGAGCAGTAAAGAAGGGAAGGTGGTGAGTCGGGATACAGGTGAGTTATGTCATAGGATATTGGGCCATCTACACCATAGTTCTTTGAGGATCATGCAGAAGATTTCTATAAGTCTTCGAAAGGGTATTCTTACGCAGATAGACACATGCAAGGGATGTACCATGGGGAATTATACTAAATCCACTTTTCATGAGTAGGAGAACTAAGCAGCGATAATCCTTGAGAGAGTTCACTCATATGTGTGTGGACCATTCTCAACAACTTCCACAGCAAAGCACAGGTATTATGTGATTTTTGTTGATGATTTTTCTAGAAATTGTTGGATCTTATTTTTGGAGAAGAAAGATCAGATGTTCTCCAAGTTTGGTGAATTCAAATCACTAGTAGAGAAAGATACAGGGAAGAAGGTAAAGGCTCTAAGGATCAACAATGGTGGTGATTATATATCTAATGAATTCAATAAATTATGTGCCAAAGAAGGAATTTAGAGAGAATTGATTGCACCTCATAAGCCACAACAGAATGGGGTTGCAAAAATAAAGAGCAGAAAAATTGTGGGAGCAGCACGAGCTATGTTACATGATTAGGGCCTACCATTCCATTTGTGGGCAGAGGCATGCAACGTAGTGGTATTTTTGCAAAACTATTGTCCTCATCGAATACTTGGCATAAGTACACCAGAGGAGGCTTTTTCAAGTAAGAAACCATATGTTTCATATTTTGAATTTTTTGGCTCATATGTCTATTTCCATGTGACCAAAGATGACAGGAATAAGCTAGAACCAACAATAGAGGTTGGGATATTTATGGGGTACACTGATACTCCCCACAAATATCGGGTGTATTTTACGGCTAACAGGATGAAAATTGTAAGGAGAGATGTTAAATTTGATGAGGAGAAAGCCATGCGATTGTCCCTTGAGAGGGAGCTTGACTTGCATGCAGATGAGGAACTCTTAGCTCCAAAGGATGAACCTCGGGATATGGAGCAGCCACAAGCAGAGGATCATGGAGTGGAAAAAACCACTCATGCAGAGCCATCCACCAGAAATGGTAGGAAGAGCACTAGAGAGGCTGATATATTGATGCTAGATGCAACAGATCATGTAGGTGTACCTACATCACATCACAAACAGAGAAGGTCCTCAGACAAGTACACTAGATAAATGGCTTTTACGAGCGAGTGTATTTTCACAGAACCATCATCCTTTGAGGAAGAAGTGCAACATCCAACATGGGTTGATGCCATGGTTGAGAAGTATGACTCAATTATCAGAAACAGTGCATGGGAAGTGGTCCAAATACCAGTGGGGAAGTCGGTGGTTGGATCCAGGTGGATCTAAAAGGTGAAGCAAGCAGCATATGGGAGTGTGGAGAAATATAAGGCTCGATTTGTGGCTCGAGGATTCTCAAAGGTAGAGGGGATTGACTATGAGGAGACTTTTGCACCAATTGCAAGGTACTCATTGATTAGATCTATCCTTGCACTCTCACCGCAAATGGGATGTAAAGATAGCCTTTCTCAATGGAGTTATTTATATAAATTATACAACAAGCATGTATATCTTGGATTCACCTGATCTAACAATGTTCTAAAGTTAAATACTGAATCGCTTCTACAAATCTTTGCAAAATTAAAAACACAATCGCCAATCGCAATATCATGAAGAAAGATCAATCACACACAACACAAATAATTTCCTGGGGAAATCTTACAGCTAAAAACCCCACTATCTTCTGTTGTATATTATATCATGGATCATGAAACAATTACATACAAAACTATTCTCACAAGAGCCTTCAATACATCAGCTAATTGTCTCACACTGTCATAAAAAATTGGCAAATTCCTTGCTCAATTTACTACCTCCAGACAGCCTGCCTTCACTGCGCAATCCCTGCTGAATGCAATCTCTGAATGAATGAAATCTTGCCTTCCTTGACTGTGCAAGTATCATGGGCACATACAATGTGTGTTTGCATGCATGTGTGCAAGCAGATAATGTCACAACTGATAGTCAACTTCCCTTTCACCTAGAACTCAACTGGGTCTCCACTGGATCTGACATGCATGCAACTAATAATAGTAAATCCTCAGGTGCATGTGAGATTACTGATTGTGAATTAAATAATATTTAATTCACTGAATCTCTCACTAGTGCATCTTTAGTTACAACTAGCACAACTGAGTTTAACTCACTTAACTGAGTTAAACTAATGAAAACATGCATGAACTCATGCACAACTGCACTTCGAACTCTATTACAACTAGAATTACTCTACCTGTCCCACCAACCAACCTCTAACTTGAAATTCACTTAGCTAAATTATTTTCCACTTTAGTTAACTATTTCAAGTCCACATTAAGAATAGATTACAGTTTATTGTCCATCTAAATTAAGGGATAATAAAAATAGACATGCACCCAAAAATAGTCCTGTGGGCCCCACCCTAGTTTGGGTGCTTAATGCAACCGAGTGCATAATGCACTAGGTGTGGGTGTTGAATCTTCTTGTTGAATCTCAACACTCCCTCTCAAAAAAAAAGGGATTATCCTTCACCCAGATCCTATCTCTATGGTATTCGAATTTTCTCCTATGAGTGCCTTCGTCAGAATATCTACATCCTGATCTTCCGTAGGAATGTACTGAAGCAACATGATCCTCCTCTACACAAAATATTTGAGATGATGGTACCTGATATCTATATGCTTTGACCTATCATGAAACATAGGATTAATCAAGAGTTTAATGCAACTCTGATTATCACAATGAATCACTGTCGGATCCATCTGAGAACCAAACAAACCAACCAAGATCTTTCTCATCCAGATAGCCTCACACGCATCTTGACTTGCTACCATGTATTTCGCTTCCACTGAACTAAGTGCCATGGATATTTGTTTCCTGTTGTACCAAGAAACTGTTGTAGACCCGATACTAAATATCCCCCCTAATGTGCTCTTTCTATTTGATGGACTACTAGCCTAATTTGCATCTGTGAAGCCATGCAACTTCACTCCATGCGTCTATCTGTACCATAGACCATACTCTGATGTGCCCTTCAGGTATCTCAGGGCATGCTTCCACGCCTTCCAAAAGAGTTTGGTAGGCTTAACCATAGCTTGACTCATCTAGTTAACTACATATCAAATGTCTAGTCTCGTGTTCACTAGATACATTTGTGAACCCACTAACTGTCGATAGACAGTTGTAGAGCTATAAAAAGGGTCTCTTTCACCTCTAATTACCTCACATTAATATGTCAATCCGGGAGCGTTTTGTTATTACAAAGAGTGACTCAATCCGAGGCTATCATTTGTCAGAGTAATGCTAGTAGTACAGTGCTTAAGAAATACAAGAGTAAACTGATGCTTGTCTGTAACTAAATTACTTCAAAGAATAAATCACACACTCAGAAAACTCAACAGCTTATCAGTCAAGGGTTCGGCAGTGATAACCCATCCCTTCGGAAACTGATGGAAAGGAAACTAGAGCATAGACCACGAGCCTGGGAGCTAGACAGTGACTGCCACTGCTCACTACAGCCTTAGATCATCTCTCACACCAAACCAACAACTGCAAGTAAATGGAACAGCAAAGCGAATAAAGGATTGAACAGCAATTCTGAAATAGAACAGCAAGTCTAAAATGGAACAGCAATTGAATAACTAAGTCCCGCGGGTTGTAACCTATTAACTCAAGTACTCTCTATGAAATCAGATAACATTCTTTCACTCCAAAGGCAATTCACACAAATCACACTAAAGGAACAGCAACAATGATTAATGAATTATGGAACAGTACTGATGAATTAGAAACGCACACAACACGAACGTTTAATATAACAGCTCTGTAACATAACAGTAAGAACATGCAATGAACTCTTGAAAGAATTAATAACTTGATGCAGAGTCAACACACAATTCTATCTCAAGGATTCAATCTTTAACAGAACATGTAATATGAACTTATAAAACATACCAAATTACCAAATAACAATAATAAACAAACCACACAGAAATAAAGTCGTAATGGTACAGAAGCAAGTGTCCTTCGGGGCCGGGCCCTTAGCCTCCAAGGATACACCGCTTGAAGTTAATCCAGACGTGGAGATGAAATAATCACCAAGATTTTATTAATGCATCGGTCAAAAATACATTGAACCAGTTCTCAACGAAACTTAATAATCAAAGCTGATGTTTTACAGAAAATTACATAAAAGTGTATCCTATCTCTATATCCTTCTATCTCAAGCTAACAGTGCTGTCTCTTTATATAAAGACGACGGCGGAGATGTCCAAGTAACAAGGTAAATAAAGCAGCGATCCCTCAGGATCGAAGATCCTGAGGGATTCGCCAAACTGTTAACTCTTCATCCTGTCTTTTCTTTTGCGCTGAGCTGGTGTCTTCTCCTTCTTTTCCGAGCCGATTTGCTTTGATCTGTTTATCTTTGTTTGCGTTCGGTTCTTGTCCAGAGGGACAGCATTTATCTCGACTTTGTCCTTCCCTTTGGAACGGCAATTCCTCGTTTTCTCCTTTTCCTGTATAGAAAATAACCATTATCAGTGGCTAAGTTTTGCATATCAATTCTCACATGTTTTGTTATAGTTCCTTATTACTTTTCAAATTCATGACACAAAAAGGTTCACAAATTCTATTAAAAAGCCACTGAAATAATGATCAAAAGCATACCTTTTTAGTACTCCACACACCCCCCTGCTTACCTTGTTTCATGTCCTCATGAAAACTTTGTAGTTGACATGCAATGCAGTGAGAGAATATGCTGGAGAAGGAGTCTCATGCGGAGGCCTACAACCATGTTGAGTGATTAGATAGTCAAAGAACTGACCTGTTTGCCCCTCAGGCATATCATACAGGGCCTGGTATCCGGGTGCAGGGTGCCAAATAATTGGAGTGCGAAATCTATATCCTAACCAGGATGACCCTACTTTCAGAATGGTCTCACCATAGAGGTTCAAACGGTCGGCAGCTAACTCAAAGTTCTCATACTTAAATGGTTCCCTGAGCTGAATGTTTGGATCAGAGATTTGGTATCGAAATTTGGCTGCATTAATGACCAAGTCTTTGATGGAAAGAAAATACTCTAAACTCTCTCGAATGAGTGCCTCATGCATGGGTCCTAATGTTTCAATGGCACCAGGAGCCTTTATAAGATTTCTATGAGCTTTCCACAACTGTACTGGGTTCCTAGGCTCAGCCCTAACCCGTAAATCTAAACCATTTTCCTGACCCTGGAAAGTATCATAGGCTTTGAGCCACTTAATCTGATTAACCCCGAATGAAATGAATGCTTGGAATTGGACGTCTCCAATGAAAGGGCCAAGGTTTAAATCAGTCTCCTGACTTAGCACAAGGTCGTGCAAATAAAGTTCACACAACAACCTTTGGACTTTCACTCCATAATGTTTACAGCAGTCTATAAATTCATTGACAGTGTTAATTTGTATAGGGGTGCCTGCTTTAACAGCTTTTATTTTTAAGTGTAAATACCGTTCTAATAAAAACAGAGCATAGTTTTTAGCAGGGGCCCTACATGCTAAAACATCATTGTATAAAGAACACAAGTCATTCATCTGTTTGATAACAGTATCTAGTCTACGGGTTACCTGTGCAACTTCCTCTTGTTCCTTTTTCCATCCTTCAAAGGCCTGGCTTTTGGATTGACTGACGTCCCTTAGTTGCTGCTGTAACTCTTCATATTTTTCTCGGGGAACCGTTTGCTCTCTAAGCTGTTCGGCTTCTTGCTGGGCTTGCTTCACCATCTTATGCAAGGTTTTTGTTTTCGGATCTTTCTTCCATAGGTCAGTGGAGGCCGGGAGTTTTACCCGAACTTTCTTGTTATGCTGTTTGGAGTTCAGAACCCTTATTACCCCTGAGGGTGGTGCTTCTGTCTGAATTTGTTTGTCACTGACCCTTGTATCATCCTTTTCTGTTTTAACGCGAACACCCGTCTGTTCCTCGGCATCAATTGGAACGGCAGCTGGATTCTCAGTAGGGTTTTGAACAGCAGGCCGCTTGTTGGCCTTCTTTTTCCTCCCTCCAGTCTTTCTTACCTTCTGGTTCTTTTTCAGAATCCTAATTTGTTGTCTGAGCTGGGTTATCGTATTCAACAATTTATTCCGTTCCCTCCGCAACTTCTTAATTTCCAGTGTTTCATTCGAAGGAACAGCAGTCTGTCTGCTGCGGACTGGATCATGACCAGTTTCTAAATCTTCCTCTTGGGGTTCTTCTTCACTGCTCTGCTCTGGCTGTTCTGGGGTAGGAACCTCGACTGGTTCTGTCTCTGCTCCTACTTCTTCTAGAATTTCCTCTTGTGACCTGGGAACAGATTGTTCCCGTTCAGTATTTTCCTCCTCTTCATCATGAACAGGCATGTTTTCTTCTTGGGGTTTGTCGTGGGGGCCCTCTGAACTAGAAGGTTGACCATACTTACTCATATTGGCTAGGACTGCGGCCAAGTCATCATCTCCGAGTAGGTCTTGTAATGGGCTATCTTCCTGCTGTCCCATTTCTTCCTCCTGTTCAGTTTCTGCTTCTATTTCTGTTCCCGAAGGCTCGGCTGCTTCTTCTTCGGGTTGCTCATCTTCAATTATCACTGGTTGGCTGGTGCTTCCCTGAAGCTTTTCCAGCCTTCCTCTTATCCGAGCCAACCGGGCTGATTTTCTGGGCTTATCTATGCTTCCTCTCATCTGAGCTAACCGAGCTGATTTTCTGGGTTCCTCCGGTTGCTCGGGTGGATCGATGGCATGCTTTCGCTTTGCCGATTCTTGATGTATCTCTGGTTGTTCCGATGTACTAGCAACATGTTCTCTGCGTTTTGCCGGACGCTCTGGTGTGCTTATAGAATGTCTACGTTTTGGGGATGGCTCTGTCAATCCCCCCTCAATCATTGCAATCAGCTCTTCCCAGCTGCTCTGCTGCTGGGTGAGACCATAACTAACAACTAGTCGTATCAACCCATGGTGACTAACGACTGACTCTACGTGCTGTGCCTTTTTCATACTTTGTGCAGCATCATGCAGTAAGGAGTTCAAGAGTGCAGGTAAATTTACAGAGCATCTCTGCTTTAAAACAGCTAAAAGTTTAAGATGTCGTGGTCTTACCATGTCTTTCCTTCCTTCACAGGTAATGTAGCTCTACACTGTTCTTGCTAGCTCCGTCCAGGGTTCTCCTAGGGTTGCTGGCAGAACTCCCTTCCCCTTAATTGTCAAATTCTGGCCTTCGTCCTGGAACAGTTCCATGACCTTCTGTAATCGTTCCTTTTTTAATGTCCATACCGGTCCGGTGGCTGGTAGTCCTGAACCTTCTGCAATTATGTCATCAGTGACCGCTATCCGCTTCCCTCTTACTGTGGAGTGATCATCTTGTAGGTTCTGCAAAAATTCCATCGCCACTGTTTCGTTGGACTCTTGTAGGCGATTGAAATAATTCAACCATCCTGCTCTTTCTAGGATCTCCCGGGCAGCAGCGGAGATCGTCAACTGTTGAGGCTCGCTTCGAATTGCCCTTCCTCCCATAGTTTCACTGTAGATTCTAAATGAAGCGGCAACTATGTTTTCTGTATGAAACACAGAGAGGGTGATAATCGCAAGGTTTCGAAAAAACACAGAGTATGCAACAATGCAACAGAAAGTAACTTGTGACAAAAATAGAAATGCCATGCCGTTAAACCATGCCAAACCGTTGTATACTAGCTTTCCCGAATAGTGAGCTGACACGTAATTTAGGGAATGATGAGGTTAACCTCCCCCCCCCGCAATGTGATAGGTTGTCCCAGCCGGCAAATAAAGGAGCGGCACCCGGTCTGCAATCAAGTCAGAAAGGAACAGCATATGGAATTATGCCATGTTGAAAAAGGACAACGAATTACCGAAATCGAGGCGGAGAATGGATCGCGTGTTATATAAGAGGCTGCTGTGTTATGATTTGAGGCTGATGGATAGGGCATGTATCGTACTTGCCAAATCTCAAGTGGTCATGGTCACTTCCGTTGCCATGATTGGTAATGATAAATGTTCATGCGATATATAAATCGGGAAATGACAAATGATTAGTTCCTAGGATATAAGAAACAAAAGAGTATTAGTATCTTACCCATTGGTGTAAGCAAGGTGACTTCAATACCATTAACAGTACTCTGCTGCCAACAGGTGTCCATAACCTTGGCAGAGTTGTTTTTTACCCTCGGAACCATAATCCTTTGTGTATACTTAGGAATGTTGTTATGTCAAAATGTAGACCATTATGCTGGCTTGGTGACCAGTTAACCATAATGCCATTCACGAGGAAGGAGCGAAACGTGGGCAGGCCAGCTCGTAATGAGACCTCCTGTTCCAAGGTTTGTTTATTTGATATACCTTTTGGACCATATCCCTGGTGTGGTGGCCAGAATGGGAATGCCACTTCACTTCCACCCTCATGATCATGGTAGGCTGGCTCTCGATGAGACCCCCTATCCTGCATTTGACATATCATGTTCACATATTTTTCTTTTTCATAGAATACTTTTCCTTATTTATACACAAAGGGTGGTTCAACACTCCTTAAGAGTAGGAATGGTGGAAGAAGTCTTATTATCTCAATAAGAAGATATAAACTCTTTGCTCTTATTCCCAAGTACTAATAAATTTTTTTTTAAGGGAATCAGCATGATAAAGATAACCAATCAGGGCAAAATTAGTAAAACCATGTCAACAAAAGATAAGAAATAAGTATGTCCTTCCATTTGTCCTCTTACTAATGCAGAGCCTTATAGATATAGCGATTTATGGTTTGCAGATTTCGGTATGTTGTGATTTTATATGTCATTGCACAAATACATAGCTGTATCTTAAAGACTAGAAAGAAGACGGGCAAGAAGCATCCTCAATTTAGATCAGCAAAAGAATAAGCTGTTTCACAAGGAGAGCAGAAGTATGCGAGTGGTGTTCCTTTGAAAAAGAAACAACGACGGATGAAAAAAAACAGCAAAAATGCAAATGCCGTTCCTTTGGGAAAAAGGAACAGCAAAAAATAAAAATACTATAAAAACACTCAAAATGCCATTCCTTTGAAAAAGGAACAACAACAATAAAAGAATGTTGTTTCTTTGAAGAAAAAGAACAGTAGTAACCAAAAGGAACAGCGAAAAATGTAACAATGCCGTTCCTTTGAAAAAGGAACAGCAGAGATCCCGAATGCTGTTCCTTTAGAAAAGGAACAGCAAAACAAGCGAAACCAACATCATAAAAAAACACACATATGCTATTTTTAGAAGAGCAAAAATCGAGCTTTGTAAAAGAAAAGGAACAGCAAAAATGACAAGAAAATATTTAATTCAAACTTATGTACAAGAACCACTCAAAAAAACAAGAACTTATGTACAAATTGCAAAAAGAAATGAACCCTTAATGAATTACAAGTGAGGAAGATTTCTCTTCCTCTCCTAAGATCTCCATATCAGTGTCTCGGCGTAGCTGCTGGTAGAAGGATTCCCGAGTGAGTGGTTTACGATAGAGACGGACTCGGTGGCCATTTACTTTGAATGCATATCCAGAACCGTCAATGGTGATTAGAGTAAGGGTTCCGTTGTCATGTACCTTTTGGATTTCGTATGGTCCCAACCATCGAGTCTGAAGTTTTCCAGGGAAGTCCTGAAACCGAGAATCGTATAACAAAGCCCAGTCTCCCTCATGGAAGACTTTGTTCTTGATGAGCGCATCATGCCATTTGGCTCGCTGCTGTTGAATCAATGCTGTATTTTGTAGTGCAGAGAGCCGAATTTCGTCTAATTCATTGATCTGTTGTAGTCGATTGAGTTGTGCCTCGCTTAGATCTAGGCCAACTTCCTGTGCTGTCCGTAATGTTTGGATTTCGAATTCTATGAGAAAAATGGGTTGTTTTCCAAACACTAATTGATAAGGTGAGTAACCGGTGGTGCTCCTCCATGTGGTTCTATAGGCCCAGAGTGCTTCAGGTAGTCGGGTAGCCCAATCACGACTATGTGACGCAATGGTTTTCGTTAGGATTGATTCTATTATCTTATTGCTACTTTCTACCTGCCCATTCGCCTGTGGGTGATATGGAGTAGTGATCTTATGCTGGACATGATAATTGTTAAGTGTTGCAGCTAATTTATGCCCAACAAATTGTGGTCCTCCATCTGTAATTATTTCCCTAGGAAGGCCATAACGAACAAATAGATGGAATAGGAACTGTATGACAGAGTCCTCTGTGGCTCTTGGCAATGCTTCTGCCTCAACCCATTTGGTGACATATTCTGTTGCCACCAAAATATATGTTTTCTGATTTGATGAAGGGTTGATGGGTCCAACGAAATCCAGAGCCCACCGTTCGAATGGTTCGATGACTAACCGTGGTTTCAGAGGCATTTCATCAGCTTGACCAGGTCGTCCTGCTCGCTGGCAACTGTCACAGGCTTGGACGAACTTCTTTGCATCTTTAAAGATCGTAGGCCAGTAATATCCTGTCTGCAATACTTTATGTCCAGTCCTACGCTCAGCGAAGTGCCCCCCACATGGTCCATCGTGACAGGCTTTTAGGATGTCAAAGATTTCATCCTCTCTAACACATCGCCTGATATGCATGTTTGCTCCTGTGTGAAACAAATAGCCTCCAATCCACGAAAATCGAGAACTTTTCTGAATAATCTGCTTGCGCTCATTAGGAGTTAAATGTTTTGGTAATTTACCTACTGCGAGGTAGTTGGCAACATCAGCATATCAGGGTGTTTGAACGGCAACAGCAAACAGGTGCTCATCCGGAAATTGATCTTCAACTGCTGCTGCATCGCTTGATTTTGGTATTCTCGAAAGAAAATCGGCTACAGGGTTTTCTTTGCCAGGGCGGTCCTTGATTGTGATGTCGAATTCCTGCAATAAGATTAACCATCGAGTTACTCTAGCATTTGTGACAGGCTTATTTGCTAAATATTTTATAGCAGAATGGTCTGTATACAAGATAACAGGGTAGCCTGTGATATAATGTCTAAATTTATTGACAGCATGTATTACAGCTAGGAATTCTTTTTCAATAATAGTGTAATTCAATTCAGCAGGGGATAAATTTTTGCTGATGTAATAGATAGCATATGGTTTTTTTATTCTCTTCCTGCCCAAGGACTGCACCAATGGCTGTATCTGAGGCATCAGATGATATCTGGAATGGTAGGTCCCAGTTTGGTCCTCGAAGGACTGGGGCTGTGGATACAAGCTTCTTTAGATCCTCGAAAGCATGGTCACATTTGTCTGTCCAAAGGAAATCAACGTTACCAGTCAGTGCATATAACGGAGCCGCAATGTGTGAATAATGCTCTATGAATCGTCTATAATAACCGGAAAATCCAAGAAAGCTGCGTACCTCTGTTTGAGTAGTGGGGGTAGGAATAAGCAAAAGTATTTGGATTTTGGCCGGGTCTACCTGAATGCCGGCTGCTGAGACATAGTGTCCTAGGATAAGTCCTTCAGTCATCATCAAGAAACATTTTTCGTGGCTTAAGCAAAGCCTGGTATCAATGCAGCGTTGTAGGACTTTCTCTAGGGTGTCTAGAGCTGGATCAAAATCATCTCCATATGGTGTAAAGTCATCCATGTAAACTTCAAGCCCATCATTTATTAAATCTGCAAAAATGCTAAGGATAGCCCTCTGAAATGTGGCAGGAGCATTACATAAGCCAAAAGGTAGAACTCGATAGGCAAATGTTCCCCAGGGACAAGTAAAAGTAGTTTTATCCTGGTCTTCAGGGGCAATCTGAATCTGATTGTATCCACTAAAGCCATCCAGGAAAGAAAAGAACTTCTTCCATGCTAAAGTATCCAATACTTGATCTATGAAATGAAGAGGAAAATGATCTTTCTGTGTTGCCTTGTTTAGTTCCCTATAATCCACACAAATTCTCCATTTCCCATTCTTTTTTGGTACCACCACAAGCGGAGAGACCCATTTACTATCAGAAATAGGGTAGATAAAATTCACATCTAAAAGCTTCTGAAGTTCAGTTTTTACGACATCTTTTAGATGGGGATTAAGTCTCCTTTGCGGCTGACGCACAGGTCTGGCATCTTTTTCTATATAAATGTGGTGTGTACATAATTGGGGATCGATTCCTTTCATATCGGGGTAGTCCCATGCAAATGCTTCTTGATATTTTGTTAACAGATGGATGAGATTTGTTTCTTGTTCAGGTGTGAGATTAGCATTGATGTTTAAAGTTTTCCCCAGTGCAATTTCCACAGTTTTGCTATTTGCAACAGAAGTAACAGGTATCGTTTGGTCATGAATATCTTTCAGGGGATCTTCTTCCAATTCATTATCAAATGCTGCTTCTATCATGTGACACTGTATGCGAGGTTCAGTTTGAGTAATGAAATTATTAATGGCATCGTCTTCTGTTTGATCTTTGAAATCGAGTGCCTCTTGTATAGTTAATGGAGATCTGATGTTATCGGTAAGGTATGATACAGGGTGTTTATTAGTTTTAATCATTGTGACACTTGGCTGCGCTGGAGGATATAGAACTAAATTTTTGCTATTCGGTCCTCTGGTTATGGTCATATTTCCCTGCCGACAGCCAATGTAGGCATCGGCGGTGGCAAGCCAAGGCCTACCTAAAATTAGCGGATGTCCATCAAGTCGGGTTTTTGGATTAATTATCAGGAAATCGGTTGGATACTCCCAGGATTCTACAGAGACCATGACATCATGTAGAGTGCCCTCTGGTCTAACCACAGATCGGTCAGCCAATTCTAACAGAGTAGAGGTGGGTTCTACGGATGTAATGCCGAGCTTTTGGCAAGTTGTGGTTGTTAAAATATTAATTGCAGCCCCTAAATCAACTAAGGCATTAGGCAGGGTCTGGCCATAAATTTGAACAGTTATAATTGGGTTCCCGGGGTCTTCATATTTAAGGGGTGTTTCTCTTCCCGACAATAGGTCAGATAAGGTACCGACTACTTGGACTCTTGGATTATTTGTTATATTCCTCTTTGGTTTCTTTATGCACAATTCTTTTATAGTTTTTGCGTATATGGGAATGTCTTGAATGGCTTGGAGGAATGGAATTTTTATGTACAGATTTTGTAATTCTCCCAGAATGTCAAAGTCGGGATATTGTATGGATCGAGGTATGGCTAATCGTTCTGGGAACGGAGGAGAGGATGTGGTTGCTTGATTATGAGTTTGTTGCTTATTTACATCCTCCTGTTGTGACTGATGTTCTCTGGGTAGCTGATCTTCAATATGAACTGTTTTATCTCTCTCAGTTTCAATTATACGTCCAGATCTTAACTGAAGGTCATTGCACTCCCTCAAGTCAGGTCCTGTTTCTGGTGATTCTATGATTTGGATAGATTGGACCTGTCTGTTATTTGGATTGGGATCGGGTTGGGCTGGGAGTTGCGGTCTTAGGTTAGACTGGGGATTTTGTTGTAAAGCTGACAACGTAGGTTGAGGGAGCGGAATAGTTCCAGCTGGGTGGTACATCGGTCTTTGCCAGCTTGTCTGCCAGGGTGAACTTTGTGAAGTAGAGGGAGTCCACTGTGAAGGGTATGGGCCATTTTGCCAATATGGTGGAGTATAAGGGAAATTCGGCCAACCAGTTTGGCTTGTTTGATTCGGCCATGGATTTGAAGAAGGAAACGATTGTGGTGACCAGTTTGTAAATGGGGGTTGAGATTGATTTTTCCACATACCATATTGTTGAGCATTATATTGTGGGTTTTGAAAGAAAGAGGTTGGGTCCGGAAACATACCAGGTTGTCTCGGCTGCCACTGGCGGCGCTGGTTGATCGAATTCACCGATTCTGGTTCTTCTTCTGCTTCCTTATATATCGCTTTCAATCTAGGAAGTGAGGGGCAGCTCTCCGTAAGGTGATCTTTTGTACAGATGGCGCATGTTTGGACTTTATCCAATGGACACTCCTTGTGGCTATGTTTTTTTCTGCATCGGGGGCAGAAGATTGCCAAATTCTGTTCTGCCTCCAGCTGCTTCTGTTTAGCCTGCACAATATCAAGTTGTGTAGTTAGTGTCCCCATAATATCGGTTTTAAAATTTTCTAATAAATTTCCAATTTCTGCACGTGTTACTCCTTCTGCTGATACTTTGTTATCTCTTGCAGACCGATCGTATTCTGTCGGTTTTATTCTTGTGCTGCCTCTCGAACTCCTGATACATAAGTCAAGGATGTCAGTAAAATTCTCTTGATAAATATCCCCTTTGCCCATAATGTTTAATGTTTCAATCCATTGTTCCTTCATGCCCCTCATTAATGCAGTTTTCAACACATTATCAGGTAAAGGTAGCGATGCATAAGGAGATCTTTGTAGATTATACTGAAAACGTTCCACATACTCCTCTAATGTTTCATTTGGTCTGGCTGTCATTTGAAATATTTCGTCTTTTAATTCTCTAGACCTACAATAATCCTGGTATTTATTTAAGAAGGATTCTTTCATTTGATCCCAATTGTTGATGACCCTCCCACCTAGCCCCATAAACCATCTTAGAGCAGCCCCTTTCAATGTAGAGGGAAATAATTTCAATTTTTGGGGATCGGTGGTGTAATCGTACCCCCTACATAACACATCGAATTCGAATAAGAATGCATCCGGATCTTCTGATGTGAGTCCGTGAAATGTAGGGATATGCTGAAGAGGGATAGCTTTCATTGGTGCATTCGCTGCAGAATCCACTATAGGATATTGTAATGTAGAGGTTTGAGTATTTGGCTGGTTTTGAGCGTTTGGTTGGTTTTGAGCCATGGGATCGAATATATGCCAATAACCTTCTGGGATATCTAGGAGGGTATTCCTAGGTTGAGTGGGAACGGTTTTGACAGGGATCTTTTTAATAGCGCTTCCTTTATCTGGAATAATGGGAATACCAGGTGTCTGAGGAGATTGAATTCCTTCAACAATGATTTTCGCAGCACTCCCCTTATCTGGGCTATCTAAAGGTTGATTTGTCTCAATAGGGGATTTTGGTTCCTTGGTTTCCCCTGTTTCTCCTTCTCCCTCACAAAAGTTGCTAGAGTTCCCTTCCTGCAATAATTATGGAGTAGAATTTTCAATTTCTTGAAAGTCCTGCTCTTCAGTTTGACTATGCACCTCAGCGCAGGCTACAGATGGTGATCCTGTGGCCTGAAGGGAACTAGTAGGCGGTTTAGAAATGTTTTTCTTGAGGCCTACTGATGGCTGAGATTCTGTTTTCTTATAGATTTCGTCTATGAAGGTCGTTCGTCCAAGGGTCACCGGCCCCTTAGCTTTTTCAGGCTTGGATGGGGGTTTGATATTCTTTTCTGGTCTTTTCTGCTTAGTCATGCACTCAAAAATGAACTACCAACTTCTATTCAAACAAGCAAAAACAAATCTGTTAGGAAAGCGGATAGTGGAACAGGTCTTTTACATGCTCCGCACGTAGGTTCTTACCTTCCGTTTTTAGGATCCAACTCCTCCCTAGCAGGCTCATACACTACTCTGAAAAAGAAAAATGGCTGCACTCTTTCCCCGGCAACGGCGCCAAAATGTAGAGCTATAAAAAGGGTCTCTTTCACCTCTAATTACCTCACATTAATATGTCAATCCGGGAGCGTTTTGTTATTACAAAGAGTGACTCAATCCGAGGCTATCATTTGTCAGAGTAATGCTAGTAGTACAGTGCTTAAGAAATACAAGAGTAAACGGATGCTTATCTATAACTAAATTACTTCAAAGAATAAATCACACACTCAGAAAACTCAACAGTTTATCAGTCAAGGGTTCGGTAGTGATAACCCATCCCTTCAGAAACTGATGGAAAGGAAACTAGAGCATGGACCATGAGCTTGGGAGCTAGACAGTGACTGCTACTGCTCACTACAGCCTTAGGTCATCTCTCACACCAAACCAACAACTGCAAGTAAATGGAACAGCAAAGCGAATAAAGGATTGAACAACAATTCTGGAATGGAACAGCAACTCTAAAATGGAACAGCAATTAGATAACTAAGTCCCGCGGGTTGTAATCAAACTTAATCTATTAACTCAAATGTTTTCTATGCAATCAAATAACATTCTGTTACTCTAAAGGCAATTCACACAAATCATATTAAAGGAACAGCAATAACGATTAACGAATTATAGAACAATACTGCACACAACACGAACGTTAATATGACAGCTCTGTAACATAACAGTAAGAACATGTAATGAACTCTTGAAAGGATTAATAACTTGATGTGGAGTCAACACACGATTCTATCTGCAAAAACTTCAATGATTCAATCTTTAACAGAGCATGTAATATGAACTTGTAAAACATACCAAATTAACAAATAACAATGATAAACAAACCACACAGAAATAAAGTCGTAATGGTACAGAAGCAAGTGTCCTTCGGGGCCGGGCCCTTAGCCTCCAAGGATACACCGCTTGAAGTTAATCCAGTCGCAAAGATAAAATAATCACCAAACTTCCATTAATGCATCGGTCAAAAATACATTGAATCAGTTCTCAACGAAACTTAATAATCAAAGCTGATGTTTTACAGAAATTACATAAAAGCATATCCTTCATCTCTATATCTCCCTCAAGCTAACAGTGCTGTCTCTTTATATAAAGACGACGGCGGAGATGTCCAAGTAACAAGGTAAATAAAGCAGCGATCCCTCAGGATCGAAGATCCTGAGGGATTCGCCAAACTGTTAACTCTTCATCCCGTCTTTTCTTTTGCGCTGAGCTGGTGTCTTCTCCTTCTTTTCCGAGCCAATTTGCTTTGATCTCTGCTAAATATCTTTGTCAGCTTGGTTCATCGTCTCTTGTACAAAGATTTATCTCACTTTGTCCTTCCCTTTGGAACTAAGAATTCCTCGTTTTCTCCTTCTCGTATAGAAAATAACCATTATCAAAGGGGCTAAGTTTTGCATATCAATTCTCACATGTTTTGTTATAGTTCCTTATTACTTTCCAAATTCATGACACAAAAAGGTTCACAAATTCTATTAAAAAGCCACTGAAATAATGATCAAAAGCATACCTTTTTAGTACTCCACAACAGTAGCATCCACTACCTCTCCAGAAGTAGCATCCTCTTTCCTCCAGTTTCCTAGAAGAGGAGTATCCATGGGTTTGCAACTCTCCATGTTAAAATTACCCAGTATATCCTTTTCATACTTGCCTTGAGAAAAAAAAAATTCACCATCCCGCTGCCAAATTTTCAATCAAAAGAAATAATGAAAGAGGCCCATATCCTTCATTTCGAACTCCCTTGCAAGATCCTCCTTGCATGAGTGTATCAGCTGCTCATCACCAATCAAAATTAGATCATCAACATAAATAACAATGATCAATAGCTTACCCTCAACCATAATCTAGTACAGGTTGGCATCTGTTCACTTTTGGTGAAGCCCAGTCCAGTCAAATAGTTGTCTATCCGAGTGTACCAAGAACAGGGTGCTTGCTCAGCCCATACAACGCTCTTTTGAGTCGGCACACATGCGACTCGCTGTTGAAGATCTCGAAACCTTCAGGCTGCTCTATTTACACCTCTTCCTCAATGATCCCATTGAGAAATGTAGTTTTCACATCCATCTGATGAATGCGCCATCCCATCTATGTTGAGAGTGAAAGGATGGATCTTATGGAAGAATACCTTGCGACAGGTGCAAAGGTCTCTTCATAATCTATACCCTTGATCTGTGAGAAGCCCCAGGCCACAAATCTGGCCTTGTATTTCTCCACACTCCCATCAGTAGCTTGCTTTACCTTGTAGATCCATCTTGAACCTACCACTGATTTGTCGACCAGTCTTGGGACAATTTCCCATGCACTATTTTTGACACTTGATTCATACTCCTCCACCATTGCATCAACCCATGTGGGCTCCTGCATTGCTTCCTAAAAGGAAGACGGTTCAGTCACAATACATTTGCTCATGAGAGCCATGTATCCATTAAATCGATCAGGAGACTGTCTCTGTCTTCACTGTGAAGTAGGGGCTCCTACATTCTGTGCAGCATCTAGTCTCAATCTATTAGCTTCTGTGGTGCACTTTCTGCCATTTCTGATGGATGGATCTGCATGAGTGATTTCCTCCACTCCATGAACCTCATCATGTGGATGATTCACATCTTGAGACTCATCCTTGGGAACCAGTAGTTCCTCCTCTGCATGCAAGTCCAACTCCCTCTCAAGGGACAACCACATGGCTTTCCCCTCATCAAATTTTATATCCTGTCACACAACAATCATTCAGTTGTTTGGAAAATACTCACAATAAATATGGGGTGTTTCTTTGTACCCCACAAAAATCCCAATTTTAGCAGTCAGTTCCAGCTTCTTCCTGGTGTCCTTGGTCACATGCACATAAATAGATGAGCCAAAAATCTTAAAGTGTGAAACATTAGGTTTCTTACCAGTGAAAGCTTCTTTAGGCGTACTCATGCAAAGTACTCTATGAGGACAACGATTTTGCACGTAAACCGCAGCATTGCATGCTTCATCCCACAAATGCATTAGAAGGCCCTGATCTGCAACATCACTCGTGTTTCACCCACGATCGTTCTGTTCTTCCTCTCCACAACCCCATTTTGTTGTGGGTTATGAGGTGCTATGAGTTCTCTTTGAATTCATTCTTTACTGCAAAATTTCTTGAATTCATTAGAGATGTATTCTCCACAATTATCGCTCCTAATAGCCTTCACTTGCTTCCCCGACTCTTTCTCAACCAATGCCTTAAAATCACATAACTTTGATAATTTTTTATCCTTCTTCTGCATGAATAAGATCCAACTTACGAGAAAATACATCTACAAATATTACATAGTACTTATGTTTTGTTGTTGAAGCAACCAAGAATGGTCCACACAAGTCTATGTGAACTCTCTCAAGGATCCCCGAAGCTCGGTTTTCCTTCTCATGAAAGGTGGTCTTCACATACTTCCCCATGGTGCAACCCTTGCACTAATCTAACTGAGCAAGTGTTCCCATTGGAAGTCCAGTAGATATTTACTACATGACTTTCAAGGCTCCGTGATGAAGATGGCCCAATCTCCTGTGTCATAATTTGCCCTCATCTCGACTCACCACTTTTTCTACCTTGCCCATCATGGTAGCGCAGCCATCTACCTCCAGCTTGTAGATAGTCTTAACTCAAATCCCTATCCTCTTAGCTTGACCAGTTTTTTTATGTCACCGAAAATATTTTCCATCACTAAAAAACAACGTCATAACCTTTGTCCTCCAACATTGCGACTGAGACCAAATTTTTCTTCAGACCTGGTACATGCATTACTTCTTTTAATTGAAATGGCTTACCCAATTCCCTCTGAAAGGTAATGGTACCAATCTCGGTGGCATTGTACCATCCATCGTCGCCCATCTCAATATGCATTTGGAGATATTTCTCCTCCAAGTCACTGAAAAGTTCCTTATCTCCTATCATGTGAAAGGAAGCGTCACTATCAAAATACCACACCGATTCCAATGAACTGGAGACCATGTATGCAATCAAGGAGAATTCAAGCTCAAGTTTTGAGGAAAGGGCCTCACTAGCTACGGATCCAGTAGCCTTCTTGTTCTTCTTCTTTTATGGACAGTTAGTAGCAAAATGCCCATGTTCATGACAATGAAAACACTTCATCTTGGACATGTCCTGCTTCTTGCCTTTGGACTCAAATTTTGAATGGGATTTCTTCCCCTTCCCTTTCCTCACCTTGGCATCCAAAGCACAATCTTCTTCATCTTCATTCTTTGAAGAAGATCCATCTCTGGCAGTCCTCCTAAACTCCTCCTGCACCAAATCTGACCATAGTCGTTCCCAATCTAGCAATTTTTCCCTTCCATTGACAGAGTCTTGATAATTATGCCAACTCTTGGGAAGTAGTAAGAGAGCCAAGCTCACCAAATAATCATCAGTGACTATTATTCCCACACTCCCCAGTTCATCCTGACATTATAAAAACTTCGTGAGATATTTTGGAATGGAGTCACCCTTCTCCATCTTGATCTTCCTGAGTTTATCTTTGAGTGCCAATTTCCTATGGTCGTTGCTACTTTGGAATAGATCCGTAAAAGCCTTCCACATAGCATATGGTGTGGCTTTCCCATCGAGGCTTGAGACAATGTGGTCTCGTACTCCCTCCAACAAGATCCTCCTCCCCTTTGCCACTTTCTTTTTCCATGCATCAAGATTGGCAGCATCTGAAGCATTTGTCTTAGGAACATATTTGTTAATGAATTCCTTCAAGCCATTGTCTTTGAGTACTTCCTCCATCATGTCCTTCCAAGAAATGTATTTCGAGCTACCCTCAAGTGCATACTCTAACCTCAAGCTATTGAAGGGCATTTCAATCTTGAATCAGTTGTAGCACCAAGAAAGTTTTTCTACAAATTTGAATTCTATCCAGTCGCAAACTCATCTCCTGCTTCACTTCTACAATTTCCTGTGCTCTAATACCATGTAGAAATTATACAAAAAGCATGTATATCTTGGATTCATCTGATCTAACAATGTTCTAAAGTTAAATACTAGATCTCTTCTACAAATCTTTGCAGAATTAAAAACACAATCGCCAATCACAATATCATGAAGAAATATCAATCACACACAACACAGATAATTTCTCGGGGAAATCTTACAGCTAAAAACCCCACTATCTTCTGTTGTATATTATATCATGGTTCATGAAACAATTGCATACAAAAATATTCTTACAAGAACCCTCAGTACATCAGCTAATTGTCTCACACTGTCATACAAAAATTGGCAAATTTCTTGCTCAATTTATGGCCTCCAGACAGCCTGCCTTCACTGCGCAATCCCTGCTTAATGCAATCCCTAAATGAATGCAATATTTCCTACCTTGACTGCGCAAGTATCATGGGCACATCCAATGTGTGTTTGCTTGCATGTGTGCAAGCGTATCATGTCACAACTGATATTCAAAATCCCTTTCACCTAGAACTCAACTTGATCTCCACTGGATCTGACATGCATGCAGCTAATAATAGTAAATCCTCAGTTGCATGTGAGAGTACTAATTGTGAAATAAATAATATTTAATTCACTGAATCTCTCACTAGTGTATCTTCAGTTAAAATTAGCACAACTAATTTTAACTCACTTAACTGAGTTAAACTGATTACAACATGCATGAACTCATGCACAACTGCACTTCGAACTCTGTTACAACTAGAATTACTCTGCCTGTCCCACCAACCAACCTCTAACTCGAAATTAACTTAGCTAATTGATTTTCCACTTTATTTAACTATTTCAAGTCCACATTGAGTATAGATTACAGTTTAATGTCCATCTAAATTAAGGGATAATAAAAATATACATGCACCCAAAAATAGTCTTGTGGGCCCCACCCTAGTTTGGGTGCTTAATGCAACTAGGTGCTTAATGCACTAGGCATGGGTGCTGAATATTTTTGTCGAATCTCAACATTATTGAGGAAGAAGTGTAAATTGAGAAGGCAGAAGTTTTTGAGACCTTTGATAGGGAGTCACATATGTGGGATGAAGCTATCACTTCGTGCTTGGTACACCAGGATCGACAACTATTTCACAAGGTTGGGCTTCACAAAGAGTGAAGCGGATGTGAACCTATATCATATTGTGGTTGATGGTAAGATTTTGATTATTTTGCTTTATGTTGATGATATTATATTGACAGGTTATGAGCATCTCATAACTTCTTGCAAAGAGGATCTTGCAAGGGAGTTTAAGATGAAGGACATGGGGCTCTTGCATTATTTCCTTGTCTTGGAAATATGGCAAAGAGATAGGGAGCTATTTGTATCTCAGGGAAAGTATGCCAAGGGGATTCTGATGAAGTTCCACATGGAGGGTCGCAAACCCATGGAGACCCCTCTTGCAGGTAACTGGAGGAAGGAGGATGCTACATTAGGTGAGGTAGTGGATGTTATTGTTTACAGGCAGTTTGTGGGTTCACTTATGTATTTGTTGAACACGCGACCAGACATATGCTACGTTGTTAACCAACTTATTCAAGCTATGGTTAAGCCTACCAAGATCTTTTGGAAGGCATGGAAACATGTGTTGAGATATATTAAGGGCACTACAGAGTATGGATTATGGTACAAACACATAGAGGGAGTGAAGCTTCAAGGCTTAATCGATGCAGAATGGGCAGGTAGTCCATCAGACAGGAAGAGTACATCAGGGGCCATCTTCAGCATAGGATCAGCAGCAGTTTCTTGGTACATCAGGAAGCAGAGATCAATTGCACTTAGTTCAGCGAAGGCATAGTACATGGCATCTAGTCAGGATGCATGTGAGGCCATATGGATGAGGAAGATACTTTTTGGTTTGTTTGGTCATCAGATGGATCTGGCGGTGATACATTGTGTTAACCATAGTCGCATAAAACTCTCTATTAATCCGGTAGTCCATGACAGGTCCAAGCATATTGACATCCAGTACCACCATCTCAGATATTTTGTTCATAGGCACATTATGTTGTTGCAATACATTCCCATGGAAGATCAGGATGCAGATATCTTGACGAAGGTGCTTGTGAAGAGAAAAATCAAATACCACAGAGGCAAGATTGGGGTAGCAGATAATCCCTTTCTTGTTGAGAGGGAGTGCTGAAATTCAATAAGAAAATTCACCACATACTAGTGTGGGATTCCAGGTCACACATGAGTGAGGAATTCAGTTATACATTAGTGCTAATGTGGGCGTCCAATTTTTAAATAAATTGGAAAATAAATTGTAATCTTATCTCATAACAACTTGTAATAGTTAACTAGGTATGATAGACTTAATTAGCTCAATAATTTTGAGTTGAGGGTCAAAGGATAGGCATGTAGAGTGATTCTATTATTTGTAGGGTCCAGTTGCAGTTGCAACACTAGTGTGGTGTGAGTGCAATCAATTAACTCGAATTAATTGAGTTACAATCAATTTAACTAGTTATAAATGAATGATGAGCTAGTGGAAGATCAAGTGAGTTAAAATAGATTTAATTCACAAGTAGTGATCTACCAAGTAACTGATGATTCACTATTAATAGTTGAATGCATGTCAATTCTAATGACGACCCAGTTGAGAAAAAGGTTAAAGGAAAGTAAACTATCATTTGTATTATTAGCGAACTGCCCAGGTGCAGTTATAAATCCATAGGAAGCCCATGATGGATTGCGCAGTCAAGGAAGGTTGGAATTCTTATTTAATAGGAATTATTTTTCATAGGGATTGCGTGAGCAAGGAAGGCTGAAGGTGGGCAGGAAATTGGCTATGTATTGGTCCAATTTTTCCTAGATCGGTGTGAGACAATTGGTAGAGTGTATGAGGTTGTGGTGAGCACACATGAATTTTATTGTTTCATGATTCCTTGGTTTATTATACAATAAAGATGGAGGGGTTTTTAGCAGTTGCTTTCCCCAAGAAAATATTTTGTTGTGCGATTGATTTACTTCTTTCTCTTACTTGCATGTGATTGAGCAATCGTGATTTATATTCTGCAAATATTGTAGAAGGATTCAGTATCTTTTTTTAGTACATTGCATGATCAGATTGAATCCATTGGTGTAATTTATACAAATGCAAAAAGAGTTTGAAATGTCCATGTAAGAAGAATTTTTATTCTTTATAGGATTATGAGTTTTCCAATCAAATAAAAGAAAATTCCTCTCCCAAACCAAATATCTTAAGGAAATGTTGAAGAAGTTTGGAATTGAAAAGTGTGCACTTGTACATATCAATGATAGATAGCTTATTATATTTGATAGCATCATGACAATATATCATGCAATTTGTAGGATTTATTGCAAGGTTTCAATCTGCACCAAAGGAGACTTACCATGCAAGCAATGAAGAAATTTTTGAATATTTAAAGGGTGCTATGGACTTCGGCTTATGGTAGTCAAGAAGAAAATACGTTACCTTAACAACATACACAAATGAAAATTGGGTTGGAAGTGTTGATGAGAAGAAAAGAACTAGTGCAAGAGCATTATTTCCATGAAATATTTTGGCATCATGGTTGGTCAAGAAACAAACCTCAATATCTCTATCCATAATTGAAACTAAGTAAATTTAAGAACAAAATCTCTCGATGAATCAAACTTTGAAGAACATAAAAATAGACAATGATCAACCAATATCATTTTTTGTAATAATATAAGTGTAATCAATATCTCCAAGAACCTTGTTATGCATTCAAAGACAAAATACATTCCTATTGAATATCATTTCCTAAGAGAATAGGTATTTGATCATAATTTTAAGCTGGTATATATTGCGACTAAAGAGTATATTGTAGGTATATTTACCAAACCCCTGCCTATAGAGACATTTTAATATCTAAGTTAGAAGGTAAGAGTGATACCTATCCATATCATCAGTAAAATACAACATAGCTTTAAGGTGAACAATCCCTTGCTCATGGTTTATAAAAAGGAGGGGAATTGTAGATAAAGAGAAACAACAATTCAAGGGGAGAAACACTTTGGAATTAATGTCAAAGGGGAAGAAATTTTAGATAAATGAATAAGTTGCAACAAATAAGAGGACTTCTTTATCACTTTTCCAAATTTTTCTAAGGTTTTCCATCAATGAAAAAGGGGGATATTGTTGATTAAAGTATTTTCATTTATGTGAAAGCTAGGGAAAGACTCAAGGAAACCCAAAACTAAGGGGGGTCCAAGGAATAATGGATCCTTGATAGATAAATAATGGACATAATTCAAGAAATCAAGCCAAATTATAGGAATATTAGACCTAAGTTAGGGTCAGCCTAAGTCAAGAGGACTAGCATTCATCTCGAACCCTTAAAGAAAGTACCAAATCTCTATAAATAAGAGGACTGGTGAGTGCACTAGAAAAAAAAGTGAGAACAAGAGCATGGCAATGTGATTTGTAGTGAGCACAAGGTGTAGAGGAAAGGAGTAGAAGAGAAAGTTCAAGGAGAAGAATATCTTAAGGAAGAAACAAAGGGTCGAGTAGGCAGTTCGAAGCATGAAATAAATAGTAAGTCAAAAAATTTGAAAATCCTCAAATTTACTTATAACATGAAATAACATGCAAATATTTTAATTTTCAAGCTGTGTCTATCAATTAATGGATGAATATTTTGGTGCTAGTATAAGATCCATCTACTATACCCTTGGCATTTTGGGACTTTTACAAATGTCGTATTCTTTGGATTCACCTATATCTTGGTATAAATAACTCCTCATCACACCCCTAATTATAGAGGTGTTAAGGTGTAGCACCCTAGGGCTAAGCACCCTTGGCATATCAACATATCACCTTTTTATCAAAGCTCAGTTTCTCATGGAATTTCTTGATATACAAGTATATTGGCTCTTGATCATAAGCCCTAGTCACAAGGCGACAAGATGTAGCTCCGAATGGCTAACCACCCTCGACATATCGCAATATCAACAATATTTAAAAAGATAAAAATTTGAGTATTGTTTATAATATGAGACTTAGTAGCTCCTAGTCATAGCCCTCAATCACAAGGGTGCTAAGGCGTAGCACCTAAGGGCTAAGCGCTCTCAACATATTTTCATATCAAAATTGCATCAAAAAGTGCGGGCTTGAATATTTCTTGGTATTTCAGTATAAGTTGCTATGTTGGACATAGTGTTTTCATTAATGAAAACAAGATTTCATTGATGTCAAAGGGGTGTATGGGATAATAGCAACAATACCATCGGATGGGCCTCATTAATAGGTAAATAATAAGGCACATTTTTCCTTCCTTTAGCCTATATTTGCATATTTCCACACATTTAATGAAATATTTTTTACTATTATGTGGTTATTATGAAGACTAGAGGATGATTGTCATATCTCATGGCCTAATGTAATTAATGTGAAGGAAAAGAGTGCATTAGAGTGCATTTACTATGCATAGATGCGTTGGAATGAAACTAGAGAAGATGTAGGAGGATGGCCTCTTACATTTACTCACCCAAATCTTGACCTACTCCATACATTTACTCACTCTCGATTCAAAGATACACTAGAAGGTGATGAACTCGAGGACTACAAGGAGAAAGATCAATCTTTTTAAGAGTTTTGGAGGGAAGAAACCCTCTTTCCAAGGAGTTGTTGGCATTATGGTATGCATGGATCCAGCTATTTGATGTTGGCATCGGTTCATGATGGTAGCTAACTCATGTTGGCATTGATGTCAACCCTATGTATTCTAGGTTATGTTTGGATGTCATTCATTGTAGCATGGTTGCAACTGGTTGATTTGGTATTGAGTTGCCTATGTTGGATTTGATGTCAACCTTATGAGGTCATGCAATTATGTTAACCTCATGATGATGTAGATTATTGATGCAGTAGTTGGTTTGTGTTGGCATGTGTTGGCATTGATGTTGATCATATGGCACACTCTTGGTGATTAGATGATGGATTTGGTTTGGATGATGATGATGCTACAGGTGGATGATAGATCTAAATTTGATGGTGATGATGACTTGTTATATTGATGTGATGACTTGATGATGGTGCTATAGATTATTGCATGTATGTTAGAGGTGTTACAACTTGTGGAGATGTTTGATGGAGAGTGGAGGACTTTTTGGTGCTCTTGCAAACATTTTATATTAGAATTATAGGTGAATTTGGCCATGACTCTTGGGAGGCATATTTCATCCACTTGAAAATGTGTAGAGGTTTGGAGGTTTGCACAGGAGCTGGAGAAGATGACCCAACAGGTGGCATAGGCTTAGAGCTGAGAGGTTATGGTTTTCCCCTATGCTCTACCCCAGACACTCCCTTATAGGCTCATGAGAGCGACTAAAATATCCCATTCATTTGCATATATGCCTATGGGAGCAATTGAAGGTTCCATTCACATTGATTCAATGTTATGGGTGCGACTGAGGGATTTCACGAGATTTTCTCTGCATTCCTCATGCTATTCAAAAGTAAGTTAGCTTGGAAATTCCTTTAGGCTTCCAAAAAAAGTGAAAAAAGGTCAGAAATGGTTTGGAAAGGTACTCTCATGATGTGAACTCATTTAATGCACAAGTTTTGGTGTTAGTGGATTGATTTGGTCCAAATTTTACACCTTTGATCCCAGCCCCAAGCTCAATTTTTCCCTACATGTTTTATATAATTGATCTTGGAGTTGAGGATTGGTTGATGATGTTATTGAGTGAGTGAGAAGGTTGTATAGAAGTAGTGTATGCTTCAGACCTATTGGAGAGCATAGATCCTCCAGTCTATGAGTTTTAATGACTGAATAATGAGAAGATATGAAGCATGATAATAATAGTTCAGATTTTATGTTGTTGGAGTAGAGATTTATTGGAGAGATTTTGCATGTTTCTGGATAGTGTTTTTGTTGGTGACTCTAACATATGTTCTTGCAAGAATTTTTGATGCATTTGGCACATGGTCATAGTCTAGTATGATGTTATTTATATTATGAAGCATTATATTTTTGTGAGGGTTTGGTATTCAGATTTGATGTGGCCACAGTTTTTCTAGTTTGGAGAGATTTTGTTTTGTGGAGTTTTTATTTTGATTTGATGATGAGATCTTACTATTGAAATAATATATGCAGATTTGAATTATTGTTGAGCACAGCGTCTTGGATCCAATTTGAAAATAGATGAAAGAAGGTCCACACAGTGTAGAGGATCATTGACTTCATGAGAGAGGAGAAGGGCTATCAAAGCTTCAACGAAAGGAATAGTTTCTCAATCCAATGGTAGTTGGATAGCCCAATCAAATTTGGGCGAGGATCGATTGATCATGGTGGCTTTCAACGGATGGTAGTTTATAGATCTATGTGAGAACAGATTCTTCTGAGATTTTCAGTAGAATCAAGTCTCATATCTAATCATTGTTGGAATATTTTATATGACGTCGAGTCTCCATGTTGATGGGAGTCAACTAGCTATATAAAAAAAAATTGCTTGACATAATAGAAATTCAGAGCAGAGCAGCAATAGCAAGGGTGGTTTTTCTCCCAGAAGGGTTTCCACCAGAAATATTGTGTCTCATGTCGTGATTGATGTGATGTGCATGTTTATTGTTTTGTAGTTTCTTATGAGTTTTAGTTATGCCTATGTTATGCACATGTTACAATGTTTATTACTTGTTGGTTAACATATGTGTGATTCAATAATTGAAAATTTTAAAAGGAAAAAATCATATATAGATCACACTACTAAATCACCTCCCCCTCTGCCCCCCCCACCTCTCAGTAGTGCTCAAAGGTTTCCAACAAATGGTATCAAAGTGGGGCTCTTGGTTGTAGCTTGATCCACTACAAGGAAAATGCCCTCTAGCGGAGGTTATAAAGGAGGTTTTTAGTGTTATAAAATTGGCCAAAATTGTCAAAAAAACATATGCTACCACATCCATTTCTGGTAACGGAGGTTTTGGCGGAGCTTTTAATGGAAATTCAACACAACTAAAAAAAAATGGGCTGTCGGAGATTATTACGGATGTTTTTTCATCGGTGCTCTTATCAGGTTTTAATGCACCAGTGTGTAATGGTAGACAGCGCATCAAGGTGGTCTAAGGAGAATGCATCGGGCCATTAAGGAAAATAACAGCACCGGGCGTGGTGTTGGTGATACAACGCACAGGGCCGTTCTAATTGGTCTTGGGATTTGAGCAGTGCCTATAGGTCGTATCAACGCGACGGTGCATATGCTTATATAAACGCCCCGGTGCATCGTATCACACAAATGCACCGAGGTTTACAATTGGTATCAGTATTTGTGCGGTGAAAATATTTCATATAAATGCATCAACGCTTATCGACACATAAATGCCCTAGTGCGTACTATCACACAAATGCACCAAGATTTGTAATTGGTATCGGTATTCGTGCAGTGCCTATTGGTCATCCAAATGCATCGGTGCGTATAGACAGAAAATGCCCCGGTGCATAGTATCACACAGACGCACCGCAATTTATCATTGGTATCGGTATTCGTGCAGTGCTCATAGGGGGTAAAATGACACCGGTGTGTATAGATACATAAACGCACTAGAGCACCGTACCGCACAAACACCTCAATATTTTTAACTAGTTTTGGTATTTGTGCAGTCCCGATAGGTAGTAAAATGCACCGGTGCGCTTAATAATACAAGCGCACCGGTTTTCATTTTGTATTTTTTAGAAACATCGACCTGTGGTAGTGCAATTATTGTGATTGTTTTAAATTCATTATTCATCAAAATTCGACACATATTATAACCATATTCATATTAATTAATTTTTATTAATGGATTTGAATGTGATGTTTAGATTAATTTGTTATATCATATCATAATTATTGTGGTTTTTTAAAATTCATTATTCATCAAAAGTCGACACATATATATGTTATAACAATATTCATATGAATTAAATTTTTATTACTGCATTTGAGAACGACAATGGAGAACGCAATAGAATAAATTAAAACATTTTTTATTATATATATATATGTGTGTGTGTGTGTGTGTGTGTGTGTGTGTGTGTGTAAATAAGTCATTCTTTGTCATACAAAATGGGACAGTTATTGGTATCCCTTTATCTTTCAATTGGGACACTATGTCCATTACATTAAAGAAAATGTCTGATTTCACAGACATTTTTCCAAAAATAGTACAATGCCTTGCTTTTATATCCAAACATAGTGATCATCATTCTTCGCTTGAACTGCTATCACTGCTAGAGCTACTTCCATGACTTGGGTTATTTTCAAAAATGTTTTGTTCATGACGTTGATTGTTTTCTTCTTCTTCACCTTCTTCCATCTACAAACATTAAAATAAACTGTAATGAGTGTATATACATTGGTGAGAATAATGAAAATTGCAATATTAAATAATATACATCAATGTAAATTGAAAAGAAATGATGTACCAATGCAAAAATTGACTCATAAACTATACACATTCTTTCAAAACCATGTAACATGCCATCTTTCAAGATTTGATCTATTGGCGCAGTGCCATACTTTGTTTCCTGCAAGTTTTATACCCCATAAGAAATCATATATTTAATATAAAAGATTTATTTTTTCTATTAATTATAGACGTAGCTAAGTAAAACAAGATCGATAGATGCTTACAAATTCCACAATTAAGTTTTGATATGCCAACATATACGCACAACCCATATTTAAACCAATTTCAATCAATTCCTCTGATGGTTCTTCTTTGTATGTTAGCACCTGTTTGGAGACATTCAATGATGATTTTTATAAAACAACTTAAAAATACAAAAATGAAATCTAGTTAAGTTGTTATAAGGAAGTAACAATTACTCACAAACTTAGATATCAATCCTTTTCTTCCTTGTCATCCTATTTTATGTGCTGAATGGGTTCCATTTTCTTTTCTTTTCTGCAAGAAAATACTTGAAAATTAATATTTAATGCTAAATTGTTTATTTATTTTACCTAATGATCAAAAAATTCAATGATTACATATTACATTTGAAGCACGTTGTTGTTGAGATGGCTCCTCCCACGATGCAATTTTTTCCATTTCTTTGACCATCTCCTTGTACACCTTTTTGGACATTCCTACTGGCATATTTATGATATCAGCTCATTCATCTTTTGAGATTTTCATAATCTTCCTGAAAATGTAACATGACAATAAACTATTTAATTTTTATATTGATATATGAAAAGTAAGTATAACAAAAGTGATATTTATAAATAATTCTAGACAAACATCTAAAGGAATATTACTTTTTCATTCATTCTTTTTTGTTGTTGTACGTTTTTGCTATTAAAAGTCTGACATGTCTCATTGACCAATTCTTTGGAAACTCTTCCTGTAGTTTAGATAAAATTTGGTTCTTGGAATCATTGGATTGGTTTTTGTATTGTAAGTGGAAAGAACATCTATACATTCGTTCCACTAGATCCCTCAAACTTTTGTAAAAGTTTTTCCCCCTTTCGTTAACTTCCAGCACCACTCCAGATGAGCTAAGGAGCAATTCATTTTCATTTTCATGTTCTATTTTTTTTCTTTTCTTAGAACAACATTCCTTTTCTGAGTTGTTGGTCCCTGTAGAACATTAAACAGAGGTGAATTAATAGAATTTTTCACACATGTTATCTAATAATATTTTTACTTATATTATTAATGAAAACTAAAAAAAGAAACTCATATTGGATCAATAGTATTTTTTCATTCACCTAATTCATCCTTTTGCAATTTTTCCATCAAGCTTATACGTTCTTCTGGTCCTAGATCAGAAATAATCTTATCGAGCTTTGTCATTTTGTGGCTCTGCATGATACACATTAAACAATACATATTATTTAAACTTACATATAGTTCAAAAATATTTTTTTTGTAAAAAATTTACAAAGAACTTTCCTTTTTTGCTTTTGATCTTGATGTGTTATCGGTATTTTTGTTACTTGATCTCTTGTTAGTCATTTCTTTAACAATATCAAGCCTGTATCATATCAGTCAATAATATATTTTTAAATAAACTGTCAACTTCTCAATTAAAAAAAAAAAATCTAAAAAAACCGGTGCACCATTCATGGTGAGCGCACCAACGTTGGTGCGTGTATGTATTTACCACGCACAACAAAAATAGTATAATACACCGTACGGTGCTCTATGTCAACAAGAAGCCCCGGTGCGTTACATGTCAATGACCGCACCGATTAACCATCATAAAAAATAATAAAAATCGTCTAGTGTTAGTTTTTTTAGCATAAATCGGTGCTATATTTAACATATGGCGCACCATTAAAAAAATCTTATTTTTTCACATTAATTATCCAGTTCTCTTATAAACAACGGAGCACCGGTGCACTAGCTTACATAAAGCGCACCGGTAAAAAACCTTTTTTTTTTTAAATCATTCCAGGGCCCACATGGATTAGGATACGACAATGTTAATCATCCCGTCGGCTGCATGTCTTAGGTCTATATTTAGCAATACAAACCCTATAAATCTAAATTGAAAAGTCCTAATTTTGAATCACAGAAAGAAGAAGAAGAAAGGGGAGAAACAAAAAGAAAGTAAGGTTTGTATTTTTTGAAAGTTTTTTTTTTCGAAACTGAACATTCGCGGTGCGTCATAATGAAATAGTGCACTGGATGCATATTTTTCTAAATTTTATGACAGAAATTTCGTGGTGCGCTATGATAACATAGCGCCCCAGTGCACTCATTCAGACAAGACGCACCGAAATTTCTTTTTTTCTTTTTTTTTACACAAGGGCCGATATGGTTTGGGATCCAACTATGTAGGTCAACCCGTTCGTTGGATGTTTTAGGCTTATATTTAGCAATATAAACCCTATAAATATAAATTGAAAAGCCCTAATTCTGAAATCACAACAATTGGGAGAAGACATGGCAAAAACAAAAATAATGTAGGGTATGTTTGTAAAATGGTTTTTTTTCAAAACAGCGCGTTGTGCGGTGCGCCATAATGTAATAGTGCACTGGTGCCATATGTTACATAATGCGCATTGATAAAAACATAATTTATTTTTTCATTTTTTATCACTATACTTTTGCGGTGCACTTGTATAACATAGCGCACCGGTGCGCTATGTTACGAAGGGGGCACCGACGAAAAAAATGTATTTTTTTAAGATTGACACAAGGGACTATGCAAATCCTCCCGTTGGTGGCATGTCTTAGGATTATATTTAGCAATACAAACCCTATAAATATAAATTGAAAAACCCTAATTCTAAAATCATAGCAAGTGGGAGAAGAAAGGGCAGAAACAAAAATAATGAGGGTATGTTTGTAAAATGGTTTTTTTCCAAAATAGCACGTTTTGCGGTGCTCCATAATGTAATAGTGCACCGGTGCCATATGTTACAAATGGCGCACTGATATAAACATATTTTGTTTTTTATTTTTTTATTATTGTACTTGAGCGGTGCGCTGGTATAACAAAGCGCACCGGTGCGCAATGTTACGCAGGGCACACCGGCGAAAAAAAATCTGTATTTTTTTAAGATTGACGCAAGGGCAAACATGGATTGGGATCCGACTATGCAAGTCATCCCATGGTTTGGATTTATTATGAGTACAGAAACCCTATAAATCTAAATTGAAAAGAAAGAGGGAGAAAAACTTGCAGAAACAAAAATAATCTAGGGTTTTATTTTTATTTCTGAAAACTACAGAAAAGGTAAAAAACTGCAAAAACAAAAAGTTAAAAAAACAATAAGATTTGATTTTGTATTTTACTTCATAAAAAACTAGAGAAAAAATAAAATAAAACAATAGACTTTGATTTCTTATTTCAGTACATAAAAAAACTGCAGAAAAAAGTAAAAAAAAACAATAAACTTTACTCACGTCATTTAAAATTTTGTGGTACAGAGTTTGAATTACCAGAGGTTTGGAATTCGGATTGTAATAATACTTCTGTTCAAACGTATTTCCCTGCTCCACAATTCTCTCATGCTCTGTTTGCTCCAGGTATATATCCTACAAATATTTGACTGAAATTTTTTGCAAAAATAGTGAAATAATGAAAAGTGTTTAGTATTTAAAGAAATGTTTTATGAAATTAGATTTTCGAAAATATTTTTCCGCCCAATTTTCAATTTACCGCTTTTTTTCACTTAAAGAAAATAGGGTTGCGCTTTTTTTTATTGTGGTTATTCGTTTACCGGTACGTCTTTTAATTGAACCGCACCGGTGCTACTTGTTACAAAAGCGCACCAATGCGCACAATAAAGAACTGACCGGTGTGGTTATCTGAACAGTACGCACCGGAATTACATTTAGGTTTGTGCACCAAAGTTTATTATTTTTTTGCTTAAATGCAGGGAGAAAATATCATATATTATATGAAATGGACAATTCTTCAAAATCCAGCTCGTTCTATAATATTGCTCAAAGCCCATCACAAAGTTCTCCCTATCCATGTGGAGACGTAATATTTAGTTCAGATTTGTTTTATTTTTTCACTATCTAATTGAATTTATGTATTTTTTTTATCCATGTAGTCAATCAAGCACAACTTAATTAAATTTATAATGTATACAAATTTGTAGGTTCATGCAGATTCATAATCGAGTTTAGATGCACAAAATTATATTCAAAGTACTACTCCAAAACATCGAAAGTTCTTATCAGGAGCTGCATACTGCAAGACACATTTGGTAGATGAAAATGGACAACCGCTTCACCCTGCCAATTGTAACAATATTGCATCTTCTAGCCACAATCCCGAGATAATGATGGTAATTATAATTATAATTGTTTGGTATATATATTGATTAATATGTAATTATTTCAACGTCAAACCAATTTATAATCATGCAATATTGTCAACGTGGTTACTAATTGATATCATAATATTTTGTACTAATCATGTTCAATTTTTTTTTTAATTATTAGGATTCTAGTGATGATGAACGACCTACCTACCATCTTTCGTTGCACCCCACAACAATGTCAAATCGAGAGAAGACTGAATTAAGAGAAAAAATCGGAGAGGAACGATACCGAGAATGGTTGAATCAACCACCAATTCAATTCCCGCTACATCCAGATTCACTAATTAGGAATGACTACAAAAATAGTAGTTTTTCACAAGTTGGCAATGGAGACAATCAAATAGAGGTTGGTATGGATGATTACTTAAGGGATACGACTGCCATGGAGACAATGTTGTTAGATTCATTCCAAAATGATGATCAGCTAGGGGATGATGCTCATATCGCTGACACATTTTTCGAAAGCCTTAAATATGCTTCTACCACCCCTCTCTTTGGACCTGGCGGTCAATCAAAGTCTACCCAATTGGGGACAACAATGTTATTGTACAACTTGAAAGCAAAGTTTGGCTTGTCAAATGCATGTTTCTTAGAACTTTTGATGTAAGTTACCATAAAGTACTTCCCTTATATATAAATTTGAAATATAATCAGTACACTGTAATGAACATTACAAATGTTAAATTTTATGAACGTTAATAATTATATTGACATTAATGTACATTTATTAATATAGTTTTCCATGATCACCAACTACAGGTTATTCAAAGATAAGGTTCTTCTGAGTGATAATGTCTTGCCCGGTAGCTGCGAAGAAGCAAAAAAATTGTTGAAAATGTTGGGTGTTGAGTACATATCATATCATGCATGTCCAAATGATTATATTCTATATAGAGGAGAGTATGCAGACAAAGAGATGTGTCCGAAATGTGGGCATGACAGGTATGATCAATCAAAAAAGAAGGGTAAATCACATACTAGTCCTCCTTTTAAGATATTGAGGCATATGCCTATAATCCCAAGGATTCAAAGGCTCTTTTGTTGCAAAGAATTAGCTATGTTGCAAGGATGGAATGCCTCACACAGAAGTGGGTTGGGAGTTATGCGAATACCAACTGATTCAATAGTCATGAAGCATATAGAGGATACATGGCCTGAAAAATTCAAGAATGAAGTACGAAGTCTACGACTCAGCATAGCCATGGATGGTGTTAACCCATATTCCCTCCAGAACACCAACTATTCTATTTGGCCTGTAGTATTGATCAGTAACAATATCCCCCCATGGTTGTTCGTGAAGAATGAACATCTTATGTTGGCTCTCATAGTCCCTGGTAGAAGACAAGTGAAGAATATGGATGTCTACTTACAACCACTGGTAGATGAATTGAAGGAATTATGGGATGGGATAAATGTATACGATGTATCAAGACCCATCACAGCAGAGAGGAGGTTTACATTGTATGGCATATGTGCTTACATGACACATGATTATCCAGGCTTAAGAGTTTGCTCTGGTAAATTACATGTTTAATTTATTGATTTTTTTATATATAATGTAACAATATTCTTTCACATATTAGCTATTTAATTCGTTGTAATATTATTTGTTTTGATCTTCATGATATTCTTTAACATGCCATGCATATTAATTAATGTATACAAATATAATCTCGTAGGTCTTGTAACAAAAGGGTATTTTGGATGTAAATTTTGTGGACCTTCTCTGAAAGCTAGATGGTCCAAGGACCTACGAAAGCCATTGTATGATTGCTCCAGGATATTCCTACCAGAACAACACCCTTACAGAAGAGCAGCATCCGCTTTCAATGGTAAACGAGAAAGAACAAAAAGGCCTCCAATAATGACACCAGTTTAATGGCTTAGAGCATATGAGAGAGAGAAGGAGAAGGAGTTCACAGAAATGTTCGATGATCCATATTTCTTCAACACCTATGTTGAGAAATTGCCCATTGGGATGAAAAGGAAATATATCTTTTATGACCTCCCATATTGGGAGCATCTTAAGATTGCCATTAGGGGAATTTTGAGGTCTAAAATGGGCCTCCTAAGGAAAATGTACAATCAAAATTCACTTTATGAGAACCAATCACATTTTAGGGGGTGACATCATCCATAATGGTTGAGGTGGCATTTATTGAGTTAAAGGTACTTACTTGTCACATTCTCAATGGTGGATAAAAACTCATGGTTAACCATGGTAGTGCTTTAAGTACTTTTAAATTCAAAGTAAAGTACTCATAATAAATGTCATTTCACACTTTTTGAATAAAAATATATTATTATCATTTCATATTTCTTGAAAGAAACAATGCATATCCCTATACATTTATTATATTATATTATTTTTATATAATATATTAATTACATGTTATTATACAATTTAAATAATATAAATTTTAATTAATAGCATATAATATAATGAATAATCTATAAATTTATATTTTTATTTTATTTTAAGTTATTTAAGCACAAAGGACAAATGCATTAGTTGTTCAATGATAATGATTTTTTCTTGAAAAGTCCATTCTTATTTATAATCACATCAATACAATTTTTTTATTAATTTTATTTTGGTACAACTTTTGAATTGAATTTAACTATGGTTACATGGATTGTGGTGCAAAAAGTGAATTGCAAATTCATAAATATTATTTTATTGGTTTAGCTATTATTTTATTATTTTCTTAGGAGGCCCATTTTAGACCTCAAAATTCCCCTAATGCCACTTATTAGATCCCATGCATATATTTAAAAAGGTTTCATCTTCTTTATGGAGGCACATGTCATCGAAACAAAGTGACACATTGGCGGTTAGGAAAGATCTTATTAACTCAAAAACTAAAAATAAATATTGGCCAAGACAATTAGAAAGTTTGGGATCAGAGGCAGGTGTTGGTCCCTCTAATTCATGGTTTTTCAAAGAAAGTGATGTCCCATGTATTTTAAAAAAAGATGATATATCTTTTGCAAAGGAAGTTATAATGGATGTGAGGGTGCCAACTTCATATGGGTCTTCACTACGGTGCTGCTTCACCGTCGATGACCATTTGTCGGGGTTGAAATCGCATGACCTTTTGAATCTTCTAAGAGTACGTATAATGGAAAAAGCATGATTTTATTATTTGTTATATTAATAAATTTTATCCCATGTGGTGATCATAAAACATAACTAATTTTGTATATTATTGCACGTTTTTATAACTTTGCAGTGTCATTATCCTTTGTTTGTGTGTGGGTGTGTGAAACATGAATTCCCTCAAGACCTAGGATGTGCCATATCTAAATTATCTACATTTGTACGTTGGATCACGTCAAAGGAGATTCATGTGGCTAGCATTCCACGGTGGCGTCAAGAGATAGTTGAGATTGTTTGTATGTTTGAGAAGGAACTGCCGACGAGTTTCATGGGCTTATAGGTTCATCTTCTAATCCACATGGTAGATGAGGTTGAATTATTTAGGGTTGTTTCTTGTCGTTGGATGTTCTTCTTAGAGGTACATGAAGAAATTGAAAGGTTTTGTTCGACAAAGGGAAAAACCCGAGGGGTTTATGGCCGAAGGGTGCATATCATATGAGTCTTTCTACTATGCCAATGAGTACATCAAGCAGATCGACAACAGACTAGGTGCGGTGATTTGGGGCGATGAATTGGATGAAGACAAAAGAGAAGGAGAGTTGCTCCAAACAAGTGGAAAAAAACGCTTGATAAAGAGTAAGCGACTTATAATTTTTCAAATTTACAAAAGTAATTAATATTCATGTTGAACTTCGATATAATGTATATTTTGAGCTCTAAGTATGATATAATGTTGGTTTGATTTCATTAGCGAATGCAGAAATTGAAGCAATCAATAAATTCATTCTTTACAATTCTGAAGTGACACAACTATGGGTCGCATTGTACGAACAAAAAATAATGAAATGGGATAGTGACAGGAAAGAATTCAGATGGTTGAATGGGAGAAGTGTGCCTTATCCCGATCCTTTAAAAGAAAATATGCCAAAAATATGCCCCAACAGTTGGGTTGCTGACCAAGTCAGAGAGAAATACGATGCTACCAGTCGTTACCCGCGTGCTAAAGAGGATGCGCTAAACATAGGGATTGGGTGCAGCAACTCGGTAATAATTTATATGTAAATTTGAAACTTATATTAGACATCTACATTCATATTTTAACTTTTGGATTATTATTTATAAGATACATGACACTTATATGATTTTTTAAACTTTTTTATAATAGGTGCATTTGTTCCCATCTATGTGAGCATATGGACACCATTTTCGCACAGAAAATGTTGATTCTGGAAACATCACACAAGACTGTAGAGTGGAAGTCGAGTTCGATCAATCTAGTTGATCTAGCCACCATGATCAACAACTAGTAAGAGGGACGTTAGGTTATGTCGGAAAGATACAAGAGATCATTGAAGTGGATTTTTCTTCTTTCCAATGTGTTATTTTTAGGTGCAAGTGGTGGGACACCTTTGATAGGAATAATGTAAAGGAAGATCACAATAGTAGGCTGATATGTATCAACTCTAGAAAGATGTGGGATGAAGCTAAGGAGCCCTATGTTTTTCCTAAACACTGCAACCAGGTGTTTTTCTACCCAGATGTGTTGGATAGGGATTGGTGGTTTGTATTGACACATGACCCTAGATCAAAACATATTTTTGAGAACAATAGTGTTATCATGCCATGCGAGCTAGAAGATAATGAGGGTGATCATGATGAGAACCAAGAGTGATATGGTACAGTATGTGTTATTTCATCAATATTTATACTTTTTAAGATGAGTTTTTCAAAATATTAATGTAATATGTATTTTGAATTAATTGGTAATTTGCATTGTCTTAATGTTAAAATCAATAATTCACTTGATAATTTTGTATTATGTACTTGATCAAAAACAATGGCGTATTGTATAAATTAATTCTTTTTTATATCTAAGATCATAGTAAAATAATGATAATTCTAATTAAGTACAGGAATTTATTTGCATTATTTTCTAAATTTTCTTATGTTACAATAAATCATATTATTCTATATTTATTATTTTACAATTATTTACAATTTACAAATTTACAAATTTACAAATTTTAATAAGTTCATTTCACATTAATACAATTAAAATTTTACAAATATTTTACATACAATTACAATTATAATTAGAATTAGAATTAGAATTACTAGAATTACAATTACAATTTTACAATTTCACGTACAATAACAATTTTATAAGAATTTTACATATATACAATTATGATTTTACAAATTAAAAAATTACAAATATTACAAATTTACAATATCATGATCATTACAACACAAACATCAAATATACATCTCATGCTATCACATACACATCTATCTACAAGATGCACATTAAATGAACATATCTAACATGACCTAATAACATACACATAATGATGATCACCAACATGTAAATTAAGTACAACTACAAAATGAATATATATATATATATATATATATATATATATATATATATATATATATAACTGAATAATGTTAAAAATATACAACTGTAATATAAATGACATGGATCAACTGATGATTGAGCCTCATCTCCATGATGACTGTTGGTAGATGCTACTGGAGGCTCATGAAAATCTAGCATGGTGTGAGGCCGTGAACGATTATTAGATGTTGATGGTACGCTGCGCTTCGCAGACTGTGCATCATGTGTTGTGGCCCGCTCGTAACGTGCGACAGTCCTCGTCAGTCGCGAAAAAACTGTCATAACTCCTACAACATGCTGCATCAGGTTGTACATGTCACGCGGCATGCCTCTCCACATCTGTAAGAGCCTATCATCGGCCTCTATCTCTCTGAAATCAGCGGGGCGGATGCGTGCCTCAACAAATAATGAAATGAGTTGGTCGCCCAACTCCATCCTGTATCTAGCATCACTCAAATGTTGACCGTGGGCCAGCACACCAGCAGGAGCAGGTCTCTTATCTGCACTGGCCTCTTGCTGATCCTTGAAAATATCTAGCATCATGCCCTCTGCATCCTCATCAAGATCCACAATTGGATCAGGTGGTGATGGCGACATCTCCTCGCTATCATAAGAGCCAATGTCTGCAAAATATATACAAGTACACAACAATAATTAGACAATTTCATTACATAATTTAATAAAAACAAGTTAAAGAAAATGTTAGAATAAATTTAAATAAAATAGTAATATTACCTCTATCACCTAACGCCTCATCATCTATGAAGAGGATGTTGGCAGACCCTCGCCAATCCAACCCCGCATAAGGACAGGGGACCACAATGAAGGAATGCTCAAAAACACTGGCTAGCAACCCCAGTGCATCATCTGATATCATTTCTGGAAACGGACTCTCCTCCCTCTTAGGCATCATCTGCCCCCACATATGCATATGTGCCTCAGTAATCGGCCTACGAGGTTGTCGAAGAAAAGAAGGCCTCATCTCTGGAAACCTCTCAAAAAATAAACAAAAAAGCTCTGAAGCAAAAGGGAATTTGACCCTCCCTTATGCACGAGCATGACATCTATCTAATGTTGTACAGAACTGCCGTAAAAAAATGGCAGACCACCTGAAAAGTCGTGGCTGTTGTAGTAAAGAATCAACATAATATAAAATCTGGCAACTAATGCATTGCCCATCACTGGTGTTGTGCGAAATGGTCGAAATGATAAGTGAGAGACACTGGACCTCCTCATGACCAAACGCACCAATACGTAACTGTCCTCCGGACACCTGAAAATATGAAGGAGACAATATATCTGCTCCAATGTATCTTTGGGAGTAGACTAACTAACTCCCTGCCACACAGCCAGCTGGAACCTTTAGGAATGAGGGAAAATCCACCCCTCTTCTTGAAAGCCCTGTAATAAAATATACATCCTCCTCAGTGGGCATGTACCACTAGTCGATACCAACTCGGAAAGCCTGTTGCTGGGCATTCCACCTTCGGATAAGATGTCTCAAAAAATGACTATGGGACTTTAGGGAAGTAGCCTCCTCATAGACCTTGAGGAGGCCTACCTACCTTAGGAGCCCCTGTGTCGTTGTTGTAATAGGGCGAGGGTACAAATCTCTCTCCCTCTCTCTTGCCTCCCACAGGTGAACCATGTTATATTTTTCCACCTATTGTTGTTGTTGTTTCTCCTCTTCTCTCCTTTCACGTCTCTGAATGATTGGCATATTAAACACAATTTTTTAATCAAATGACACATGTATTTTAAAATATACGTATATAAATATTTTTTGAAAAATAAATAAAAAAATATTCAGTGCGCCAAAAACACAGTCATGCACCGGTACCGGTGCACATAATGATATAAAATACATAGAGACGCACCGGCGACGGTGCACATAATGATATAAAAAGCACCGGGAGCGGTGCTCCAGAAAATATTTTAGTGCACCGTTTACTACGTGCGATGTCAGGAGGCTGGCGTGCTGACTTCACTATACGCTCAGGGCTTATAGCTAAGTCAGCACACTACCCTCCTTCCACCGTACATAGCCATACAGTGCGGCCAGGTATCCGAGCGCACTGCTCTTTGTCGTAAAATTTACATTTAAACGGTGCACCTTTGGAATCCGCCCTGGAACTGTTGTGGATACACTTGGCACCAGTTTACCAACCCGAACTGTTGATAATTTTGATTTGCAGTTTCGGTGCACCAAAAAACTTACGTGCCCCGGAGCAAATAATTTTGTCAACGTGCCAGATGGCCGCGATTCAACTTTGTAAACAGTGCAACCTGGTAAATGATTGCACCGCACTTTTTAAAAAATTTAAAATTACACCGTGCAACTCGTGGTACTGCCCCAGAACCAGTGCAAACTCCTTCAGCACGGGGTGCGGTGTGGCCTATAAATTTATAGGCAACACTGCAAATTGGTGCGAGCCGAATGGCTCGAGCGCACCACGCGACAATTTTTTTTTTTTTTTTTAATGGTTAATTTTAAGGTTTTTTGAAATTCTAATCCGCTAAAAGGTTTAATTATAGAAAAAAAAGAAAAATACCTGTACATTTACCCATCGAGGAGGCATATTGGCTGTACAATTTTAAAAAGAAAATTTGACCACTGTTTTATAAAATTCAAGCTGGGGATTGGTGGCAATGTACAGCAGCAATGCGTGCACTAAGTGCAATGGGAGCACAGATGTCAGTGTGGCTCCAGCAAGGAGAGCTTGCACCGATGCTTGAGAGCTCTGTAGCACTGAAAAAAGTGAAAAATATAGTTTTTTTTGCCGTAATTTTTTTTTATTTAACCTTGTTCTGGTGCGCAGGGTTTTTACTGCATACCGGTGCGTTGTCTTATTGTCACACTAGGCGCTTTCTGTTTTTGCGCGCTTTTAGGAGGCACCAAAGCAGCCTGGTGTTATCACACCGGTGCTCTAAAGCAACATCACACACCGATAACAGTGTCTGGTGAACCAATGATTTCTGCAGTTTTTTGGCTGTAATTTTTTTTTTAACCCTATCCTGGTGCGCGGGGTTTTTTCGAGCGTACCGGTGCGTTTTCAGTATGCCGCACCGGGCTCTTTATGTTTTCGCGCGCTTTTAAGATACCGGGGCGGCGTATTTGTAAAGCACTGGTTCTCTACAGTATCATGACGCATCGGTAACAATGACCAGTGAACCAATGATTTCTACAGTTTTTTGGCCATAATTTTTTTTTATTTAACCTTATTCTGGTGCGCAGGGTTTTTGCGGGCATACCGGTGCATTGTAAGTATGCCGCACCGAGCTCTTTCTGTTTTCACGCGCTTTTAAGAGACCGAGGTGGCGTAGTTGTAAAGCACCGGTGCTTTACAGTATCATGACGCACCGGTAACAGTGTCCAGTGAACCAATGATTTCTGCGATTTTTTGGCCGTAATTTTTTTTATGTAACCCTATTCTGGTGCGTGACATTTGTTGGGCCTTGGTGCGTTTCTATCATTTCGCCCCGGGAGTTTTATGTTCCACTCGCTTCTATGATGCATCAGGGCATGGGTATGTGACACATCGGGGCTCTACAGTAACCTGAAGCACTGGTAACGGTGTCCGGTGAGCCAATGATTTCAATGGTTTTTTGGTCATAATTTTGATTGTTTTAAAACATTTTCCAGTGCGCGGCATTTACGGGGACCCTGGTGCGTTTCAGTCATTCGGCACTGGGACATTTATGTTCTACGCGCTTTTATGAGGCACTGAGGCTAACGATATGACACACATCAGTGTGTTTTCTGAAATAAAAGCACTGGGAGGGTGTGTACGGAGTGCACTGTTTCCGGTGTGCCAATGTCTTATGTGGTTTTTTTGTCGTAAATTTTTTTATTTAACCATCCACCAATGTGTGCATTTTATGGGCACCCCGGTGCTTTTCATTTATTCCACACCGGGCGGTATCTGTGTAGTCGACATGTAAAGCACCGGTGCTCTACAGAAATAAAACACACTAGGCCTATGTGTATGGAGCGCATGGTGTCCGGTGTGCCAATATTTGTAATGCACTGGTACTTTGTCATATTGAATGCACCAGTGCGTTTTAGGTTTATAAGCACACCGGAAGAAATACATCTGCAAAAACCTCCGCCTGCCAACCTCCTCTAGGATCCTTTGCTAGAAATGGATGTCTGGCGTATTTTTCTGTGGGGTTCCTCAAAAAAATCCGCTAGAGGGTCTTTTCCTTGTAGTAATTGATGGAGAGTAGATCTGGTGTTTGTTGGTTGAAATTGAATTTTTTTATCAAAATGGTTGTCCTCACTATTGCAAATTGTAAGGTATGGCATAAAAATGTAAAATCACAATTATTAGCTTTTGTATCTCACGTTTGGAGAGTAGTATGTGAAGGTTGTGGCAAGGATCCAATTGCAGATGAAGTTTTGCAGCAAGATGCACAAGCTAGATGCATAATCTATAATAATATTCATGATGATGATTTGAAGAGACTAGTAGGTTTGAAACATGCCAAGAAAATGTGGGACAAGCTAGAATCCATATTTGGAGATGGTACCAGCAGTAATAAGGAAAATGAGAAGAAGAGCAACAAGAAAAAGAACAAAAACAAAGGCCTTCAAAAAAAATAAGCTCATCCACAAGAGTCTCATTCTTCTAGTGCACATGATTCAGTGGATGATGAGAAGAGATAAAAAAAACTAATGAATCCTAAGGCGTACTTGTTAATGATTTTATTTTGAGTTACAATTTTTAGGATTCATATTTAGATCATGCTAAAGCACATAAGGAAGGTCAGAATGTTATTAAGGGTCTTAGAGTTGAGATTTCTAGACTAACAGTTTCATGTAAGGATCAAGAAAAATTGTTGTGGATTTGTGATGATAAGGATGCCAAGCTCAAGGATGATATTTTCATATTAAGGATTAAGTTGTAAGAATTTGAAAGAGTAGAGGAGGGTGTGGGGAAGCAGTACAAACAGAAGGAATATGAGTGTGAAAGATTAGAAGTTAAATTGGTGTCCTTGAGAAAGTAGCAGAAGATGGAGAAGAGAATTGTAGCCTTGGATAATTTCCTTAACATCCAAAGATCACCATTGGATAAATATGGTCCTGGTTTTCAAAAGGGTGAGTCCAGTTTGGATGCAAAAAAAAAACATCAAAGAAGAATACAAGAAACATGTAGCAAACAATTCCAACAACAAAAGTGAGATCCAAGGAAACAAGAAGAAGATCTAGCAGATGAGTAGCAATCAAAAGAACCAACAGTAGAAAAGCAAGAAAAACCAGCAGCAGATCAAGCAGCAAAACAAATAGTAAAGAAGAAAATATCAAGGAGAACCTACACTCATAAGACCTTTTTCTCCTAAAGATGATCGTAGAAGCTACATTAGATTTCAAAGGAAGAAAAGTATTTTCATTCCTTTGATGCATGAGATACAATGTTATAGTTGTCACAAGTATGGGCATATTGCAGCTAATTGTTGGAGCATAACATATAGTCCACATCAACAGAGATTCCAGCAATATTCACAACCAAGGAGAATGGCCAAAAGGTATACTTGTGATTTTTATGGCTATTGGTACTGATGTCACTTGTTTGGCCATAAGGCAATAGATTGCATGTCTAACCATTGGAGGAGCGACATGTTTAAGTAAAGGTGTATATCTAGAATGAGAAGTAGAAGAAGTAATCCTCTTGGCCATGTGGAGTGTTATATTTTCCATATATTTGGCTATATGGCAATATATTTTTTTTTCCTCGTTACTTAAGGAAATACCGTCAAAAGAAACAAAAACAAATAAAACCAAGCAGAAATCTGGTGAAGGATTAAAAGAATCTAGTGAAGGAGGAAAAAAAGTAGCCTAAGACAATGTGGAGAAAGAAGGAGTAGTATCTCTTCAAGTATTGAAGAGCATTCCCTCCTGCAATCCATGATTATTCATGCATGTTTATAGAGGACTGCATAATTCATATTAATAATTCCTTATTATTGGTTTAATTCTATTATTGCTTCCTTATTTCACAGCTAGTCATATGGTCTAGTCTTCCATTGTTTCATTATTGCACATCTACTTAGATTGCTTAATTGTAATGTTGTTTCCTTATTGCACAACTGAATACATTGATTAGTTATATTCCGGTTTCATGATTGCACAGCTAAGTCACTACTTCTTAGATTAGTGATTCCATTCAGTTCTATTCTCGAAGCAACATAATTAGATCTTTGTTCTGTTTAGTTTCATTTCTATTATTTCAATTCTTGTGGGATTTACTTAGATTACTGCTCAGCTTGATTTAGCAATCATTTTATTTCGGTAGAGAACTACCCAACTTAGTTGCTCAAATTTAGGTTAAAACTCCAAAGTACTCTCTTCAAGATCAAATATCCTCCCAAGTTAATAGTCCTTGCATTCACAAAGAGCATCCCTAGACCAATTAACTCACACATATTGTGTTGACACCCTTGAAATAAAAACACTTACCCCGGGTTGACAATTAAACAAAGGAATAGTAGAGTGGACGTAAAAAGTCACCTCTATCCAACCCAACATTTTGGCGCTGTTGTCGGGGAGTGTGTTGGGGGTTATCTTCCTTAGTCTGTCCTTTCTCCATTGTTGTAAGGAGCTAGGTATTGAAAATGAAATGTAAGAACCTGCATGCCAACAAGTAACATGCTTGCCCTATTAGCCCACCCGCCAATAGAACTGTTCGGAAACTATAGGATATATGCTCTTGTTTTATGACTAGGAAAAAGAAGATAGAAACAAACCAAAATCATTCTCAACCACAACCCAGAGGACCAGTGATCCTTGGGAGAATAACATACATCGACGAAATCATTACGAAAGCTAAATCTCTGGCATCCATAGGACCCAGAACTATTTCCGTCCAAAATCCTAGTTTCATCTCTCGGGTGACATCCACACCATCTGAAGCCTGTGCTGAGATTCATAGCAGGACAGAGGGATGTGAGCAAAGCTTGCAGACTGTCATTCATCAAGACATTAAATTTTTAAGAGATGAAGGTTCTTGTAACTTGCAAGAAGGAAGGGGAGAAATTAGTGGAGAAATTCACATAAATATTCCTAGGACCCCTGTGGGGATAATTGAAACATAACGTCTTAGAATCCCAGATCAGGGTAGCGCTATAAGACTCCCACTACCTTCACCTTCCAAGCCTATTAAAAACTCCCCTCTAGACCAAGAAATCCCAGAAGATTTTTGGCACCTTTTTTATCAAATGGAAAACAATCAAAATCAAAATCAGAGGCAGGCATCCACATTGGAGTACCCCATTGTTGACCATGTTGCTAATGCCCCTATGAAAGCTATTCCCTTGCATAGCATTCCCACCTTTCATGGGATAACTACAGAAGATCCTGATGCATTCTTACTTGAATTTGATGTTTTATGCAAAGGATATGATTACACCACTGATCCCCATAAACTAAAATTATTTCCCTCCACCCTAAAAGGGACTACTCTCCGCTAGTTCACGGGACTAGGAGGGGGAACTATAAATAACTGGGACGAAATGAAAACACTTTCCTCAGCAAATATCAGGACTATTGTCGAACCCGAGACCTAAAGGATGAAATATTTAACATGACTGCCAAATACAATGAAACACTAGAAGAATATGTAGAAAGATTTCAATACAATTTACAAAGATCTCCATACACTACATTATCCAAGGATATTCTGAAAAATACAATGCTTAAAGGAATGAAGGAAGAATGGCTTGAATTTCTTATCATAATGGGGAAAGGAGATATTTCCCAGGAAGATTATGACGAGATTATATCCTTATGTATCAGGTGCTCCCGGGGTAGCTCGCGTAACAGACTAATGGGGCGCGAACTTAAGCAAACCAGCGGCAATGTAACTAGGGCAGAATTTGGAAATCTTTTAGAAAATTTCAAAACTGACATCCTGCGCACTTTAACCATGCAACTTGATGTTTTGCAAGCTAAACAAAAACAAGCTATAGCTAAGCAAAACTTGGCCATATTTTGCCCAAAATGTCAAAAAAAGCATAGCCAGAGAGAGTGTCCTCTAGACATAGTTCAGACATGTGCTATCTGCACTAAGGATAATGCTATAGACTAGTGTCCTTATCTTCCCGGATTGAAAGCCATTTACAAGGAAGCTGAGGAAGAAACAGAACCAGTCTATTTAATGAATCAGCGCCGGTAGTGGCAAGCACGACCGGGCACACTGCAAGACCTTCCTCAATACTTTCCATTACCCCAGTACAACCAGCAAAACCATGCAACAACTTGGAAAACTCAAAACCAGTACCCAACTTGGCCAAACCAAACCTTTCCTCTTTGGCCTATGCAAAGTCCATCAGGAAGTAATTGGAAAAACTTCCCTAATTCTCCCCCTTACTGGTAGAATATCCCCTACCAAAACCAATGGCCAAACCCTCCTACTCAACACAACAATTGGAACTGGCAACGACCCTTGGGGATGGGAAATTTACCAATAGGGGCAAGAACCCAACAGCTACCAGCTCCTTATCCTATTCAGCAAAACCTGCAGCCTGCCATACGGCCTTAATTACTAGCCCAACCCAATCCCAACCCCAATAACAGACCAGTTTAGTTAATTCAGATCATGGAAGATACAAAGCGTAATAATGAACAAAAACAGTGTAGCGAATTAAGGTTAAGATCAGGACGTACCATATTACCTGTAGAGGCTACACCTCCACCTCCATCCCAAAATGAAACATCCATAGGATCCAACTCAAAAGAATCAACAAAAGTGGATAAATACAAAGAAGCAATTAACCAGCAAAATCCTGAAGAACTCAGACTAACTCCCCCACCATTCCCAGAAAGATTAAACATACCCAAGTCTATAACCAACTCTGAATTTGACATCCTGGGGGAATTAAGAAGTCTTTGTGTCAAAATTCCTCTTCTCCAGGCCATCCAAGATATTCCCATTTATGCAAAAACAATCAAGGAGTTGTGTGGGAAAAAGCAAGCCAGGAAAACAATGACTGCACCTATTGTTCATGTAGTAGGAACTTTATCTGACTTACTGTTAGGAAAGGAACTACCTGTGAAATATGACGAACCAAGAAACCCCATCATAACTGTACAAATTTCTGGGCATTCATTTCCAAACACATTAGTTGACCTTGGGGCAGCCATTAACATCCTGACTACAGGAGCTTGTGAGAGGCTAGGTATATCAATTTTAGAACCCACGGTAACATTTCTGGAATTAGCTGACAGATCTGTTATTAAACCAGAAGGTGTGGTGCAGGACATCATGGTTTCAGTAGACTCATGGGAATACCCTACTGATTTTCTAGTAATTAATCTGAAAAACAAACTGGAAGTGCACCCATTGATTCTTGGGCGACCTTGGCTAGCCACAGTAGATGCCTACATAAGCTACCGAACTGGTAGCATGACGATCACTAGAGGAAATTCTGTAAAAAATATTGCTATTTACCCTCCTGCCAAGCCAAGCCTACCCACGATCAAAATCCACAATCACCTAGGTACATATTGGGAGAAAAACATCCATCTACCTCTTATGCTAGTAGAGGCCCTCGAATTCAAAAATCAAACGGAAGATGATGTGATCAGTAACATTATGAACCAGCCCCCCAATTTGAAATGCCAAATGATGAAAACCATCCTTGGGCATGAAGGGAAAGAAACTCCTATGACAGACTTCGAAATCCAATATGATTCCACAACCACTGTCTGTAATAGTATACCAATTGAAATTGAACCTGGGAAGATTTTGAATATTAACAGCAACTTGGATGATATTCAGAGGCAGAAACTTCTAAAAATCCTTAAGAAGCATCAGGGTGCATTCGCATGGGATTACCATGACATGAAGGGATTGGACCCACAGTTGTTCACGCATCGTATCTACACTGATAGAGAGACACACCCTGTTAGACAACCTCAGTGAAGACTGAATCCCCATTTAAAAGAGATTGTAAAAGAATAACTCCAGAAGCTCCTGGATGTAAACTTTATTTATCCTATCTCAGACAGCAATGTGTCTCCCCTTTGGTAGTTGTCACTAAAAATAATGGGAAATGGAGGATCTGTGTAGACTATAGGGAATTAAATAAAGCAACTCAAAAAGACCATTTCCCCCTTCCTTTTATTGACCAAGTCCTTGACACATTAGCTAGAAAACATTTTTTTTCTTTTCTTGATGGATTTAGTAGATACAATCAAATAAAAATAGCCCCTGAAGATCAAGACAAAACAACCTTTACCTGTCCATGAGGCAATTTTGCTTACAGAGTTCTGCCATTTGGATTATGTAATGCCCCAGCAACATTCCAAAGAGCCATAATTAGCATTTTTTCCAATCTAATAAATGAGGGACTTGAAATTTATATGGATGATTTACACCCTATGGGGAAGACTTTGATCAAGTGCTAGAAACATTAGACAAATTATTAGAGTGATGCATTGCTACTAGATTGTGTCTGAGCAACGAAAAATGCCACATGATGATGACTGAAGGGGTAACTCTGGGTCACTACATTTCTGCAGCATGAATACAAGTAGACCCGGCCAAAATAAGGGTAATCCTTTTACTGGCCACACCTTGCACACAAACAGAGGTACGCAGTTTTTTGGGATATTCAGGATATTGCCACAGATTTATAAAAAAATTCTCACATATAGTTGCACCCTTTTATGCTTTAAATGGAAATGTTGAATTCCATTGGACTGACAAATGTGACTCTGCTTTTACAGAATTAAAAAAAATGGTCTCTACAGCGCCAATTCTGCGCGGTCCTGACTGGAAACTACCCTTTAATATCTCCTCTGATGCATCTGATACAGCAATCAGAGCGGTCCTTGGACAAGAAGAAGACCACAAACCATATGCTATTTATTATATCAACAAGAATCTCACTCCCTCCGAACTAAACTATATAGTAACAGTGAAGAAATTCCTGGCTGTGATTTATGCAATCAATAAATTCAGACACTACATAACTGGATATCAAGTCTTCCTATATACTGACCACTCTGCCATTAGATATTTAGCAAACAAACCAATCACAAACGGAATAATAACTCGTTGGATGCTATTATTACAAGAATTTGACATAACAATTAAAGATCGTCCAGGAAAAGAAAATGTGGTCGCTGATTTTCTGTCAAGAGTTCCCAAAACAGAAGACACATTAACAGTTGATGATTAATTTCTTGGCGAGCACTAGTTTGCAGTGGCAGTCAAAACCCAGTGGTACGCAGATGTGGCAAACTATCTGCAGTTGGGAAGTTTCCCAAACATTTATCAGCAAAGGAACGTAAAATGATTATACAACGCAGCGCATGATTCTCCTGGATTTGAGGATATCTATTTCATACTGGAGCTGATATGCATATCCGTAGAGGCATAAGGGAAGATAAAATCCATGACATACTGCGCGCTTGTCACGATGAACCCTATGGTGGTCACTTCGCAAACCGTCGAACAGGACATAAAGTACTGCAATTAGGCTATTTTTGGCCTACTATCTTTAAAGATGCAAAAAAGTATGTGCAATCCTGCGACAGCTGCCAGAGGATGGGTCGTCCAGCCCAAGCAGATGAAATTCCGCTGCAACCAAAACTAGTAGTGGAACCATTTGAATGATGGGTGTTGGACTTTGTTGGCCCATTTAATCTACCCTCAAACCAAAAATCTTACATTTTAGTTGCCACAGATTATGTTACCAAATGGGTGGAAGCAGTAGCCCTGCCAAGAGCCACGAAAGAATTAGTCATTAAGTTCCTCTTTGAATTATTCGTACGATATGGCTTACCCAGGGAAATATAACCAACAGAGGAGCACAATTCACAGGAAATAAAATTGTATCTACTTTAAGAAATCACCATGTGATCCACAGAGTTACGTCTCCTTATCACCAGCAGGAAAACGACCAAGTCGAAAGCACTAACAAAGTCCTGGAGACAATCCTCACCAAGACAGTAGCAGCACATCGCCGAGACTGGGCCACTAGACTACCGGAAGCTTTGTGGGCTTATCGAACAACCTGGAGGAATACCACTAGATATTCACCATATCAACTAGTATTTAGGAGAGAGCCTATCTTCCCTATTGAATTTGAAATTAAAACACTAAGAACGGCCCAAGAAGTAGGATTGGACTTAACAGATGCCCAAGCCAAAAGGCTTCAACAAATAAATGAGCTGGATGAAATCCGACTGCTTGCCTTGCAGTGCACAATGATTATTCAACAACAACGAGCCAAGTGGCACGACAACCTAATAAAAAAGAAGGTGTTTCAAAAGGGAGATTGGGCACTACTATATGACTCCAGATTCTAAGACTTTCCAGGGAAATTGCAAACAAGATGGCTTGGCCCATATGAGATTCAAGAAGTACATAACAATGGTACCCTCACTTTGACCACGATCGATGGAGCTAGCTCAACATTTCGAGTTAATGGACAGAGAGTACGCCTCTATCACAAACCTCTCACGAAGGAATCCTTTTGTCAGCAAACACGAGAAGATCCCACCATCCAAGTTGTAACACAAGGGGGTAGTAACCCCACAAACTCAGGTACATGAGGGGTTTGGCACCATCATTTTTAAAATATGTACATAATTGTATATCGATTCCACTTGCATTCCATTTATTATTGTTTTTCTCAGTTTCTTATTTTTTTGTTCAATATTTGCACAGCAGCAGTTCAACGGAATCAAGAACAACCTTTTTGCTAAGTTTTTCTTTTTGTTGTTCAATTCTCGAGCAGCTGCTGCTCAATATTTTGCACAACATCAGTTCAATGGAATCCAGAATAGCCCTTCTTGTTCCCGATTTTTTTGTTTTTTTTTGTTAAATTCCCGAACAGTTGTCGTTCAATATCTGAATAGCATCAATTCCGTAGAATTCAAAACAACCGTTTGATGAGTGTTTTTGTTTTTGTTGTTCAATTCCTGAACAGTTGTCGTTCAATATCTGAACAGCAGCAGTTCCACAGAATTCAAAGCAGCCTTTTGCTGAGTATTTTTCGTTACTATTCAATCCCAGAACAGCTGCTGTCCAATCTTTGAACGGCGGAAGTCCAACCGAATTGAACAGTATTCTTTCTTAAAAAAAAAAATTTAATATCATTGTTCAATAACGGAACAGCTGCCATTCAATTTTTGAACGGCAGCAGTTCAATCAATTTCAGAAAGCAATTTTTACCATGTTGTTCCATCCAAAAACAGTTGTTGTTCCATCTTTGAACATGTTGAATGTTCCTTCAAAAAAAAAAAAAATATATATATATATATATATAACCATCTTTCAGCATTTTTTTCAGCATTTGTGAACATCTTTTTTCCTAGATACCTTTGAAATTTTTGCCAAGAAATCTTTTTCTTCTATGATTGAATAACTTTGAGCAGGTAATGGAACTTGAAAGAGAGAATGAAATGGTAACACTCCTAATATGATGTCTCATGACACTTCTTAATCAGGAAGCTGACATTATACACATATCAATGTTAAGGCAGTAATTCCCATAGTTCGAATATGGTATCAAACAATTCAGGACCTTATAACAATACGTCTTTTTGCATTACTGCAACTCAACGAAATGGAACAAGGGGTATTATTGGTATTACTTTTATGCTTCTTTCACCATCCCTCACTCTTAAGGAGTCAAGAAGCCTCCCTTGATAATCATTATGTGATATGAAAAATCTTAACAGAGGATGGGGGGTCTCATTACAAGCCAGCCTACCATGATAATAGGGATTGAACAAGTGACATGCCCATTATGGCCACCACACCAGTGTAATGACCTTCTCATCTATAGAGGGACAGGAGGTCTCATCACTAGCCAACCTGATCACTTTGCTCCAATTCTAGTGAATGGCACTGTAATTATTTGGCTACCACACCAGCACAGTGACCTCCGAATGGATTACATTGTTAAAATACAAAAATTAACACTACACTTACATATCTTAAGAGAGGATAGGGGGTCTCATCACGAGCCAGCCTACCATGTTCATAAGAGTCTAGAAAATGACATGCCCATTATGGCAACCACACCAGGGTCATGACCTTCTTGCTAAATCCAAAGGACAAGAGGTCTCATCACGAGCCAGCCTGATCATCTTACTACAACTCTAGTGAATGGCACCATGATTACCTGGCCACCATACCAGCATGGCGATCTCTCCATCAAGAAAGAGTTATCCTCACACAGGGATCATGGCTCATTCTTTGGGTTAAAAAGCAACCCTGTCGAGGCTATGAACGCCTGCTCGCAGCAGTGGCCCTGCTTGTGGTATGAAAGAATGCTTCTTTTATAATAAATGCTATTATATACACCTTGTTTCCCATTTCCTCTTACTATGTCATTATTTACTCGAATTAATGTTAATCACAACTTACTATAGTAATAAATAATGAATATTTGATAACATACTTCGAACATTGGGAATGACAAGCCAATTAATACTTAGTTACATCATGCTTCCATCACAAACTTCTAATCATATGAAGACATCATATCATATTAATGATCATACCGTATTCTCTCATAACTCAGCCATTTCCGCACGAGATTCAATTATGGAAACATTTCTATTTGATCCTTTGTTGTACATCCATTAATTATTTAACCAACAATTCTCCATGCGCAAAATCAAAAAACCAGACATTCCCATGCCGCATGCATTAACTGGTTAAATCTCTCCAGTACCTAAAGGCGTGGGCACCCTTTCTTCAAGAGAGGGGGGGTGGTTTACTCTGATTAAGATTTAATTCGGCAAGCAAGCGAATCCCTACACAAATCCTGTCAGAACGCATCGATAAATGCTACAATTAAGGCATGGATATGCCTTTTACAGAATTGCAGTCTCTCTTTCGAGTATACACAGCACTCAAGAAAAATAGCAAGACCAAAAAGAGAGATAACCAGAGAAGAGAAGCATACCAGGCATGGGCAGAGAAACTATGTGAAACGAGTCGTCGAACTTCCCAATCTCAGACGCGACAAGTGTTGTTCTTCAAAGAGTGGGATGGCTCACATATGTACACAGACTACATGGATATAACACCAAAATTTCAATTGAATTCCTGAGGAATTTTCAGAATGGGAAAACCAGAGTCAACAGCCAAACGATACCTATCACAGAGGAGATAATAGCAGCAATATCTGGAATACCGGCGCAAGGATAAATATGGGCAGAGAAACATTTTCTCTTGAGAGAAGCAATAGCATTGTACTGAGATCCAGACAAATAACTGGAACAAAGAGCCAGAGGAGTTACCCCCACCTCCTTATAACAGCCATGGCAGGAGCTAGTGGTATTCATCCAAAGGTTCATAACGTGCGAAGGACATCGGAAATCGGTAAAACCTCGACACCTCAAGCTCTTAGCTGCACTTAAGCAGAAAATTGTAATTAATCTGCTTTTTTAAATACTGTCTTGCATGATACCACTGTCTGGCTAAGAAAATCTAAGAGGCCCCAGGTAGTGGTTAGTCACCAGGCCTTAATTAAGTTGATTATCATTCATGAGCTAGATAAGCATCAAGTGGCATGGCATGATTTTGTCAATCCAGAAGTGTAGGAGCCGGTAGTTAACCCAGAACTACAGGAGCCAGAAGTTCACCCTGAATATATTGAAACTGAGCTTCCTAGGGTAAAACCCCCAAGAAGAAAAATAAGTCAAACCACAACGTCAGAATCAAGTAGATGAAAATGGGCCAGAACAACCCAAGGAGCTTCGAACGCCATGAACGAAGCATAATCATCCCAGGCACCAATATAGGAATTGGAGGAAGAGATTACCCTAGGTCTAGGGCAGATAAGAGGAAATTCGGAAATAAGAAATGTATCAAAAGCAGGGGAGCAGGAAGAAATCGCTGACAAAACTACCTCACCTAGCAATTCTGGTCATACCAACATTTTACCCGACCAAGAAGAACTGCAAGAAGATGGAGCCTTGTCTCCCATTAATAATTACGAAGTGTAATGAAAAAGTAGGGGAGAGATTGGAATCGCAAGCGGATTCTGGTGACACTATCCTCGTGGACCAGAGGACACCTACAGAGATAGAACCTGCGTCACCTAGAGGTAGCATTGCTCCTCCCAGCTAGGACCCTCATACTGAGGGCAAGCCTGAAGAAATAATTGGAAATACCATTCTTGAACCTCCTCCGGAAAAGGAGAATTCTACCACCCCACCACCGGTGGAAATAAAAGCAGAGGAAGATTTACACATGAGGAGAGTCAAGAAATTAAAGAATACCTATAAGAGATTGAAAAAGTTGGTAAAACACTTAAGAAAGCAATTGAAGAAAGAAAGGATGGCAAGGAAGCCAAAAGCAGAGACCGCCATCATTGGAACCCAAATTGAACCGACAATTGCTATGGATGTTGGAACACAAACCAACTTGACTACCACCGCAGAAGCAGGGATACGGACAGAAGTAGCAAATAACACTGACGCATCCATCCAGACTGAACAGAGAATCATGGAAGAAAAGGAAACCTAGAAAAAGGAAGTCCCTTTCTATACCCATTTGGTGGAATTATTTGCTAAGCAACAATTACAAAATGAGCTAGCACAGACATGGCATGAACTGGCACAATGCAGAAAAGAAGTTGTGCCATTACAAGAACATCAGGCACTACATAAAAGGCTCACTGACCTCTTCCTTACAAAAGATGAAACATTTACTAAACTGAGAGAGGAGCAGGCAAAAGTCAAAACAACACAAAAGAAAGTGGAGAAAGCCAAGGAGCATATTTCTGTAATCTTCTCTCTCTATGATGATGCTTTGTCATGTAGGTCACCCGCAACCAATTATGCTCTATTTTTGATAGAGCGGTACCTACTTCTAAAGGTCAAAGCTATGAGAGAAGGGAAGTCCATTTCCTTCAAAATAGTGGAGGAATTTGTCCAATGCTGCCATGATCAGGATGAACAGATTCAGCGCCTTTTGTGCGAACTCTACATGCATAATTTTATTCTAGAAAATGACATTGATAGCAATGCTAGCCCCTTCATAGGGGATGTCCAATTACAAGCTTTTATTTCATTCGCAAAAAATCAAGTCAGATGGGCCAAAGCCTATGGAATTTTTTATAAGAGGGAACACAATCTGGAGTTATGGGTCAGAGGAGAGCCTACAAGACCATTGCAAATGATCATCCGACATTAGAATTTCATGAAAAGGTCGGGTGTGAAGACTAAACTAGGACCCATTCATAAAGATGTCATTGAAGACGCACGAGATTACTTCGAGGACATCCGTGAAGCAGCCTTAGCAGCAACCAAACAATGGTGGATGGCCTCCACAAACAACATAAAGAACCAAGAGCCATTCAATTACAAGAAATTCAAGGCTATTGCCTCCAGATTTCACCTATACAGTACTTTAATCTACAGTATGGGACCTGCCTGGTTAGGTTGCATATATCAGAACCCACTCCTCTGGCTTCCTCCTGAATAATATAACCATGAATATGAACTACCAGAAGGGGCTACAGGCGCTGCCTTTACACTGATGAAAAGAAAACATGGGTTCAGAACACCCCATGAGAATCCCTACCCTGCCTATTCACTAACTCAACTACATCTTAATCATTTGTTTGCATGAGGACATGCAACAAGGTAAGCAGGGGATTAATGTTGGGCCCATATTCAAGTATGATTTCCACCTCTAAATACTTTGTATCATCTTGTAAATTCAGAAAATTCTCCTCCATACTAATAAAAAGGGATGAAATAGCATGGAAACAAGAACAATCGGACTAATGACATAGAGAACGGTTTATAACAAGGAACTGAATCCTTTTTGTCTCTATCTACAAGAAATCAAGAATTTTGAGTCGATGATGAATGATGGCCGATCAATGGACGCATGCACAGAGGTCATCAGCAATCTCAAACGGACAATTAGAAGGCAAACGAACAGTTTTGAGTTTAAGAACTCAAACGACAGCTATGCATAGCGGGCTGTCGTTTGAGATACGCTCTCAGAAGATTACCTTTAAAAAGGAAAAGAACGGACTAGGGTAGATAGCAGATCATAGGGAATCCTCAACAGCCTGTCTGATTATTTTGAGAAGCATTCCTGAATGTAACAGAGTTCTGAACAATCATCTCTTAAATTTTTCGTAGTGCTAAGGTTTCTATAGGTCTGGGCCCAACCTCCGAAAGCCCCATGCATGTTTTATGTTCTGAAGAAATTATAGAATCAGAATCTGTGAAACTTTGTGCAGTTGCAATACATACTTCTTTAGAGAATTCTTGACAGTTACATTCTTAGAAATAAAACACATATAATTATGTGCATGATAGTGCTTTATTAATTCTGGCTCAATTACTGTCATGATCGTTAACTTTTAGGCATAGGATGACTGACTCAGCACTTATAAATTCTATGCATTATGTTTCTCTTCTAGTATAGCACAGCAAGTAATCGATTGGTCAATGTTGGTTAATTAAGACTTACAGAGAATTCCATTGCAAAATCATTCAATCCTAATTATCTAAGTTAGGAAATTCATTTGAGTTATATTGTTGTTCCTTATTGTTGGTTTAATTCTGCTATTGCTTCCTTATTGCACAGCTAGTCATATGGTCTAGTCTTTCGTTGTTTCATTATTGCACAGCTACTTAGATTGCTTAATTGTAATGTTGTTTCCTTATTGCACAACTAAATACATTGCTTAGTTATATTTTGGTTTCATGATTGCACAACTAAGTCACTACTTCTTAGATTATTGATTCCATTATGTTCTGTTCTTGAAGCAACTTAATTAGATCTTTGTTTTGTTTAGTTTCCTTTCTATTATTTCACTTCTTGAGGGATTTACTTAGATTACTGCTCAGCTTGATTTAGCAATCATTTTATTTCGGTAGAGAACTACCCAACTTAGTTGCTCAACTTTATTTTAAAACTCCAAAGTACTTTCTTCAATATCAAACATCCTCCCAAGTTAATAGTCCTTGCATTCACAAAGAACATCCCTAGACCAGTTAACTCACACATACTGTGCTGACACCCTTGAAATAAAAAGACTTACCCCGGGTTGACAATTAAACAAAGGAATAGTAGAGTGGATGCAAAAAGTCACCTCTATCTGACCCAACAGAGGGATTAACTTGATTTGTGTATAGTGATTCCTAAATTTTAGGAGCCTATTTTGAGTTTAATTTCAGTTGTAACAATTTCATTCAGTTAAATTGAGTTAAGGTCAGTTAAACTAGTTCCAAATATTGGAGGAAGTAGTAGGAGGTATAGCAGTTGGGTGCAGCTTCAATGTTCAACTAGTTAACTGATCAATCGACTAACAATTAACTCATTCATGCATGAAATTCAAGTTACCCATTTGGGATTGGAGTTTAAGGGAAGTGTACTATCAGTTGTATAATTATCCAAGTTGTACATGTGGTGCATGCAGTAAGAGAATGGCCTATATGGATTGCACAGTTTTGGATGGGGATTTATCTAATTAATATGGGGCTAATTCATTGAGAAACAGTGCAAAGAAATAGGAGCTTGGAAAGCAGGACAAATAGCTAAGTGTTGGCCAAAGTCAATCTATGAGGAAGTGAGATAGATTATACTTGTGCATAGGTTACTCAGTCTTGAGAAATCATTATATTTATTCTCTATTTTCTTACTAATGCAATACATATAGGAAGGGGTTTTGAGCATTTGATTTCCCCTAGATAAATCCTCGTGTATGTGTGTTAAATCATAATGCATTATTTTCATATATGTTCTTAATCTTTAATTTCTCTCCACATATGAGTAGAGTAAAGTTTAGTCTCATGTTTTAGAACATTACATGAGCAATATTGAATCTAAAATTAATTTCTACATGGTATCAGGGCTAGATTCACAATAGAGAAGAGAATTTGAATTTTTCTTTGCAGGATGTTCGAATTTCAAGATCAGTGTTGCAATTTTTCTCCAAGACTGAGAGGATGGCTTCCAACAGACTCATGCTCAAGTATTTTTTGGAAGGAAGCACAAATTTTGTGGCATGGAAGATGTAATATCCCAAATGGGAAAATGTAGCAATATTAAACAGTCATGCATTAAAATAACGCATTTCATCTAAAGCAAAGCAGGATGCCAATAAAAATGCACTTCAATAGTGTTTACAACAGCAATATAGATGTATGATGAGGCCCATAAAATGCATAGCTGGAAATACAAGACATAAACAGAAGAAAATCCCTCAAAAGCGGTGTTGCAACCACATGTATGGACTTAAACTTCCTTGACAGTGTTATTTTATTAGGTTGCAAACTGATGTTGATTACATGTCATATCTATAGCAAGTCTGTGTATGAAAAGTCAGATCCATACACTAGAAACGCTCCTCTTTCAGATCCCCTTGGAATTTTGAGGATTACACCAAGCATAAGCAGTAGATCTGAGATCTAAGAATGCATATCTACATAAATATTCAGTGATTCAAAAGTGTTCAGAAACATGCAGATCATATCTGAAATATACAATGCATATATCTCCTCCAATGGATCTCAAAGTGAAGGGCAGATCCCGAACACTTGGAAACCAGCTCTCTAAATGGTGCACCCAAACTCCCTGCAACAACACCTACAGGAATAACATAGATCTGGATGAGAAACTGCATTGTAGGGTATATATAATAGTTGGCCCTCAGCTAAGATATGAAAATGATGCCCAATCACTCCAATACACTCCTCCTAATGGAGCAGAAGACTCCTCCACTGAAAAAGGGAATTGAAATGTCCTAGATCTGAATAGATCTAGCCTCCACTTGCTACAGCTTACAAAGACAACCAAACCCTCAATAGGATCTGAGTTGTATTTGGAAGAAGAAGTTTGGCCTCAAGCCAGATAGTGGAATATGCAATACAAACTCTGCCAAGAGCTACTCAATGGGAAGAGGTGGAACTCCTAAACAGAAAATCCCAATGCTAAACATCATTTTCAATCTAGGCTAAATAGCCAAAGAAAGCTATATGGTCTAAACAGACAATATATCAAATTATGATATCTTCAACAACCTCTTCATGTTGCCTTCCCCTTCCTTTTATAAGATGAGAGTTTGCAAAACCCTAAACCACCTTCAATGAAATCACCTCTTTCACACAAGAGATCTCCAACTAGAACTGCGTTGTGCCTCATTGATGAGAACTCCTCCAATACAGCACTATAGGATTGGTCAAGGTTGACCTAGTCAAGATGTTTAGCTCATTTCACACTTAAGGGTGCTTGCTTACATAGCCAAGATTTAGCCTTTTCCATATTTGGCATTGATTTATTATTTATTAGGAGTTTAATGAACCTCCTTTACACATTTATTCTTTAAGCAAAGAAATAAAAACAGAAGTGGATATTCCAATTAGCTTATGACTAATTAGGAATATTACAGTCCTCCCCTCCAAAATGTTGCTTGTCCTCAAGCAACTTACAAGGACTTTGCAAAACCTCCAATGGAATTGTCTCCTCCCAAGAATACAAGTTTTCCTTTGGTCAATAAACCAAATAGCTGTCATCATGAAGAAGTGGGAGATACATAGAAAGAATCATATGTTGTCCATTGTCCTTCTCAAGGCATGATAGATGATAAATATTGGGTGCTTCAACCCCCATGAGAAAGTCAAATCTCCATGCTATCATCCAAACAAAGTGAGCCATCCTTGGTAGCTCATAAAAATATTCACCAATCCCCTCCTTACGCAATGTGTAGGGGCTGCATGGCTGGAAATGAGAGGTAATAATACTCAACTTACGTTGTCTCTCTCTCCATTTATGATAAATGTGGAGCTGCTCATCCTGGGCTGCAATAATATAGTCCTTAAGAATCCAAAAGAGACTTGGAACTTCATGATTCTCTTCATTGATTCTAGGGAGCCTCCTTGCCCAATCTTCCATGCATATAGTGAATAAAGTATCATCACTATATGTGCTCCAAAAGAAACATGGACTAAGTTTCATATGATATATTGGATGATGACAATAGTCCCTCCATTGAGACTAGCGTTGTTCTTTTTCTTGCTGCCTCAAAACATAGTACAATAAGTGGCCACCCAACCACCTTCTTGCTGCCATAAGCTTCTCCAAAGCTTGAAAATAGTAGAGGATAAGAGGTGTTAGTTGAATATGATTCAAGCAACACGTATTGCCACAACTTCCCCCATGTGAGAGGCTTCTCCCAAAGACATAAGTCACAGATATGACCTTTTTCATAGAGAGACAAAATATAAAGTGTAGCAGCCATATAATGCCTCATCCTCCTCTTAAAGTATGCATAAATATGGGAAGTTTCATTTCCCATGGACACACCCAACCAATGTTTCATCCCTCCTATCATGTCCCCAATAAAGATCATAGCATCATCATCATCATGTGGGATCAAAATCAGCAATACATAAACAACTAAATGCAATGATAGAAGTGGATCACAGTCCCATAGGTGGAACCAGCATAGTGCATCTCCTGCCTGCCTCAGATCTAGATGTGGTAAGTGGTTTTCCAACCACTTACTTGCTTCCCATATCATCTCACCATGGATAAAAGTGGGAGATATATTTGGTGCCTTAGGAAAGCACCCATCATGTTGCAAAATCGCCCTTTGTCCATCAAGGGAATGGCCATATTCAAAAATAGTTTTGGCCCAAAGTTGGCCATGAATTTTATAAGGTATGACACTTCTTTTTGGAGTCATGGCCTGCATATACAATGTAAGATAATGCATACAATCAAGAAAGAAAACATGATTTACATAAGTATGATCTCTACCAATAGTCCTCCTTATACAAATGGAGTTTTGCATAGATCTATCCCCTTCTTCAAAAAGAGAAAGAGAGGGTTGAATTAACTCTTCCATAGAGTTATGTTGTTGCTCCATCTCCATATGGTACATGCATCTTTGATAATGCTGATATAAATCTTCTTCAAAGCCTTCCCACATGAATCCATTTGAGATAACATGATGTATTCTAGTGAACGCAGTGGGGGTAGAAAGCAAGTTTTCATAGGCTGCACATAGTAGTTTATCTTTGAGTCTTGACCCTTTAGTCAAATAGAACTGATCATGAAATTAAATGACTCCATCAACCACACTATAGCTCCTATCTTCCATTTACCCATCAATAACCTTACATGTGAAGAGGTTCTTGGAATATTCTACCAAGAGTTGGGACTCCCAATATGGATCTAGACTTCCCAACAATGACAGTGTTGTAGAATTCTGAAATGAAGTAGTTGTCACATCATCATTTTCCTCTTTGACATGCTCAGTGCCAAAGTCACATGTTGGAGTATTGTAGCTCCATCTTTGCTGCCTCCCTTGCAGCTGATCTTGCTCAAGACAAGATTGAAGTTCATGGAAGTCAACCTTCTTTTGAAAGGTCTCTTTATTCCAAAACTTCCATAGTTTTTCCCATGAATACAAGAGTGTTTGTACCCTCTTGTCTTCTTCAGAAATCTTCTTTGTATGTAAAGATATCATTTACTTCCCCAAGACTATGGAGTGGCCATTTGACATCATGCTCATTTCATCATGGATCTCTGAATCATTTTCCAGTGCAGATAACTGAGTGGGACATGATTTTGTCTAGCTCATAGAATTGATCATCTCTCCTTGGAACCCATCAATGGTTCCCAGCACTATTATAGCTTCTCCCAAGGCTCCTTCCTTAGCCAAATATGTCATTGATGAATTAATTTGAGAGAACACTTTATCCTTCTTGAATCAGGGGGTCTCCCTGGTGGAATTCCTCCATGCAAAGAGACATCAAGATCTGAAGTAGACTGTATGAATGAGTGGATTGATGTGTCCCTCTCTTTGCTTCAGAATTAAGTACCCTTCTCATGAATAGAAACCCTTTGAAATAAACAAAGGTGCATGCTCCTCATCATTGGATGTTGAACCATCCTTCCTCCTCTTGCTTGGAGCAAGGTGTTATTGCCTAATAATACTGCCACATAATGCTCCTTGGGAATCATTTGCAAATATGCAAGAGCTCTTTCCTTTGAAACAATAACTTCATGTCCATCCCTATGTGGTGATTGGTCTTCTTCTGAAGTGAAAATGTTGTTACTGCCCTCTTGTTATTCCTTCTCATCAATATATGAGAATACCTCATTATCAATGAGAGACCTTAGATCTTGGTCTTCCCTTGAAAGATGAATCTCCATGACTTCCTTTGGAAAAGAAATTTCTTCATGCAATGGGGATCTTTCCCTTGGAAAGGTATCACACAATTTTTTATCCCTTTCCATAGAAATCTGAAGTGGAGTTAGCATAACAGATCTTTCCAACTCATGCAAGGGTTTTTCATGCTCCTGCTTTGCTAGCTCGACCATAGATGTTTCAATTTTCTTTGCATCAAATTTTTTCACCATTCTCCTAGTGAATCTTGCATAGGTAGATATATTTGCATTCTTCAATGAAAAGGATTCAAATAACCACCAAGAATAAGATGTACCTTTAAGATGCAGCGCTGCTACTTTAAGGGCTTCCTTTTCTGAAACTTGATGTAGATCCAAATATGAGTCTAGCTGATCTATCCATTCTTTGGCTGTGCATGTGGAGGATCCATCAAAGTTTGACAGAAAGAATCTACCTCTTCTTCTCCTATTATAATTGATGGATCTTCTTTCCTCCTTGATCTCGCAGAACTCTTGGAAGCTCAAGTGCTCCTTGATTTTCCAAGATTTAGATTCATACTCCTAAAGATAGTCACTCAAAGTCTCCTCCTTTGGTGCATCTTCTTCCTTCATCTCTCTTGCATTTAATCTGGGCATAAAATAATGTTGTAGATCTGATTGTGTAGCTAAGTGCTTGCACACATAAGATGAAAAACTGGGGTTTTCTTCATGTAAATATCTTCTTGAGGGACCTCCATGTCTTGCCCTCTTCATTTCTTTGATTTCATCTTTAAGCTCATGCAGAGTTTGGAACAGAGTTTTTGAGAACTCTTTCCCTTTCATCCTTCCAGATAAAGGGGTTTGACCCTTTTATTTTTTGTATTCAATGTAATCAATCTCCTTCTTATGTCTTTTCCCTTATTGATAAGACATATTGGCTTCTTAGAAAGCATAGGTTGTGCCAACGATGCTCTGATACCACTGTAATATCCCAAATGGGAAAATGCAGCAAAACTAAACAATCATGCATTAAAATAACGCAGATCATCTAAAGAAAAGCAGGAGGCCAATAAAAATGCACTTCAATAGTATTTACAGCAGCAATAGAGATGTATAATGAGGCCCATAATATGCATAGCTAGAAATACCAGACATAAACAGAAGAAAATCCCTCAAAAGAGGTGTTGCAACCACATGTATGGACTGAAACTACCTTGACAGCATTATTTTATTAGGCTACAAACTGATGTTGATTACATTTCAGATCTAGAGAAAATATGTGTATGAAAAGTCAGATCCATAATAGATCCATACACTGGAAAGGCTCCTCTTTCAAATCCTCTTGGAATTTTGAGGATTACACCAAGCATAAGCAGTAGATCTGAGATCTAAGAATGCAGATCTACATAAATATTCATTGATTCAGAAGTGTTCAAAAACATGCAGATCAGATCTTAAATATACAATGCATAGATCTCCTCCAATGAATCTCAAAGTGAAGGGAAGATCCCCAACACTTGGAAACCAAATCTCCAAATGGTGCACCCAAACTCCCTGCAACAACACCTACAGGAATAACACATATCTGGAAGAGAAACTGCACTGTAGGGTATAGATAATAGTTGGCCCTCAGCTAAGATATGAAAATGATGCCCAATCACTCCAATACACTCCTCCCAATGGATCATAAGACTCCTCCACTGAAAAAGGGCACTGAAATGTCCTAGATCTGAATAGATCTAGCCTCCACTTGCTACAGCTTGCAAAGACAACGCAACCCTCAACAGGATCTGAGTTGTAATTGGAAGAAGAAGCTTGACCTAAAGCCAGATAGTGGACTATGTAATACAAACTCTCCCAAGAGTTACTCAAGGGGAAGAGGTGGAACTCCTAAATAGGAAATCCCAATGCTAAACATCATTTTAAATCTAGGCTAAACAGCCAAATAAAGCTATATGGTCTAAACAAAAAATATATCAAATTATCATATCTTCAACAACCTCTTCATGCTGCCTTCCCCTTCCTTTTATAAGATGAGAGCTTGCAAAACCCTAAACCACCTTCAATGAAATCACCTCTTTCACACAAGAGATCTCCAACTAGAACTGTGTTGTGACTTATTGATGAGCACTCCTCCAATACAGTGCTGTAGGATTGGTCAAGGTTGACCTAGTCAAGATGTTTAGCCCCTTTCACACTTAAGGGTGCTTGCTTACATAGCCAAGATTTATCATTTTTCATATTTGGCATTGAGTTATTCTTTATTAGGATTTTAATGAACCTCCTTTACACATTTATTCTTTAACAAAAGAAATAAAACAAAAGTGGATATTCCAATTATCTTAGGACTAATTAGGAATATTACAGAAGATCTGCATGGAGGCAGTATTGGATGACAATGGGCTGCTAGAATACATCGAGACATATGTAGAAAAACCCCTAGGATCTTTCTTAGTGGAAGAAGGGTGTAAACCAAGGAGAATCATATTGGAGGGAGTTCCATATCATACTGTCTTGAATATCCATGAGAAAGAAACTTTGTTCGCGATGTAGAAAACACTGACAGATTTGTTTGAGAACAATAGTGACCAGAGGAAGTTGGCACTCAAGGACAAGCTTTTAAGTATCAAGATGAAAAATAATGAGTCAATTCTGTAGTACCTAAGAAATTTTACACAGTGTCGTGATTAACTTAGCGGGGTTGGTGTTACTATCCCAAAAGAATATCTGGTAGCTATAGCTCTTTTAGGTCTTCCCAATAGTTGGCATAGTTATCGAGATTTATTAAATGGTAGAGAGAAACTACCAAGTTGGGAGTTGTTATGGTTTGATCTAGTGCAGGAAGAAATGAGGAAAAGCAACAGAGACGGGACTTCATCCAAGGTTGAGGATGAGGAGAATTGTGCCTTGGCTAGAAAGGAAAAGAAATGGAAAGGGAAGAAATCCCAATCCAAAGTAGAATCTGGTCAGGCGGGTAAGAAGAAATACTTTTTTAAAATCAACTACTTTCACTGTCATGAGCTAGGACACTATGCTACGAAGTGTACACACAAGAAGGTCGGAAAGGAACCCTCGGGAGGAATGACAGGTGAAGCTTTAGCTTCAAAATTTGAGTTGGATTTCACCCTCATCACTTGCATGGTGAGTTCGGTGATGGGTAGTGTGTGGTATCTGGATAGTTGAGCTTCATTCCATATGACAGTAAATAAAGATTTTTTCAGTGACTTGGAGGAGAAGGACCTCCAGATGCACATCGAGATGGGATATGATAGAAGGTATAGCGTGACCTGTATTGATACAGTTACTTTTTAGAGGGAGTTTGGCTCCCCTCTAAAATTAAAATATATCATGTATGTTTCAGGTTTGAAGAATAATCTCATTTCAATTGCTATGTTAGAAGATCGTGGCTACGATGTGATATTTAGCAAAGGGAAGGTTTTCCTTAGACACATCGCCATGAAACAAGTGAATTGAATCGGGGTTCAAGTGAAGAACCTCTACAAATTAGATGTAGAAGACTGTGTAGCATTGAGCACAAAATCAAAGAAGGTGCAAAGAAGAGACATCGATGAATTATGGCATAGGATACTTGGCCATTTGCACCATGGAGCCTTGAATATCATGCTGAAATTTTCTATAGGACTTCCCCAAGTTGCACTAGAGCACTGAGATACATGCAAAAGGTGTACATTGGGGAAGTACACCAAAGCCACATTTAATGATCGGTACAGTAGAGCACAAGCAATCCTTGAAAGGATTCACTCGAATGTGTGTGGACTTTTCTTGACAGCCTCCACGGCCAAGCACAAGTATTATGTATGTTATATTTATAGATGATTTCTCACATAAGTGCTGGATTTTCTTCATGCAGAAGAAAGACCAAACATTCTCCAAATTTGTTGAATTTAAAGGACTTGTTGAGAAAGAAACTAGCAGGAAAGTGAAGGCTCTCAGGAGCGATAACAATGGTGAACATGTGTCGAATGAGTTTAAGAAAATCTATTTAAAGGAAGGAATTCAACGAGAGTTAATAGAACCCCATAACCCACAACAAAAAGGGGTGGATGAGAGGAAGAACAGAAGTATTGTGGGAGATGCACAGGCGATGTTGCATGATCATAGCCTACCTCTACACTTGTGGGACGAAGCATGTAACACAACGGTATATGTGCAGAATAGAAGTCCTCATCGGATTCTCTAGATGAGTACACCATAAAAATATTTTTTAGAGAAGAAACCATATGTGTCACACTTTAGGATATTTGTTTCATCAGTTTACTGTCATGTTTCCAAGGATGCAAGGAAAAAACTAGAGCCAATAGTAGAGTTGGGAATATTTGTGGGGTGCACTAATACACCTCATAACTATAGGGTGTACCTGCCATCTCTCAGGATGAAATTTGATTGTAGAGATGTGAAGTTTGATGAAGAGAAGGCAATGAGGTGTTCCCTTGAGAGGGAGCTTCAGTTGCATGCAGATGAGGAGCTTTTGGCTCCAAAGGAAGAACCTCAAGATGTTATGGAGAAGCCACAAGCAGAGGAGTAGAGAGTGGATACAACCACTCATTTAGAGACATACAGAGAAGGAAGGAAGCGCACCAGGCAAGTTGACATATTATTGCATGATGCTAGAGAGAATGTGGGAGGACCCACATCAGAGCGCATGCAGAGGAGGTCACTGGAACGTTACACTGGGTACATGGATTTGATGAGTGATCTAGTTGAGACAGAACCATCCTCATTCAAGGAAGCAGTGTAGTAGCCAGTATGGGTTGATTCCATGGTAGAGGAATATGATTCCATAGTCAGAAACAGTGTTTGGGAATTGGTTCTAAGACCAAAGAACAATTCAGTGGTATGTTAGAGGTGGATCTACAAGGTCAAGCAAGTAAAAGACAGAAGCATCGAGAAACACAAGGCCAGATTTGTGGCCAAGGGGTTCTCTCAGGAGGAGGGAATTTATTACGAGGAGACCTTTGCTCCAACAGCAAGTTACTCTTCTATCAGATCAATTCTAGCACTTGCAGCATAGAATGGATGGAAGATCCATCAGATGGATGTGAGGACAACATTCCTCAATGGAGTGATTAAGGAGGAGGTGTACATTGAACAAATGAGAGGATTTGAGACCTTCGACAAAGATTCACATGTGTGTAGACTCAAGCAATAATTGTATGGATTGAAACAAGCATCTCGTGTTTGGTACACCAGGATCGATTGTTATTTCACCAAGTTGGGCTTCACCAAAAGTGAAGCAGATGCAAACCTTTACCATATTGTTATTGAAGGTAAATTATTGATTATAGTATTATATGTCAATGATTTTATTTTAACTGGTGATGAGAAGTTGATCAAATATTGCAAAGAGGATCTTGTAAGAGAATTTGAGATGAAGGACATGGGACTCATGCATTATTTTCTTGGATCAGAAATATGACATGAGATGGGGAATTGTTTTTCTCTCAAGGCAAGTATTCCAACGAGAGACTGAAGAAGTTCCGCATGGAGAATAGCAAACCCATGTAAATTCCTCTAGCAAGAAGTTGAAGGAAGTAGGAAACCACTTCAAGTGAGGAATTTGAAGCTATCTGGATGAGGAATATTATTGTTGGGTTATTTGATCAAATGATGGATCCCAATGTGATTTATAGTGACAATCATTTTTGTATCAAACTCTCTAAGAATCCAATTTTTCATGATCGATCCAATCATATCGACATCTGGTATCACCATCTATGAGATTGCGTGTAGAGGCATATCATGTTGTTAGAATACATTCCTACAGAGGAATAGGATGCAGATATTTTGACAAAAGGATTTTTCAAGAGGAAAATTCAAGTTCCATAGAGGCGGGATTGGGGTATTTGATAATCCTTTTATGTAGAAATTTGAATAACTGTTAAATTATTCACCGAGATTATCCTGATCACACACTATTTTAACTTCATGCATAATACAAAATCTCTTCTACCATTGATCATTAATTGCGGAAATAAAAACAATCGCATGCGCACATTAAAACCATAAACAATCACACATATGAACACAGTATTTCATGGGAAAGCTTAAAGCTGAAAACCCCAACCATATGTATATTATATGTCATAGATATCATGTAAAAATCATTATACAAAGCTCCTCACAAGCTCTCGGTACAATCTCCAATTACTACACACTAATCAAGCTAGATCTAGCAAAACACATGCTCGATCACAATCCACTGTGAGCACATATCTCTTGCGCAATCCACGAGGAATAATGGCACGGGCGAGTTCGAATCACCTAGTATACAACTGCGCAATCCTCATTGGCATCTCCATCAATGTGTGGTGCAAACTCATGCACCGAGTATGGTCACAAACGATAGTCACACTTGCTCTTTTTCACCTACCTCTCCCTTGGTTTCCATGGCTTGTCCATACCTTGAAGTTAACTGATGTATTATTTAGTTGATTAATGAGTTAATAATTAGTGAATTAATTAATAATTAATTCACACCACTCTCACTAGTGTATCAATCAGTTAGACTAGATACAACTAGCTCAACTATGTTTAACTGAGTTAAACTGAATACAACTCCACTAACTTCCTCAATCAACTCCACCAAACTCTGTCACATGAGTTCTAACTGAAGTATCCATGCAATAGCTCCACTTAACCCTCGGGAATAGCGTAATTCCTTCTGTCAGCTCCTGTGCCACATCTGTGCACTTAACTGAAGTGCTCCAAGAGAATAAGATAATGTTTATAGTCCAAATATTATTAAGAGCTAATAATATTCGACATATCTATTTTTTAGACTGGCAATCTAAAAATAGATTCTGCCCAGTATGTCTAAAAATAGAAGTCCATCTATTTTTTTTCCGACTTGACCAACCATCCACAAATAGCATCCTGCAACTCATAGAACATGATCCATATGTCTAAAAATAGACTTTGCGCCAAAAATAGCTTACAGGCCCACTTAGTGAAGGCGACTTCTTTTCACTAAGCTCATCATCTTGTTGCATTCTCAAAATTTTATTTTTGAGAGCGAGTGTTGAAAATGCAACAAGAAAATTCTAATTTAATTTTCCCTTGAATTAAATGAGGAGAAAATAGAAATTCCACATCACGAGACAACTTTAATGAGTTAACTGAGTTTTTATCACCAGTTAGCTTAGTTAATTTGATTTGAGGGCTTAACTTGAGTTGTGTACGGTGATTCCTAAATTTTAGGAGCCTATGTTGAGTTTAATTTTAGTTGTAACAATTTAATTCAGTTAAATTGAATTAAGGTCATTTAAACTAGTTCCAACTGTTGGAGGAACTAGTAGGAGGTCTAGCAATGGGGTGCAACTTCAGTGTTCAACCAGTTAATTAATCAATTAGTTAATAATTAACTCATGCATGCATGAAATTCAAGTTACCTAGTTGAGATTGGAGTTCAAGGGAATTGTACTATCAGTTGTATAATTATCCATGGTGTGCAGTTGGTGCATGCAATCAGAGAAGGGCCTATAGGGATTGCGTAATTCTAGATGGGGATTGTTGGAATCACGATTGCCATTAGACCAAAACCCATAGGCCTAGTCTCCGCTGCAATCACCAGAGTTAAGATCCACGAGAGGCGGTTAGTCCATGTCGCGAAACACACGAGGAGCGTTGAACCCAATGTCCAAAAATCTCCCCCCCAATGTGAGCTGGGTGAGTTTCGAACTTGAGACCTGTTGCTCCGATACCAATTGTTGGAATCACGATTTTCATTAGACCAAAACCCACAGGCACTAGTCTTCGCTACAATCACCAGAGTTAAGATCCACGAGAGGCGGTTAGTCTATGTCGCGAAACACACAAGGAGCGTTGAACCCAATGTACAATAGGGAATTTCCCTAATTAATAGAGGGTTAATTCCTTGAGAAACAACTCAAGGAAATAGGAGCTTAGTAGGCAGGAAAATTGGCTAAGTTTTGGCCAGAGTTAGTTTGTGAGGCAGTGAGATAGATTATACATGTGCAGAGGTTGCTCAGGCATGAGCAAGCATTGTATTCCTTCTCTATTTTTTGAATAATGCAATACATATAGGAAGGGTTTTTGAGTAGTTTCTTTCCCCCAAATAAATCCTCATGTATGTGTGTTAAATCATGACGTGTGCCTTGATATATGTTCTCAATCGTGAATTGCTTTCCGTGGATGAGTGGAGTATATTTGAGTTTTATGTTTTAGAACATTACATGAGTAGTATTGAATCTATAATTAATTTCTAGAGGTTGTTATATGATAATTACTACAACCATTTACTTACTATTGTATCATCATTATGTATTGGTTGAGAGCCCAATCTATATTTGTTGAGTCATCATGGTGATAGGCAAGTTTTGGAGGAGTCTTATGGAGTTTTATTTGTATCCACTTGTATAGGATAGTGATGATGTAACAATCATGTTGTATCATGTTTTTGAGTCTTTGGTCCATAGGGGATGATCATAGAAGCTTTTATTTATTGATATATTCATGAAAAAGGCTCATGAAGCCATGTCCTTGTATTGTAATATCTTCTGGGTCTTATAGTCATGAGTCATGAGGTCATGTTATGGTCACATATTGGTCATGTATGAGGTTTTATATTGCTGTTACAGCCATGTATTTATCAATGTATATGTCATTTGAGTCATGGTAATGTGGATTATAATTCCATATGGTGCTTCTATTTGTCAAAGGAAGCATTGTTTTCAACAGAAGCGGTCATTTCAGCCCAATAATCGGTATCTCTACAGCTTGGAGATGGAATGTGTTCAAGGGGAGCATTATTTGCTCTTATTAATTCAGCCATACATTGTTGGCATTATGATACAATTGGAGGTGTTCATGCTATGCCTCATACTATGCTATGACAGTTGGGATTTATGGCCTCATGTGACGAGATATTTTGGTAATTGTTGTTGTGTAGTTATGGGGGAGATTGTATGTGGTTTCCTCATGTGGATAGTGATGCATATACTTGATGTTGCTCATTGTTGCTTCATGTGTTGTTGCTCATGGTGCTTATGGTTTCCTTATGATTGGAATATTGCTATGTCCTCCTAGAGGTGTTGATTGGTATGCTTCTCTAGATTGTTATTGGTATCTATGTTGTTTGTTTCTTGTATGGAGCTATGGATGATCATTGATGCATTACATTGCAGCCATGTAGAGATATATTACTCCAATCTTTATGCTTTAGTTCTTATTTCCTATTCATATGGATTTTACCCTTTTCCATTGATGTAAAAGGGGCAGTGATAGTGGGTGATGGTCTGGTGTTTTTGTATGGTTGCCAACAATTCCAAAGGGGGATATTGTTGGAATTATGGTGTGCATGGATCCAGCTAGCTGGTGTTGGCATCAGTTCATGATGGCAATTATCTCATGTTGGAATTTATCTCATTCATTGTACCATGTTTACAGTTGGTCGAGTTTCCATTGATTTGTCTATGTTGGATTTGATGCCAATATTATGATGTCAACCTTATGAGGTCATGCACTTATTCAACCTCATGATGATGTAGATTGTTGATGGAGCAGTTGGTTTGTGTTGGTATGTGTTGGCATTGATGTTGATCCTATGGAACACTTTATGGAACACTCTTGGTGATTAGATGATGGCTTTGGTTTGGATTATGATATTGCTACAGGTGGATGATAGATCTACATCTGATGTTGATGATTGATGGCACACTAGTTGAGTTTTCAACTAGGTCTTAATTAGGTCTTAATGTCCATGCTTATGAGGATGACTTGTTAGAGTGATGTGAAGACTTTATGATGGTGCTATGGAGTATTGCAGGTCTGTCAGAGGTGTTGCAACTTGTGGAGATGTTTGATGGAGAGTGGAGGACCTGTTGGCATATTTCCAACCTTGTTTTTTTCCTTCTAGTTCAATTTGGTCGTGACACTTGGAGGCATGTTTGATCCACTTGCAGATGTGTTGTAGGTTTTTTCATAGGTTTAGAAGCTTGCATAGGAGCTGGAGAAGATGACCCAACAGGTCGCAAAGGTTCAGAGCTAAGAGGTTATGGTTTTCCCCTATGTTATGCCCTAGTCACTCCCTTATAGTCTCATGAGAGCGATTGAAATGTCCTAGTCACTGGAAGACAAGCCTATGGGAGTGGTTGAAGGTTCCAATCGCATGGATTTAGTGCTATGGGTGCGACTGATAGATTTCACATATTTTCTTTGCATTCTTTGTGTTGTTCAGAAGTAAATTAGCTTGGAAATTCCTAGAGGCTTCCAGAAAAGGTGAAAAAGGTCAGAAATTGTTTGAAAATGACCTCCAATGATGTTAACTCATTTAGTGCACAAGTTGTGGTATTAGCGGATTGATTTGATCCAATTTTTGCACCTTTGATCTTATCCCCAAGCTCAATTTATCCCTACATGTTTTATATACTTGTTCTTGGAGTTGATGATTGGTTAATGATGTTAGTGAGTGAGTGAGAGTGTTGTAGAGAAGTAGTGTATGCTTCAGACCTATTGGAGAGCATAGATCCTTCAGTCTATGAGAATTAATCACTGAATAATGAGTAGATCTTAATGATGATTCAGAATAGTTTAGATTTGAGGTTTCTAGAGCAGAGATTGATTGGAGAGATTTTTTATGTTGATGGATAGTATTTTTTTTGGTGACTCTCACATATGTTCTTGAAGGAGATGTTGATGCATTTGGCACATAGCCATAGTGTCTTATGATTTTATTTGTATTATGCAACATTATATTGTTGTGAGGATTTGGTATTTAGATTTGATGTCGCCACAGTTTTCCTAGTTTGGAGAGCTTTTGTTTTGTGGAGTTTTTATTTTGATTTGATGATGAGATATTGTTGTTGAGAGCATGTATGAAGAGCTAAATTCTTGTTGAGAAGAACGTCTTCGATCTAGTTTGAAAATAGATGAAATGAGGTCCACATAGTGTAGAGGAGCAGTGACTTCATGAGAGAAGAGCAAGGATATCGAATCTTCAGTGAAAGGAATAGTTCCTCAATCCAATGGTATTTGGATAGTCCAATCATACTTAGGCGAGGATCGATTGATTGTGATGGATTTTTGCGGATGGTAATCTGTAAATCCATGTGAGAGCATAGTCTTTCGAGCTGATCAGTAGAATTGAGTCTCTTAGCCAGTCGGTGTTAGCATATTGTATATGAGGTCGAGTCTCCATGCTGATGGGAGTTAGTTACCTATGTAAAAGACAATTTCTTGACATAATAGAAATTCATAGCAGAGTAGTAGTAGCAAGGGTGTTTTTTCTCCCTTCCACCTTAAATATTGTGTCCCTTGTGTGATTGATGTGATGTGCATGTTTATTTTTTTTAGTTGCTTATGATTTTCAGTTATGCTTATGTTATGCACATGATATGATGTTTATTAGTTGTTGGTTAACATATGTGTGATTCAGTAATTGAAGCTTAAAAGGAAAAAATTATATATATATCACACTACTGATTCACCACCCCCCCTCTCAATATTGCTCAAAGGTTTCCAATAGGAGGCTACTTCTCTGTCACTTTTGTATAAATAAGCAAGACTAAGGGCTCAATACGATTTGAATTTTTACATGAGGATAGAGTCTATTAGATGCTAAGAACTTATTTCCACTTTCATTTATGATGTACTTGAGCATTGTTTTGCATTAATGAAAATCCTATTATTGATCTACAATTGAGTTTATTTTAGAGGGTTGAGTCCCCTTGGGTTAGTGCCCAACCTTGATGCTCTAGTCTCTATTATTTGTATATTTATTTCATGCATTTTATTTCCAAAAAATATTTTCCTTCTTTCTCTAGCAGACTTGTTTATGAAAATTGCTTGTGCAAGTCTTCCAATCACTTCTCTTGTGGGATGCATGATTGGAGATACAGTATTGGCAAACCAAAAAATATATAGTTTATTTCTTTTGAAGTAGTTAGGTATTTGATTTGCCTCTTTTTACATACTTTGTTTGTTGCACATTTAGTGATTGACCTGGCAGTTTTCTTTGAGCCTGGCAAGAATAACATCTTATGGATGTATGTAATGTTCCCATCGGGAACTGCTCATGAATCCGGCAAATCATATTCCCTTTTTCAGAAACATTAACAATCAACAACTGAACTATTCCAGAGATTGAATGTAGGGGAATTTACCGGGTATGTCACCTTTACAAGAAAGGATGAGATCCAGAGGCTAGCTGGCCCACTAGCAGACTCTTTCTATAGATCTATGTCGAGAGCTAATATTTCCAAGAGGGATTGCTCAGCAAACCAAGCTTGAAAAACGCATTTTTTAGAGATGGGTGCTTCAGCAACTAATATCAACTCTTGGATCCCTTAGATCTGATAATGTAAAACCAAATTCCAATATTATATCAGAAACAAATCAGACTAGGTGGGTTAAATAGTTCTCCCACACCTAGTTTGCCATAAAAATTGCCTGAATAGGGGACTGCAGCAGTATGAAAAATGTATAATGGTCTTACACTGATGAATAAGCTTTAAAAAAGGTGCAAAAAACAGAAATAAAAATCTTGAACTTACATAAATAACTTATACAACGTTTTATGAACCAAGGGATGCGGGAAACGTGGATATTTAGGCCCTAAAACGTGTATAATCAAATATATGCGTAAAAATAAGGTGGGAAAGTGGTTGGATCTGATATCTAGGGTTATGAGGGACTCCCATGTCGAATTTCAGCACAAAAAAAAAAAAAATCTATGTTAAATAGTTCCTCCTTCCCGACTAGTCAAGAAAAACACCCAATCCCCATGACTTTGAGTATGCAGAATTTGCTGAAGCTCAGGCAGTAGGATTTTCTGAAGGTGACATATGGAACATGGTTATACATCAGTAAATCATACTCATAATGTTTCTCATAGAGAAAAAGAGAAAGAATGGAGACTTTTATGAAGAAAAACCCTCTTTAAGAGGTGCTGCAACAATTGTATTTCACTGTAAAACCCTAACTGTGTTATTTTTTGAAGAACACAGCAGTTTTAGGTTAAAAATCATATATATAACAGATCAGTGTACAAAATATAAGATCTATATGAAATCCATACACCATATTGTCCCTATTTTACATACCCCTTGGGGTTTTCAGCAAAAAATACAATGCATGGAGTAAATCTGACTTCTTATGCAGCAGATCTGCAGATTTATTGTAGAATTTCTGAAGATGAAATTCTTATGAACAGATCATATCTGGAAGTTACATGGATTGGTTGGCCAATCCATGGATCACCTCAGTGAGGGAACTTCCCAACATCGGAGATCTCTCTCCCAAGAGATTGATGAATCACCTTGCAACTTATCCTTTACAAATAATGCAGTCTAGGAAGATGGACTGCACTTTAGGCTTATAAATATGTATTGGCCTGATGCCAAGATCTGAAATGAAGTTTAAATCATTCAATACAGCTCCCCAATGGATTAGAACCCCCCTCCACTGAAAAGAAGAACTGAAATGCTTTAGATATGAAAATATCTAAATCCCACTTGCTACAACTCACCCAAGCAATCAAACCCTCAACAAGATCTGCATTGCAGCTGTAAGTAGAAGCTTGGCCAAATGCCGGATAGTGGGCAAATTTGAACATCCTCCTCCAAAGAGCTGCTCCATGGAAGGAGAGAGAGTTCCTAAACAGGAAACCCTCTTCCCTTTGGCTAAATAGCCAAGAGAACTCGAGTTGCCCAAGCAACCTTCAATTCAAAATTTCTTCAACAACCCTTGCTTTGAGCCTTCTCCTTCCCTTTGTAAGATGAGGATGGGCAAAACCCTAAATCACTTTTAAAACTCTAGCCCCTTTCACATGTGCACCCTCCATCTAGATCTGTGCTAGCCAAAAAGGAGGTACATTGCACTTAGACAGTGTTGTTGATAAGGTCTTGTTGACCCAATCAATTGTCACAAACCCCTTTTCACACATAAGGGTTTCATTAAAGCAACCTTGATTTAGCCTTGTTCATATTGGGCATTGATTTATTCCATGGAGTTTTGGATTTTATTGATCTCCTTTACCATTTTATTCCTTAGACAAAGAAAACAATACAAAATGAATATTCCTATTAAATTAGGAATATTACAATGTAGGTCTTGTGCATACTACAAGTTATATTGCTTTTTAATGCAGTAGATAGATATCAAATAAAATTTAACTCATCCTTTCTTGGTTATTTCCATTTTCTGCAATTTAGTTATTAGTTTAGCACTCCTTTCAAGCTGCAAAATAATAATTTTTATGGTGTGAAAGTACTACTATTTCTTTACAAGGTTAACATTGTCATTCACACTCCTCTTCATACCATCATCCTCTTTCTTTTCGCCTCACAACTCTCCCAAAACATTGTCCACCGAGAACACATTTTTGGGTTGTTGAAGGCCACCGTGTGCTTTGGTTTTTGTACAAGATGGGCCCCTGAAGGGTACTAGGCTTGGAAAATGTCTCGTACAACCTTCAATTTCCCTGCAATACCTTCCCCTACCTTCATACCACTTTTTTCATGCTCAGAATGCTTTTGATTCCAATCTTGTAGCAAAACAAGATAATCTTGTAGCATCCTATAGAAATCGTGTAGCATCATGTAGCATACTATAAACTTGACCATAATTTCCCTTAAAGGTTTATTTTTTCCTCCTAACCTTGAATAATTTCCCCTAGGTTCTAAAACCATGATTGAGGGAGACCAAAGACCACGTAGGACTTGCCTTTTATCCACTGCAATATATTTCTGCAATTAGGGTTAGTGGACAAATTTATGAATTTGGTAATACAGTGATGATTAAAGGTTGATTAGATTTTATTTTCCTTATGCAGAGTAAATTAGGGTTGTTTTCTTTGATTTATGCTTCTTAATCTAGGGTTTCTATTTCAAGCATTGTTATTTCAATTACATGGGCTAGGTTTCCTTTTCATGAAACATTTACATTTTGAAAATTGATCAATGTAATTTACATTTCTGCAAGTAGTGTAGCCTTTACGTTTATGCAAGTAGTATAGCCTTCACATTTTTGCAAGTAGGTTTTTTTGATGTGGGCTTTGACACGCCTATGTCAACAAAGGAGAAACGACCCAGACCAAATCTCTTCACACAACCCTAGTTGTTTGGGATGGTCATTCTCGATGGGTTTAAAGGCTTCGTTGGCCTTATGCCTCTTCCTCTCAAAAAAGGAAAAAAACAAGGGAATCCTAAAATTATCCTAAATGCATACAATGACATATAAACGATGAGAATGAATTATTGTTTAAGATTTACAATTGTACATATGTACAAAATGATAATGATGACCATAAATCGATGTAACTGGTGTCAATGGGAAAAGAATGACTTTGCTCCTTGAAAGGAGATTTGGTTTGTTTCTCACGCGAGTTTCTAAGAAGATGTAATATTCCCAATTAGCCCAAGCTAATGGGAATATACAATTTTGTTTCATTTTCTATTGCATGAATAAATGTATAAAGGAGGACATGTAAAACTCCTGAAAACAATGAATAAATCAATGCCCCATATGAACAAGGATAAATCTGGGCCATGTAAACAAAACACCTTCATGTGTGAATGGGTTTGAACAACCGTGACCAAATCTACAGTGCAGTCTAGATGCAATGTACCTCCTAGATGTACAGCGCAGTTTTAGATGGAGGCTCCACATGTGAAAGGAGCTAAATTATTGAAGTAGTTTAGGGTTTGGCAAGACTTCTATCTTATAAAAGGAAGAGGAGGATAGCATGAGAGGGTTGTTGATGATTATCACATTTCTAAATATATTGTCTATTTAGAAATATATCATTCTCTGGCTGTTTAGCTGAGAATAATGCTGTTTAGCATTGGGTGTTCCTGAGCGAGAATCCCACCTTCTTCCTAGAGTATCTCTTGGAGGAGCCTTGCTTGTCTTGTCCACTATCTGGCATTTAGCCAAGCTTCATCTTACACCTACAGTATCCTGTTGAGGGTTAGGTTGTCCTTGTGAGCTGCAGTAAGTGGAGGATAGATCTCTTCAGATCTATGCATATCTAGCAGCCCTTTTCACTGGGAATGTCTTATATCCCATTGATAAGAGTGCTCTAGATCATTGGAGCTTCAGATCCACATATTGGCATCAGGCCAAACTGATCTCAAAGCCTACAGTGCAATCCCTCTTCCAGTACTACATTATTTGCAAGAAGAGAGTTGCAGGGAGTTTTGGCAACATTTTGGAGGAGAGATATCTGGTGATAGGAATCTTCCTTTCACTGTGGTGATCCATGGATTAGCCATCTAATCCATGTTTGTTTCAGATATGATCTGTTGTTCTTTCATATGCTTCAGAAGTTTCTGAATATTACTACAAATCCGCAACTTTAGATCTCAGATCTACTCTGTGTATTTCATGTTTTGCTCAAAACCCCAAGGGGAATTTGTAGAGGATATTTTCTTGTATACAGATATAATTTAGATCTATCTTTTGGTATGAATATCTGCTCTATATCTTAGTTGTAATATACTACTGCTTCAGCCAATAAAAATAATGCTATCAAGCTTGTTCAGACATTTTCCATGGTTGTAGCCCCTCATTTTTTAGGATTTCTTCCTGTATAGTCTTCTACTTTCTCTTGTACATTGTATGGGCCATATTGTAAATCTGATTTACTAATGTAAATGTAATATTTGAGCCTCCATATTGATCTCATGCTCTTATTCAGTTAAACTGCATTATTTCTGAAGCAGTGTGTTGCATATTGTTGCAGCCCCAGTCTTGGGTGATTTCCAGCCATACTAGGTGTGGGAAGTCTGTTTACCTCACCTAGTTTGATTTGTTTTTGCTCTCCTTTTGGATTTATATGCTAGATCTACTAATCTAGGGGATCTAGGAGCTACAAACTCATTTTAGTGCACTGAATTCTGAATAATGTGTTATTCTAGTGTGCATTTTTGAGCATCCCTATTTTGGGATATTATAGTGGTATCGGAGCAAATTTCTTGGCACAGCCTGTGCTTTTTCTATAAAGAGACAATATGTCTTCAGAATAATAAGAAACTCTCACTGACAGAGAGAATAGGTATCTGAAAAGAATACAGAAGAATTTTGATTACACCAATGATGACAAAGACAAGGGTAAAGCCCCTGAATCTGGAAGTGATGATGAAGGAAAGGAGTTTGCAAAAACTCTTTTGAAAGCCATGTAAGATCTTGCTAGAGAGATCAAAGAGATGAAATAGGACATAATCAAAGAATCTCCTAAGATATTTCATCTTGGAGAAACCTCTGGCATGTCTCACCACTGGAATGATCAACCGGTGAATCAACCACAAGTTTCCCAACACTCCACCATGCCTACCTTTTTAGCTGTGGGAAATGAAGGGTTCCAAGAGCAAGCATCCCTTGAAGACTACTTTGAAGAATATGAATCTCATAATTAGAGATTCAAAGATAATCTAAGTTTTCAAGAGTTTTGTCACTTGAAGGACAAAAGAATACCAAGGCATCAGCATAGAGAGGGTGGATTCACTCAGAATCATGATCGACATCACTCTATGGGCAGATTCTTCCTACCAAATTTTGATGGGTCATCCAAAATTTCTGCCAAAGCATGGGTAGAAAATATGGACCTCTATTTTTAGTTGAAAAAGGTCCCTAATATGGAGGCTATCAAAGTTGCAGCGCTGCACCTTGAAGGTGAAGCACATGACTGGTGGTTCAATGGTTTGTCAATGTTGGGTCATGCTAATGTGACTGCCTATTCTGAGTTCACTAGAAGATTGGTGGAAAGATTTGATAGAAGAGATCCAGAGGCACCTTTCATGAGCCTTACAAAGTTGGAGCAGTTAGTTAATACTCAATCTTACATTTCTAAATTTTTGAGATTATCTGTTATGGTTCCTGACTTGTCTACAACAAGGAGGGTGTATATGTTCATCGATGGTCTGGATGAACCTCTTCATGAGTTGGTGAAATCCACCAAGCCCACTACCCTGCATGATGCTATTGAGAGGACAAGAGATCATCAAGATGCCTTGCCAAAAGCAAAGGCAAATTTTCAGAACAAGTCCTCTTTCTCTTCCAAGGGAAAGGAAGAAAAGGTTTCTCCTTTCAAGGAGAGCTCATTCAAGAAGCCTCTTGATATTAAAGCCCGGAGAGATATAAGAAGAAATAAGTTATGCTTCACTTGTCAAGAACCATGGGTTCCTGGACATAGATGTGCTACTGGTAAAGCGCATTATATAGAGGTCTTCTCAAATCTTGAAGAAGATGAAGATGATGAACCAAGATGAGGTCACATCATTGACAAAGTTGAAGGAGATCCAAAACTGTCAGGAGATGGAAATGGATAATTTTCTCCTATTGGAGGAACTCTTGCATCTTTGAGAGGAGTACCTAAGTAATTGACCTTAAGATTTCAAGTTTCAATCATGAATCAGAGGGTTTTTGTATTGATTGACAGTGGGGCAACCCACAACTTTATTGATGCCCATCTTGTGCAGAGGAGGGCTATACCCACTAATACTTTTGAGGGATTCTCTGTTTTGGTCCTGGGAGATAGAAAAATGAAATGCATGCATTATGTCCCATCACTTTCAGTCACTATGGGATCCTACATTTTGGTGGATCACTTCTTTGTAGTTGACATACCAAACACCAATATCATTTTGGGTGTTCAATGGTTGATTACATTGGGGAAAGTCACCACTGATTGGAAGGCTTTGCAAATGGAATGGGTTGAAAAGAAGAGTGGTGAACCTCAAATGATCCAAGGCATGCATACTTACGCCTCACATAATGCTTCCACACAAAAAATAGAGATGGATTTGTGCAGTGGAAGCAAGGACCTCACAGTCCCATCTCTTATGTTCATGAGATTTCTGCATGGGACCTTTTTATCTAGTGGCAAACCACCTGGGAGGCCACCAGATTCAAATCTTGTGGGGAAGACCTTACAAATTTCTGCTCCAAACTTAGATCCAGGAGGGATTAGAGCAATGGAAGACAAAGCTACAGCGTTGGGAGGCTTGGGTCAGCTCAAGAAGGAGGGAAATTTTCTCCCCTTATCATTATCACCCACTCTCATTTCTGGATCTACGTTGTGGGAGGAGAAGAATGGAAGGATCAGCCTTCCAACACACACCTTTGGCATAGGAGATGTCAAATATAAGATCAGAAACATGATAGACATTCCTTTGGATGTATCATCAGCGTTGTCATTGTTAAGCAGTGTAGATCTATATTGGAAATCTCAACTACTAGTGGAGTATTCCAAAGATCTTCACACATGTATGATACTTGATGACCAGCTACATGAAGAGGGATACTTATTCCAAGAAGGAGTCATATATCATCATGGTAGGGTCTTCTTGTCTAGAGCTTCTAAGCTCAAGCAGAAGATACTACAAGGAGCATACAAAGAGCTCTGTTTCAGCCATATGCATTCCATAAAGATCTACAGCATCATCATGAGGATCTTTGATTGGGAAGGCTTGAAAGAGGAACTACATCAACACTTTCAAGAGTGCATGAGCTATGTGGAGTTGGGGCAGCCAAGGGACTCTATGCAAGAGTCATTTCAGCCATCTCTTCCTTCTTTTGAAAGAGGATAAATATCCATGCACAACTCCATGTGTATGAGAGAATTTTTTGGTAAATAATCTGATCATTTAAATCAAGTTTCATTTTCTGATTTTTCATATTATTTTACCATGTTTATGCAGGCCATGACTCCTAAAGGGAGTGATATATCATGTAAATCTCATGGAAATTTTTGGGCCACTAAAGTTTCTGAACTTGGCCACTCCCTTGATGTGCAAAGGGAGATTATTTTTCATGATGGGTGCTTCCCAAAGGCACCAAACATATCTCACATTTTCAGCCATAGTGAGATGTCATGTGCAGCAAGTAAGTGGTGGGGAAACCACTTACCACACCTTGATCTGATGCAGGCAGGAGATGCTCTGCACTGGTACCATATGTGGGATTATGAACCACCTCCTCATGCTCAAATTTCTGTTTGTTTATATGTAATTTTGTTTCCATACATGGATGATATACTTGTACTATTCATGGGATTGTATGGAGGGAGGATGGGGAGCATATATGTACCTCATGGGATGGAAAATCTCTATGTAACTCATGCTACATGTTTCAGAGAGAGTATTGGTTCAGCCATGTTTGTTTCATGTGATTTCTTGACTCCATGTGGGGTGGATTATGCACATCTCATATTGACTTTGGAGGAACAGTTCATGGAGGGTTGGATTGGTGAGCACTTAGCTTATGAAGAAAGCTTGATTCTTGATGGTGTCACCAATGGAGGAGGAGAAGTGTTGCAGCACTCACCTTAATAGTTTCTTGAGGAAAAGAAACACTTTGGAGGGGAGGACTGTAATATTCCCAATTAGTCCAAGCTAATGGGAATATACAGTTTTGTTTCATTTTATATTGCATGAATAAATGTATAAAGGAGGACATGTAAAACTCCTGAAAACAATGAATAAATCAATGGCCCATATGAAAAAGGATAAATCTGGGCCATGTAACACCTTCATGTGTGAATGGGTTTGAGCTATGTGACCAGGTCAACCATGACCAGATCTACAGCGCAATCTAGATGCAATGTACCTCCTAGATGCACAGCGCAATTTTAGATGGAGGCTCCACATGTGAAAGGAGCTAAATTATTGAAGTAGTTTAGGGTTTGTCAAGACTTCTATCTTATAAAAGGAAGAGGAGGACAGCATGAGAGGGTTGTTGATGATTATCATATTTCTGAATATATTATCTGTTTATACATACATCATTCTCTAGTTGTTTAGCTGAGAATAATGATGTTTAGCATTGGGTGTTCCTAAGCAAGAATCCCACCTCCTTCCTAGAGTAGATCTTGGAGGAGCCTTGCTTGTCTTGTCCACTACCTATCATTTGGCCAAGCTTCATCTTGCACCTAGAGCGTTGATCCTATTGAGGGTTAGGTTTTCCTTGTAAGCTGCAGCAAGTGGTGGATATATCTCTTTAGATCTATGCATATCTAGCACCCCTTTCCACTGGGAAAGTTTTCTATCCCATTGATACGAGTGTTATAGATCATTGGAGCTTCATATCCACATCTTGGCATCAGGCCAAACTGATCTCAAAGCCTACAACGCAGTCCCTCTTCCAGTACTACGTTATTTTCAAGAAGAGAGTTGCAAGGAGTTTTGGCAACATTTTGGAGGAGAGATCTTTGGTGATAGGAATCTTCCTTTCACTGTGGTGATCCATGGATTAGCCATCTAATCCATGCTTATTTCAGATCTAATATTTTTTTCTTTCATATGCTTCAGAATTTTTTGAATATTACTGCATATTTGCAACTTTAGATCTCAAATCTACTCTGTGTATTTCATGTTTTGCTCAAAACCCCAAGGGGAATTTGTAGAGGAGATTTTCTTGTATACAGATCTGATTTAGATCTATCTTTTGGTATACATATATTCTCTAGAACTGAGTTGTAATCTACTGCTTCTTCAGCCAATAAAAATCATTTTTTCAAGCTTTTTCAGACATTTTCTATGGTTGTAGCACCTCATTTCTGAGGATTTCTTCCTGTATAATCTTCTACTTTCTCTTGTAAATTGTATGGGCCATATTGTAAATCTGATTTACTGATGTACATGTAATCCTTGAGCCTCCATATTGGTCTCCTGCTCTTATTTAGTTAAACTGCATTATTTCTGAAGCAGTTTGTTGCATATTGTTGCAACCCCAGTCTTGGGTGATTTCCAGCCATACTAGGTGTGGGAGGTCTGCTTACCTCACCTAGTTTGATTTTTTTTTTCTCTCCTTTTGGATTTAGATGCTAGATCTACTGATCTAGGGGATCCAAGAGCTGCAAACTCATTTCAGTGCACTGATTTCTGAAGAATGCGTTATTCTAGTGTGCATTGCTGAGCATCCCTATTTTGGGATATTACAGAAGATTAAACTCCAAATATAAAATAAGCTAAACTAAAACTAATCTAAGCATAATCCATTAACCATAAAAAAACAGTTATCGAATCACAAGAAAACCAAAATGAAACACCTATCCTGCAAGAGTAAAATCATCTAAATTGGTTCAACTTATGTGTGTATATGAATGATGATAATATAGATTTAATCTTATATTAAAACCATCCAATCTCTTGCATATGTATCAGATGAAAATCATGATCATTGCAAAACACTTTTTCAACCTGCATAAAGTGAATCAATTCACACTAAATAGATCAGATTATGAAGTTATGAAAATCTTAACAACGCAATTGCACAAGACTCTCATCATAAAGTTTTAAAGAAATATTGTATCAAAGTTACAAACTTCCATAAAACTTATAAAAAAACCATAGTGAGAAAATATGAAAATGACTCTTATTTTCTATATAGAAAAATCATACAAATTTGAAGTCAATCCTAAAATTTCACTCATCACAATTTCCTTACAAATTTTGATCTATCAACTGTTGGTACCATCCCTATTCTTATTCCTCTTGAAAAGCTAAGTTTACCATGAAAAATAAGAATGCATAGAGGAATCAAAGTCACTCGCTACTTACCCCCTATCGGGGTGCATACCATATGGATGACACTCCCATTAAACATTGTGACGGAGGCCTCTAAGTACATGCCCACCACCTTCCACATGTGTGGAAAGGCTGACAAGGCATCCCTCAGCATGCAAATGGGCGATATGAGAAAGGGAGATCTTAAATGAAGCCATTAAATGCTCGATCAGTTGAAGGCATGCTTGGTCTACTCCAGTGGTGGTAGATTGGGAATTCTCGTTCACAGTGAAGGTGGAAGGTTGGCTCCAGTGCTCCCTTAGCATTCTACAACGGTGAACTTCTGGTATGTCACTTGTCTTACCCTCATTTTTGCATTTCTTTCCAAGGTAATCTCTAGTGTAGGCAATTGTGGCCAGTCTGACTAGATGTAGAGGGGATATCTAGGTTTACAGTCGATTCCTTCTATGCATACATTTTACAGTAGGGGGACCTTGTTAATTGGCCTAATACTACCTATGGTTTTGTTGGGTGTGTCTTTTCTTTCCTAGTCCTCAGTGGGACAGGTCTTGTTTCCTACATTTGGACATGTGTGAACCTCGATAGTATGTGGGATAACTTGAGAGGCTTTGGGTTTCCCAAGCTGAGGTTGGCTGAGTCGGGTAGAGATAAAATACCTCTGTCTCTGTCTATGTCGGTGTGTATGTGGATTTGGTGCACAAATGTACGAAATCGCACTAGCTTAAGAGAGGTGGTTTTTCCCTCTTAAGTTCTTGGTTGCAGGCAGAAAATAGATGGAGTCAAGCAAGTTAGTGGAACATGCTAAAGCATAAACATGTTGGATAGAGAAATAACATGCATATTCAAACATTAAAACTAAACTAAAACAAAAACAAATAAAACAAAAGCTCTAAATAGAGTCAAACAACTTCAATAATCCAAACGATGGTGCTTACGTCCCCTCTTATTGATTGCTGGTAGGAAATGAGGATGAAACTTTAACCCACTTTCCAAGGGGCCCTTAGAACTATGGAGCTCCAAGTCCCGATGCAAGGATGTTCTTACTTCCAAGCTGCCTTGGTGAAAATTCTCCCTCTCTCTACTATGGTGGACTAAAATTGTTGGATGGCCAACAATTGAGTCCCCTCTATCACTACTCCAGATCACACACTGCTGGTATTGCTTGGGGAAATTCTAGCCAGCATAACAATGTGCTCTCATATTTTTCATCTCTTGGTGGACTTTTATAGTGGAATTAAAATCCTCCTTCCCTCTCTTGGTACATTGTGGATGGTGACTCAAGAGAGGAGGGTGATTCCATCATGTGTGACATTAATTCTATTATGTGCTCCCTTGAGGTCCTAAGGAGGCTTGGGCAGTTGTCCTTAGGCAGCCTCAAGTGTGGAATAAATGTCCTGGAGTGTGCCTTGTGGTCTCGGAAAGTGACTTCCGCCACTCCTAGGATTGCGCACATTTTTTAGCAAAAGGCGCGCAAATGCACGTTTATCGAATATTTTGTGTGCAAAGGCACTTTTGAGTGATTCTTCTTGTACGCAATTTGATTTTTCCTTTCAGACCTTAGAGATTTTTAAATATTTTAGATTCTCTAATGTCTCCCAGCCCTGTAAATCCTTTTACCTAACATTAAATAATGTCGTCTTTGCTTGTATGATTTTCCAGTGATAACAGTTACCCCCTAATGTGTGAGGTCTAGGAAGAACGATATAGCCGAAATACATTATAGTTTCTTTTTCGTGTACTGTGTAGAGAGAGAGAGAGACCTACGTGTTTCTTGGAATTGGAGACACCCTGCACCAGGTCGAAGAGCGACCATGTCTTGTGGGATCCCTGCAAGTAATGGTATAATACAATATATACAAATTTTCTACGAGGCGGGCATGTCCCATGCTTGTGATGCTTTGGCTAGTTAAACAAATCTATTTGACAGATACATATTATGTTTGTGTCACTAATATGGTAGTGATCTGTTGGTTGATGACAATGATTGCTGACGCCCTCAGGGGCATTTTTCTTTGACGGTAGGTGGAAAGTGGTACCCACATTCGTAGACTTGGTATGGCATATAAATGTGCATTGTACGCATAGGCGCTGGCTGGGACCTTCCCATGTAAGCATTGCCGAAACAGATGCTTATAAAGGCATGGGTCTTCAACAAATTTGATCAAATTGCAATGGTTGTAAGGTACGATACCACATTGACATGAAAAATTATGTTGTAGTTGAATGTCAGGAGGATCGATGACATCTGTGGGCAATGATGTTTCCCACAGTGCCACCCGAGGATGCCTTTTGTGGAGATGGGTGATCCAAGGTACTGCTTCCTTTTTGGAAAAGAGGTTTTGATGTCAAAAAAAGGAAGCCTCAACTGAATGAGGGGGATCACTGATGTGGAGGATCAGGATCCTAGTTGTGGTGGGTTTAACATAGGCATGATGGCGAGGGGTGACTAAAAACTGATGATGGGGATTCAATGGCCCAAGGTCGAAGTATATGAAAAGCAGCTTGGTGACAGTCATAACTATTTCTGATGGAGAAATCCCTGGAGTCGGTAGGACTTCTAGGGTGGATATAAACTGGTTATGAATTTCATGGTAGTTTTTGTATGTGGGTGTGATACTCTGACCAAGGCTAATGAGGGACTGCTGCCATGGGAAAGGGGTCATCCAGGAAAGGGGTTTTATTTTGATATGTAAAACTTGACCTAATGCATGGCAAGTGGATGGGAATGAGGTCTTTCCTGGACTATATTGGTATGGCCATGGCATCACTTTTGTTGTGATATATGGTCTACTGTGGGTGACGATCGCCATGGAGGGGAGGCTCTACCGACCAATGAGGATGCTTATCATGTACGAGAAGAGGTGATGATAAACATGGTCGAGTGTTTGGAAACTATGGTTTATTTCTGATGGAGAAATGATGTCAGGATATCCAGAGTTTTTCTGGGACTCTATCATGCTAGGGGTAGAATGATACTTGCTCTGGAACTTTCAGTGGATGGAGTTGTGGATGGTTTGCATACTACCTTCAAAAACAACTACCCCAAGTGAAAGCATATTCTTCATACAAATATTTATTGAAATACATGTGCTTTAAAAGAAGATGAGAGAGGGCATACCTACCGGCACTGAAAATTTATTTTTTCCGAGGTGCCAATATGTGGCACCGCCTTTGGGAATTATGGGGTGTTGATCATGATGCTACTTTCGGTCCGGTGATTGGGCCTTCTGAGCTCTTGTTATGGTCCTCCAAAGTTTCTTAAAAGGGCCACATATAGGTGAATACGGCTCAATTCAATTATTTTGTGTCTGTTCAGTATTGAGAGGTCAGAGGCTTCTGCAGAGAAGTTCTTTTCATTGCGGTCAGCATAAGCACTAGGGATTAGTGATTTTATGACCAGGTAAGCTACATGATGTCCTGTATTTTAATTTTTTCTATCTGGGGGTGTCGGGGTCCATACAACACGGGTGTCAGGGTCCATACAACACTGGTTTGTATAGACTCTGAGCCATTTTGTCCCTGAGTGCGTGGGCGAATAGGGAACTGGCACACATTTTGCACGTAAAATGAAGGCTTTGCATGCAGAAGGCGCGCTAAAGGTGCGCCTGTGAGAGGAATAGGTGAGCGGAAAGCCGAGGCTAATTTTTTGGAAATTTTTCTTATTTTTTGGTCTTTTTATGTTGCTAATGTGCTCCTGTTTTGATGACAGGATATTGTGGAGGGAGCGGGATTGGCCCAAGCTCTGTACTACTTTAGCCACTAATGGTCAGGCGCACCAACAATTGGCACAACGGGTTCTCCTAAAATTTGTGGAGAATGACCTTCTTCAGTCATAGGACCGACTTCTGCGTTACCTGATCCAACATTGGAATAGGCAGCGCGGGTTTTGGTGCTACGTGGGAGTGACCTTGCTATCCGTCCTAAGATGGATATTTACTTTGTGATCGGGCTATGGCCTTAGGATGAGGCGCTTCGGTATTCACTTCCTTCTGGGAGGGTGGATCTTGATCGGTTTCGGGCTCCTCACTATGGTGGGGCACCCCTTACAGAGGGGTGCATAGCTATTGCCACAGTGGATGATTTGGCCGAGCGGTGTGCTTTGGAGGCTATTGTGAGACTAGCAGGGTCGTCAGCGCCACATCGAGCATTGGGCTCGCAGGTTGGTGTCTTGCGCTGGCTGAGGGCTAGGAATTTTTTCGACTTCGCCCATTTTTGTTACGACGGGATGCTAGCATAGCTTTATAGGGTCTGGGATGGATCGAGACTGTTTACCTATGCCAGCATTTTATGCAGCATTATGTATGAGCGGGTGGTGCTACTGAGGCCGAAGGTGGCAGTGCCTGCTGGGGGGCCACGAGAGCCTCATATGAGGAGGTGGGATCCAATGATGCCTCGAGGAGGTGGGGGGAGGATGGGTCGTTACTAGAACGCCACAACCTAGGCCTGGTTTGAGGCCAACCCACAGATGTTCCTGCCATTCCCATATGCCAGGATGGACTTCCAGGGAGATCTTGACATGGGTATTCCTGCTGGATACGCTTGGGGGCCAGTAGGTATGTCTTTGTGTTTTATGAATTTATTTGAGTATGTATTTTTATATGTCTATCATTATAACACTAACATGGTTTTGGTTACTCTTGTAGATGTTGGTGAGGTCGGTCATCTTATGGCTTGATTGGTGGGTCATTTTCCACCTTGGCAACCTCAAGGTGATCCGCCTGGGGGACAGGGAGGAGGTCTAGTGCAGACGCAAGGTGGAGCTCCCAAGGGAGAGGCAGGACCTTCAGGGGAGGGTAGCAGCTCAGCTACTGTTGAGCGAGCTCGTGCTGATGCGGCTGAGGTTCATGCCAATGCGGCAGAGGCTCGTGTTGCAAAGCGGGTGTCAGTTCTGGAGGATGCCTGGGATCGAGTGGACCACTTGAACCAGGGGATGCTGACTCGAAGCTTTATAGATGACCTCGAGGATGCATGGCTAAGGACCTTGATGGCCCGAGAGAGGGGCTATCGGATAGTTCTACGTCGAGTGGCGGTCTCAGTATTGACGGCAGCTCCGATAGTGGTACCGGGAGCGGTAGTGGGTCCAGGTGCTCCACCTGGGGGAGCACCACCCTAGAGTCATTTTGTACATAGGGAAAGCACCCATTATGAGGATGCTTCCCCTATTTTTGATGACTTATACATGTATATTTTTGGGCTGACCGATGGGTCAGAGACAATATTTTTTGTACTGAGATACATACATTATGATATATATATATATATATATATATGAGAGATATTTTTTACGGCTCTACATGGTGTGCCCCTTGGTTTTTTTATGGATTATGCTATGCTGATCGATATCTATGTTTTCTATGTTTTTGTTTTTTATGTATGATGGTTTATCTGAGATTCATTCCAGTTCAAAATATTGTTAGCTATAAGATCAGTTGTTTGGTTTTGACTCCTTGGTACATGTGTAAATGTAATGTAGTCAAATTGTCTACAATCTTTTTGCACGCAAGTACTTTCTAAATAGATGTGAATCTCATAACTCAAATGTTTGGTTTAACTGTGAAACTACTAACTAGGAATCGAGGTAAATATGTATATGGCATATTCCCTGATGGAGGGCATCGCACACAAGGCCGATGACGGTGTCATATTCTTCTTGATTGTTTGTTGCTAATCCGATACACATACCATTGGTACAAAGTGGTGATCAGTCAGGGCGATAGATGACCGAAGCGACTGTTGCTAAAATTTGATACCATCGCGATGCTCCATCAGTGAATCCGAAGTAAGGGTCAGGTTGGTAATCCATTGTGACACTCAAGTGCATTTTGTAGCAAGTCTTTTGGTCAAAAATTTATAGTGGTTGGGTTTGTGTACATTGACTCTAGGGTAGGGCCTTCTTGGCCCTTATGGATAGAATTTCTTGCGGTACAGGCCATTGACGGGGTTGTTGAGGCATGTCCCGTCCTGTTCAGTCAAGATGTATGCCCCATGGCGGAGCCAATGTTTTATGATGTAGGGTCCTTTCCACAAGGTTTCAAAATTTTCTGGCCCTAGGGCTTCTTTTGTGACATCATAGCAGAGGACTAGCTCTCCCTTGGTAAATGAGCGAGAGTTGATGTGGCAGTCGAACGATGCTTTTACCCGTTTCTTGTAGGCCTCATTGTGCTACAACGACTGTTGTCGGATTTTGTTAACGAGCTCTAGTTGGACTAGACATTGTTCTAGAGGTTGGGTATCATCAAGGAGATCGATGGAGGCATCTAAATTTTGGATCTTGTGGAAATCAATGCAAAAGCGCAGGGTACCCTGGTTTTTTACGACAGGAACAGGGTTGATCCCCTGGAACGCAGGGGCGGCTTCAGTCCTAATTCCGATATACGATGATACGAATTGTATATGATGTATCGTAACATCGGCGTTTGGTGGGGGCAGAATCTCCATGATGTGAGCTTGTGTGATCGCAAGGTTGGGTCCCCTGTCAGGTTGGGCAATTTCCTGTTGGTGGAAATTGTGCCTAGTGCAGAGGTGCCTGAATGTTTTCATTAGAGGGCATGCCTCTGGTTCGTGGTTATGGCCAGTGCAGATGGTGCATGGTACCACTATGCCAACTGAGTAGATTGTGTGGGAATCAACATTACTCTTTGTTCCTGGTGTGGATGCTTGGAAAGGATCTGTGGTAGAGGACGAAGTCTTCTTCTTCCATTTCTGAGTCTTTGGCGTGGGTGTGCCTAGCTCTTTTGGGGGGACTTAATGCTTCTCTTTTCGTTCTAATCTTGGGTAGATGCTCACATTTTATCGTATGGTGAAAGTGTGAACAACTCCAACAATAGGTGTGTGTGATATTCCCTTGGTTAGGGAGAAGTCTCTGGGGGAGAGAAGAGACTGTGCGAAAACTGTTTGTGAGCTGCTTTAGTTCTTTGCATTGATTGACCCTATGGCTAGTCAGGTCACATAGTCCACATGTTATCCTAGGTTGACCCTGGGTCATGCATGGTTGGTGTGCCCTCCCAGTTTTCCCATTACGCCCATGTGGGTGTGGGGTTGATTTCCTGGGGGTGATTTACTTTCTATACCGGTTGAGGAGATCATCGTGTTTCTTTTCTAATGTATGTATCATATCAATTAGAGGATGAACTCGCGGGATATAGTTACAGTTTTGTTCATGGTGATTGCCCTGACATACTAGGAAAAAATGTCTAGATATGGGGTTCCCGTCGTGCTCAGTTGGTAGAGTGACTAGGTACCAGCGGCATAGTGCTTCTAATTCAGGGCAAGTGGCAACCACATGATTGTGCATTTTACATAACGCACATGTTGGTCTTCTCTGTAGAGAGCGGTTGGGGGAAACTAGGGGTTCCCCGATTGGTCGCTTTTCAGCTAACAGAAAGAGGATGGATCTACTCATCACATCCTCTTGGGTTGTCGAGCTGTGCATGGATTCGCTATCTGAGCCATCTTCTTGGGAGAGGAAAAATATAGCTAATCACATATAAGCTAGCGTTATACAGAATCTAGGGATGTAGTGACAATGGCATAAAGGGTGATTGTTGCCGCATATCTGACATGAGTACAGGGTATCTGGGTCAGTGCGATACACTACATGAACTGGATACCATCATTGGAACATTTCCAGAGCTGGGAAATCAATGATGAAATGATAGCGCTCGTCGCAAAGTACACAGTGTTCGATGGGAGGGGGGGGATGGTTGGGAGTCTTTCAGGCAACTGTCATTCCTCCTGTAAGTATAAAATGGCTCGAGGTTCATCTCCAGATGACATGGCTGGATCCTCTTGATAGGATTTCTCAATGGCGTGTAAGGCATTTCTATACCACAAGATCTCTGGGCAATGTTGGGTATAGTGTCCATATTTTTTGCAGATAGTGCATGCGTGATATGTATGCAATGCTTTGCCTTGACGTTTAGTGGTAGTTCCTTTTTACTGGAACTTGGCACCGTGACGTTTATTACAGAGCTTGCGGACAAGAAATATCTCCCTAGTATCCTAAGGATATCTAGAAACCAACGAACAAATGTAAACTACTTCCTCTAGATTATGTATGATTCACAATCATCTATGATGAAGGATAAGGACCTACCTATGGTCTAGTGCTTTTTGTATTCTTCTTTCCTGTCGCTCCAAAGAAGTCACTTCTTGAGACCTGCAATAAAAGACATGAAAGAGAATCAATAGCACCTGCAAGATATACTAATTCACAAATCACTAATCTATCTTAATGATCAAGGAATTTAAGAATTAAGTCATTCAAGTAAATACATAAACAAATTAGTGAGAAAATAGGATCCATTTGTATTATATTTTCATAAAAGAAGAAACCTTACAACCTTGTTTGCCTTGATGTTGTACAAGTCGTTCCGGGGTCCGGAACAAGCGTTTTCCTTCGGTCTGACAAGCCCTTCCACTCTCTAGACTAGCATAAATATGAGTATGTGATCGTTCTCATATGAATGATGATAAGTTCAGGGAGTCTTTCTTCAGCAATTCACTTCTCTAATGTAGTATGAGGTACAAAGCAAGTACTTTTTTACATATCAGTAGCTACCCTTGAGACTGAACCATGGCTTCAATTATAGCAGAAGGGAAGTGGTTTCAGTTCCAAAAAGGAAGGTATAAGTCCTCTCATGAAGGGATTAAGCTCCAAATACCAAGGGATAGGCTCCTTTAATGAAGGGATAAAGGTTCATGAATGGAGGGAGTGAAGCTTCAACCAGATAACGCCTTCTAGAAGCTTCCAGCTGGGAGAATATTCGACCAACTGAGCTTCTAGAACTTACTTTTGCTTTGAATTTACCTTTTACAGGGATCTGCATCTTTAATGAATCGAATGTGTAGTAGGCTCCGTAGTTTATAGAGAAAAAAGGTGTGGTGTCATAGGTAAGGGCTAGGAAAATTGTGGTATCAATGTTTTTATGACTTTTATGAGCTTTTCTCCAAATCCAAGACTTGGTTTTAGGAACTTTTGGGTTGTAGACCTCTAAGGGAGCATTATATAGGTAATGATGAACCCATATAGACAGTAAAATGTCATGGTGAAAAAATAATGTGTAACATATTTCCCCCTAAAATACGAATTATGAGATAATTCGAAGAGTGAAGTGCTTTATCATTCCGAGAATTGGCTTGTGGACACACCGGTTGAGACCTATAAAAAAATTCAATGCAAACATATATATATGTATATCATTGCTGAGGTAGGAAATCCCATACTCAGATCAAAAACTAACTAAAATGTTCTGATATAGAAATGATTCTAATATTACATCAATAGTAGACACAGTATAGACGCATCCATCTGTCATGAATAGTCTACTGCATAATGAATAATAAAACTCCTCGCAGCCTGGATGGTGGAAACAAGATCCAAGGTCTTGATTTATGCTTTCTGATGAACCCACTATGTTGGAAGGGAAATTACAAAGATTTCACAACAATCGATATGGATCACATAAGTAGGAAGGAAAATTCATCCAATGAACTTATGTTGGGTTTTGTATCCACATATACTCTGCCTCAATCAAGGAATTTATGAATATGTTCCCTGTTTGAATCAATGATTGGAATTAACAGAAGGGGAGATGTTGTCCTTGAACGGATGACGGATATCATTGGTATTCCTTGAACTGAAAGGTCTACCCACTTTCTTGTGCTTTCATTCCCAAAGATAGTAGTTAGCTCACTATAACCGAAACATACTAGTAGCATCTCAACAATGACTCAATACTATGCCCTCATGAAAACACATCAAACTTTGCCTCATACTCAGGATCCTCTAATACACCATCAACATCTCAAATACATTTATGAAATTACAACAATAGGTAGCAATACATTTCATTATGACACTCCGTCATTGAGCATTAGCAACCTTGCAAACACAATGGCATACATATGTTGACACTCTTAGCCATTCAACTCTACAATAATAGCATTGTTATAAGCATATAAAAATACAAACACAACAAGTACACAAGTATTGAACATCTGATCTATGTGTAGCAATCAAATCGATTCATCACACCATTTTTTTCAATACACTCTACAGGTATCCACAAATATTGTTATCGATCTCCGAATTCTCCAAATTGATCTAATATAGGTGTACAATTCATCTACAAGATATAAAATTGTAGTCTATTCACACTAATCACACAATCTCTCTATAGGCTACACAACTCAGAAAACATATGATCTCACTACAATAAGACTTCAATACCAAGGCTACTGACATCCAACCTGCACAAAGACTTCATCATTATGATAACAAACAACACTCTCCATTCTTCACTCCATATACAGGTAGCATCATATCAATACTAAAGCAAAGATATCAAAGTTCCAAGACCAGGGAGATCCGCTTCTTTTATATTAGTCTACCCTGTGATATCCATCCTTTCAAGTTGTGTAGGGCCACAAAGCCCTTCTATTTTGGTCAGTGCACCACAATATCTTAAATGCAAAATTATTAGTGTTGCTGGAAATTCTCCAACCTCCACCAAATTTCTACAATGGCATATTTTGAGATGTTTAAGGTTGGGGCAAATGCCTGCAGGAAATATTACCTGTGATATATCTGTGTGGTACATTTTTTAACTCGTTGAGTTGAACCATAGTTGTGTACTCCATTAATATCTCTTCTTCGTCTCCTTCAATCCTTTTAATTGGTAGTTCAGTTAAAGGACACCTGCATACTGTTAAAACTTTCAGATTGTTCATCTCCATGACAATTGGTGTTAGGTACTGTATTCCACATCTTGATATGTTTAACACAGTCAATTGAGTCAATAGTCCAATTGAATCAAGCAAATATTGCAAATTCTCACATTTTCGAAGCCACAATTCCTTCAAACTCGTTAGATAACCAAGCAAAAATTTAACCCAAACAGTAAAAATAAACTCAGTGATCTCTACTTGTATTAGCCAAATTTCAAGTTTTTGCAGAGTCGAAGTCAAACTCTTAACCTCTGGCCTCATCAAGTGTTTCACTGAGCTGAGTATTTACACTGGTTTGATCTTCAAGGACTATCCACATGGATTTTAAGACCTGGGAATGAGCAGGACTACTCAAAATCAAACAACATGAAAAAACTAAGAAATGGGTTTAAGTGTCAAAATTGATCATCTTCAGGATTTCAAGACGTAAGATAATCCAACTAGGAGGACTCAATCTAGGATATATAGCCCACAGAATCCTATAGGACAACAAAACTATGATATTCAAGGTCATTTAGCAAATCCAACATTAAGCAGATGTATGACTCCATAGGATAAAAGCCTTATATAATGATATATCCCAAATATAAAATCACCATTGAAACAAGGTATGCACTAGTAGAGATGATTGCAGTACACTACATGGCTTCCTCACTATTAACTAAAATTAAATATCTAATCTATCTTTAACCAGCTATTGCATTACCCTGCAACAATGTACACCAGAATATAGAGGGCTTGCATTTGAGCAAGACAAGCATGCAGTTAGAACTAAGAAGCCAAGAACAACCCCATAGCAACCAACTACAACTGTTTCCTTTTGAAAACTAATGTCTCCCTGCAGCCCCTTCTATCCAAGAGAAAGACTATAAAGTGGCAGTGACCCACTTCCTAAGACAATCACTTGAAGGAATACTCTTGATTCTCTTAAATTACTACTCTCGGCCTTGTGGTGGAATATTTGATCTTGAAATAGAAATTGTTGCCCAAACAACCTTAAAACTGCATTCACAACATTTAATATAAGGTAATACCAAAACTCTCTCTAAGAATTCTGGACACATTATCCTGTATGTCTAGAATTCATTTTCAATTTATAAAATACCTTCAGACATCAAAAATACATATGGGCTTTTTGTGTTTTCCCAAAACAGCATTAGTGGTTTTCCACCATTTTCCAGAACAGTTGACACCATTTCTTGACAATTTTTTGAAACCTATGGATATAATTGGTATTCAACAATGATTTTCCTTTTTTAAGTTCAAAAAAAAAAAAAAATCTCTAGTCCCACTATTCTTCTAGACATTCCTTGGGTGAATTGATTAGGTTCTATGATAAAAGAACCAAGACCTTCAAAATATTTGATGTGGAAATGATTCATGAATACTTGGCATCTATCAAGTCTAATCCTTTAGATAATCTGAGATGTATTTAATCACAATAAGAAGTTAGAGGCATCAACCATTATACCCAAATTCTAGTTCTTCGATATTTTCTATCACAAGCAAGAGAATGAGAAAACACATCTAAGATTGTACCAGAAACTGCCTAAAACAAAAATATTAGCTTCTCATAAGGGACTTCTCTTAGTCATACACACGCATAACAAATATTCTCTTTCAATTCCTTTGCAGACTAATAGCTAAAACAAAAAATTCTGAACCCATGATTCTTTTAATAAATCAGACCAAAAAGACTTCAAAAATCAAGTTAAATGCTTCTATTATAAACAATTTATTGAGATTCAAGAAGGGGAAAGGTGAGTCTTCTCAAGGGACTGCAATATAGCATCATAAATGGATTTTTAGAGCTTGGGACACCTGTGCAGACTGCAGAAAAATGGCGCAGTCGAATAATCTTAACTGCACATGTATGCCCTTGGTTGCTTGAGTGCTAAGAAAGACTATTTTTTCTATTTTCTTGTCCAAAAGTTGGATTTGAAAGAATTACGACGTGTTTCAAGTTTTGGATGGAAATTTTGAGATGGCTAGATTTCTGAATTGGAAGTACAAAGAGGGCTTAGTTTGATGAAATGACATGGAAAAAACTAGGAGTTGTTAGGCATATATGGGTTTACTCCAATATTACAAAAATCAACGAGTTAGACCCAGAATTGCAGGTTAAACCTAACTTGGCCTGTAAAAAAGAGGCAAGTTAATCTGGCAGAGATTCAAATTCACTGCCCACAAGTGTGACTCAGCAGCTATGAGTGTGACTTGGGAGTAATCAAAGGTCAAACTCTAGCCCACATGTACTTGCTGAGTTTTTGACATGTCAATGAATCTAACTTGCAATCCCGTCAAAAAACTCAATGTGCCCTATTTATATTAACCCAAACATTAAAAATAAACTCAGTGGTCCCTACTTGTATTAGCCAAATTTCAAGTTTTTGCATAGTCGAAGTCAAACTCTTAACCTCTGGCCTCATCAAGTGTTTCACTAAGCCAAGTATTTACACTGGTTTGATCTTCAAGGACTATCCACATGGATTTTAAGACCTGGGAAGGAGTAGGACTACTCAAAATCAAACAACGTGAAAAATCTAAGAAATGGGTTTAAGTGTCAAAATTGATCATCTTCATGCTTTCAAGACGTAAGTTAATCCAACTCAGGAGGACTCAATCTAGGATATATAGCCCACATAATCCTATAGGACAATAAAATTATGATATTCAAGGTCATTTGGAAAATATAGCATTAAGCAGATGTAGGACTCCATGGGATAAAAGCCTTATATAATGATATATCCTAAATATATATATATAATATATGGGATCTAGATGTACAACAACGTTGAAGATCAAAAACCCATACCTAAATGTACAACATTGTCACGACCGCAATTTCTTCCATAATGGTGAAATATACAACATAATCCATGCTTGCGTATGGCTTCAATATGTCCTAAATTTTAGGTAATGATTTCCATTTTGTAACCCTATTTTGTAGAGTGTTGTATTGAATAAGTTATGGGTATCATAGTTATTGATACACCTCAGGATGGGCATAGGGATATGTTTCACAATTTTCCTCCCAGCCAGAGATATACATCCCCACCCTTACTTATCTCAGGTGATCCAAAGTTTTGTCTCCACCCTGAGTTATCTCTACAACTCCAGCCAATGTTGTATGACGATGTGAATTTCGTACCCTATCAATCCTAGGTGGATTTGGGTGTGGTGGATTTGGGAATCCTAGAAGCCATGGGCCTTTGGAACATCCCTAACCACTCTGAGTTGGAAACCTTTGATTGTAGTGCCACAACCTAATGGACTACAAGTGCAGAGGAAGGGGTGCACTACCGTGGGTTGTGAAGGCAAATGGGGGATGAGAGAAAGTCAGTTGGAAGATGTTGGAATAAAGTACCTTGGTCTACTACCATATTGGTGCAGTTATGGACCATAGTTGGCTTAGGTAGCCTTTTACCCTGATAGAGTCTTGACCACAACATGGGGATGACCCACTACTAAGAGATATGAGTAGCATAGTATATTTTTGAGCGGAACATCTAGGTCTGAAGCCAATTGGTGTCATTTCTCAAAGATAAATGTTATGTTATATTTTGCCTTTTTGTAGATTACATGTTTATGAATTATCTATGCTGCAAAGGTTAAGAATAGGATGCATTTCATAATATTGTGCATTGAACGTGTAAAATATATCAAAATCAAGGTAAATTTTCAAAGGCTAGGTTACAAAGATAGTAATATGCCCCAGTGGGTGATTGGTGGTGTTGCAGAAACAGACAAGTCACAAATGATGGGCAGTGGCCTCCTATAACTAATGTTGAATCAACGAATAATGACTGGAGGCCCACTCCCAAGGACAACAAAAAATCTCCTGATGCGAGTCTCAAACCAGCAACAGATCCTTCAGGATTTGAAAAATGTGTTTATTTATTTTCATACCATAAGGCAAGACTTTATTAGCTTTAATGGTTAAGTGCCAGCTGGACATTTTGGAATGTTAGTGTTATTGGATATGCCCAGGTGGCGGTTTTGTTGACTTCTATGCCCTTAGGTAGTTATGGCAGTTATTAAGGCATATTTCGCATGGTATACCGAAGCATGTGGTTAGTGCCACACAACACCCTACTTTTGTAAAACAATGCCTTGTCTGTACATTACTGTTATATTAATAATTAAAGAAAACATTTTATGCCAAAAAATGTATATAATATGATAACCGCACAGTGAAATGGTTTTAAAACCTATTATTTCCTAAACAAAAGAAAATGTATATGTACAGATATTCAATCAAGGCAATAGTTTTTAGCATTTCAGCATGGAATATGGTGATTAATAAGGAATATACCTAATAGCAAATACAATAAGGTCTGTAAGGCTAGAATAAGATGCTTCTGTGAATGTTCTATACAAATAAAAATGACTCTTGCAAAAGGTCCCTGATTTTAAAATAAATTATCCGTACTATCAGCTTAATCAAAGTAAAGGCAAAGTGTAGTAGCTCAACTAACTACAAATTCTACAAAATCTCTGCCTATTAAATTCTGCCATGAAATTATCTTCACTTAATATAAGTTGGAGGAGGATTATCAAGTTTAATGTTTGTAATGATTTGGGCTTTCCCCATCTAGAGCTGCTAACTCATTTTATTATTAGAATGAAAAATATTCAAATACTCCTGACTTGAAATGGTGAAATTAGTTTTTCAATCCTGCTGGAAAGCATAAAAAGATGTTCTCATATACCAAAAATATGCAGGGAAATGAACAAAATACCTGATTCAATTGATATTTGTTGCTACTGATGTCCAGGAGGTGATTGTTGTTGCTACTATTGCTGACCGGGTGGCGGAGGCGGCATGCCAAGTCTCGGCTACATATGAGGAGGAGCACCATACATAGGAGAGGCACCATCGTTGGGTGGAGGAGGGGGCATTCCAGGCCTGGGTGGAGGAGGAAATTTGATCCTTGGAATGGAAGATTCAACATTTTTAGTGTCAAGAAGCTTTATAATTTACTAACAAAAGGAAAATTAAACCCTAGGACTACAACACAACACATTCTGCGAAAGCCATAACGTTTTATGTGTAAAATAGGTCGTTGAATGCATAGTCACACCCGAAACAAGAGGAACCATAACCCTTTACTTTCAGAGACAACACGGTAGAAAATATAATAGAATCTGGGGTGTGTGTAGCTAGGGTTTCAAACCTACAGTACATAAATAAATTAACTATAAGTTAAACCTAGCCACTAGAAAAAATAAATAAATAATATCTATATTCCAATCAATGAAAAATTGTCTGTCAAATAGCATAGAAACCCTTTAAGGGAAAATATATCTGCAACCTTGTGGGGAGTAGAAAGAATGACTACTTGAAGACTACCATACAAAAAACTCTTCAGCGGAATTAGCACCGAACAAGTAGAGCAGGAAAATAAATTTGAATAGGTCGATTAATATTTTTGAGTAGCTACCAAATTAAATTTCCACGTGTTTTCCCTTAACATCATAAGACTGACGCTTTGGCTCCTAAAATTTGCAAGACCGAAACTTGTCCCTAAATGATGCAAGACCGACAGTATCCCTAAACGTCGCAAGACCGACGTATGTCTCCTAAACGTCGATATTCTGACGGTTTCGCCCTTAACGTCGCAAGATTGACGTATGTCTCCTTCACGTCGCAAGACTGACGTATGTCTCCTAAACATCAATATTCCGATGGTTTGTCCTGAAACGTCAGTATTATGATGATTGTCCTAAACGTCTTTGTTACAACGATACTCCAAAAACGTCGCTAGAGTGACGCTTTTTGGTGGGATTTAAAAAATTAGAAAAATTGGGGAAATTCCCGACAATATGTCAAAAGTGTCGGAATTTTGACCATATGTACTAGTGAAAGCTGACATAGCGGCGGGAGATTGAGCTAGATCATCCATAATGCTATAGTTATGGGCTGCTTCAGAATGGTTTCCTTCCCGCGTAGTTGTTCCTTTAGCCATTTTTGGCAAGGGTTCAATAGGCATATTTGATATGGTCAAAGGTGATGTTGGTGCATTTGTACTAGCCCCTGACGCATTGGTGTCTGGTGGGGTATCGTAGTTCTGGTTCTGTGTCTTAAAAAAAATTTCCTCGCCAGTCATGTAGATTTCATGGCTATTCTTTCTGGAATCATCGAGATATTTTCGTTGTGTGTTGTCCCTTGATGGGGGAAAGGCTCCTACATGACTGTTGTCTGTTGGGAGGATCCCCCTTGTCCATGATTACTCTGTAGATTCTTTAGCTTAGGGAGGTTGGGACAGTGGTGAGTGTAATGGTCGTACTCACCACAGATCTAACAAGAGTGGTTTTTTCGGAGAGGTGGCCTTTTGTTATGCCTCTGGGAGTTACTTGGCTCCTGGTTTTGATTTCGGTTGGAGTTGCCTCCAGCCTGAGATCATGGAGGGCATTGTTGATTGGTGCCCCCCTGTCCAGGATTTTCTTTAGGCTTGTTTTTTCCTTTTTTCTTAACTGCGTTAGGAGGATCATTTGGATTTTCTTGGTTATATGTTTGGCGCGGTTGGTTTTGGGAGGGTTGCACGAAGTTCATCTGTGTGTTATTCTGCAACGACGGGTCTTGTGCTGGGGACTGAGCATAATGCAGTCCATGGTTTGTAAATGGATGTTGGGGGGGAGCTCTTCCGTCAGCTTGTCTATCTGCTTACTGGGTCCCCTGATCTGGAGGATAGGGTCCTCCATGCTGATGGTGATACGACGACGCCCTACTGGTCAAATTTTGTGGAGGCATGTGATGACTTTGGTAGCTGGGTTGTGGTACGTTCTGGGTAGAATCGTACGTGTAACCAAGGTATTGAACGTTGCTGCTTGGGTGAATTTGGGTCAATGACCCAATTAAACCATCTGTAGATTTCGACGTGCTTAGAAATTATTTGTAAGTTTGCAGGTGTGGGGCGTTCGGCAGGATATTGTAAATATATCCTGACTGCGTATAGATCAGCTCGAGTTGTTGGGCCTTACTGATGGCACCCTCTTTGGATATGAGCTTTTGTTGCGCCACATCCTTTGAAATCTTAGCGGTGAGAGTTTTCAGGAACAAGTCTAACAAAACTCGATCATCTAGTTTGGCTTTGCACAAACTACGATGTCGCTGCCATTCGTGGAGATGGTCCGAGATATGGACGGCGAGGGTTTGCCTAAAGTGGGTCAGTAACTCCATTCCAGCATCATGGTGGATGGGTAACTGAAAATAGGGTAGGAACGCAGTAGCGAAGGCGCTAAAGGTTCCATGTGTAACAGAGGGCTTCTCCACATACCATTTCGTTGCTACTCCAGTTAAAGTGCATTGAAACAGTCTTAGCCGAATAGTATCATCAACGATACTTTTTGACAAACACCATAGGTGGAAAGTCATAACATGATTTCTAGGGTCTTTCGCTTGCTTTCCTTCGAACTTTGGAATGTTCGATAGGAGCTTTGTGGGCATGGGAGGCCAGATGGGGTTATGATCAATGGGGTCGTTTGTCAACTTGGTTAAATTTGGTAGATTTAATGAAGCTAAGAAAGGTGACTGAGAGGTCGTAGCCATTACAGCTTATGAAAACACAATTTTTTGGTTAAGAATAGGGTTTTTCTGTGATATACCCTGTTGTGTGTTCACCAAGCTTCCTGAATGGGTAGCACTCCTCTACCCTCTAGGGGTTGTGGGAGGAGTGGTGTGTGGTGACCTTGTGGGGGTGTTCACTAGTGTGGTGTTGGGAGACCGACTAGGGTTCCCAACTGATGATGCTCCGATAAAGGATGAACCAATAAGGGTGGCAGTATTCCATATTTGATGCCTAAATGGCAAAAGACCTGGAAACCCTCCCAGTAATGGGGGGAGGTCGAAAAGACATCTAGATCGATGAGGTCCAGTTGGGTCCGTTCTAGCGTCGACTAGGTATGACTTTGGAAATATTTGAGAGGATAGAGATTATAATCAAAGGAAAATTCTGATCACATACATAAAACAAAGCGAAGATGAAATAAATTCTCCCTTTAGATTAATCCTATGTGATCATTCAATCAAAAAAAATGGTTTTTTATTGTTTGTGTATGATACTCAAATCCTAGAAGACCTAATCGTCCTCACACACTCAAATGTAACAGGGCCTTGAGAATATATCTTTCAAATGATGGCACAACATCTTATAAAAGCTGGCAACACCCCTAGTTAACCGAAGAAAATCCACGAAGGTAAGGGCAAAGGATATAGTGTTGCCTGCATCGTCACCTATAGGGAAAGGATGCCCTAGATTTGGCCACTAAGTACCATCGTCCCACATGAGCATTCGATTCTTGAGCTTCTTAGTAGTTCAGCTAATAGTACCGAGTATCAGTTGGGTCAGGTAGCCCCAACTGATACCACACGCACTGCACCTAAGCTTAACCCCCTCTGAATCAGTGCTCTGTCGCGCTCAGGTTTTCGTTTCCTAGGCTGATAGGTGGATTTAAAAGCTCCCTAAAAAGTCAACTTCTATGTTTCAAGATGAAGAATGATCAAGGCGGCTTATTGGATGCCTACCCCCTTGATCCTAACTTAGACTATAAATTCTTTTGTGGCCCCTGTGGGCAGAATTTAGTGAGCTTTGTTAAGTTAGTTTTAGGTGTCTTTACTTTTCTTAGTGTGTGGATGTGTGTGAGCAAAAAGTGAACAAGCACATAGTTTGAACGTGTGGATATGTGATGATCCTTTTCAAAATCCCCTATTTAAATTATATTTTATTGTTCCTTGCTCAAAAGAAAAACATGTGCGGACATGGACCGCTTTCAATTTTTCCTAGTTAATATATGTGATCAACTATAGGGAGATCGTGAGTTGTGAATAGGGAATGTTCATATGCTTGCCTAGGATCACTGGAAGGTGCAAAGGCAATAGAGATTACTTTCTCTTCTATCGACAATTCAATCCTGGTCCTGAAATCCTAGTGCAAAAATTGAACTAAACTAATGAATTTTAGACTAAAAAAAAGGAAATAGCTAAGCATGCATGGACTTGGGCCACTTACTTTCGCTAATTTCCTAGGTGTTTTGGTACCTAAATTTGCAAAACACAATTTTTTTCAGAATGCAATTTAATTTGTCTCCTACTTAAACTATGTGTTAACTTTGGAAAAATCAACTTGAAATAAAACCGACACCTAAAACTACTAAATGCAGCTAAGAGTGAGTCATAACAAGTTGCGGGGCACCTCAACCAGTGCTGGCATATCTATTATGGGCTCCTAGACACTCTTTACAAGCAGGAAAATATGGAATTATTGGAGAAAATTCTCATTCTATATTTTGTGTGCAAAAGGCTGAAATAGGCGTGATTTTTGCGCGCAGGTCAGCTCTGAATGTGCGTCTTGGGGCGCGCCTGTCTATGAGAAATGCATGCAAATTTCCTACAGAGTATTTTTTTGTAGCTCTTCAGCTTCAACTTGTCACTAAGGATGAAGCAGGCAGTGAAGGATAGAGAGAGGTTTGTTCCACCCCAACTCCACAACAAAGGCGGAGGTCTCTGCAAAAAGGCACAACCACATAAACTTAGAAATAAAATTCAGTGGAGTCGCCAATCCTATGTGTTAGAAAATTATATATTATGGAGCAATGCAACACATAAAATATGCGGAAAATAAAAACACACAAAACACATAAAACTAGAGAGATACAGATATACGTGGTTCACCCAGTTTGGGCTACGTCCACCCCGAACATCCAGTCCTTCCTTTTTATTATCCAGCAAAAAATGAAGAGACAAAACCTACAGCAGATCCACTGTAATATCCTTTTTTCTCTCTCAGAGTCTCCCTCTCTATTTCTCGCTCCGAGAATACACATACAATGCACAACCACAATACAATGCCCTCATAAAAGCAAGGGGTTGTCTTCTAGGGAAAAAAACCCTAATCTAAACATAACTTCTACCGTCAGATCATTTGCCTAATGAACAGCCCAAATTGACTAGAAATTACTATACTTTTACAAGGCAGCGATTAATTACGGGCCCCCCACGGCAGCGATTAATTACGGGTGGCGTTGCCGCCCCTTTTAAGGTACAGGGTTCCAATGCTGTGATACAAAGTAAACAAGATAATCAGGCTCCACACCCAACAATCTCCCACTTGGAGACTGATTGTAGCAACTCCACCGCTGCTTCATTTGCAGGACAATGACTCCTCTTTGGACCGTCGCTTCCGATCTTTCATCGTCATCGTTGAAGACCAATTGAAACTGAGCATGTTCTCAGTTTCTCCCTGGTTACAACTTTTGTTAGCATATCTGCAGGATTCCGGCTAGTGTGTATCTTTTCCAGCTTCAACTCTCCATCTTCCAATACTGACCGTATGAAATGGTACTTGAGATGTATGTGTTTAGTCCTGGAATGAAATGCTGAGTTCTTTGCAAGATGAATAGCACTTTGGCTATCACTGTATAGTGTGCCCATATCATGCTTCTTACTCAATTCATCCATAAACCTTTGTAACCAAATCATTTCTTTACTAGCCTCTGTAGCAGCAACATACTTGGCTTCTGTTGTTGAAAGTGAAACAACACTTTGGATTTTTGAAACCCAACTAACAGCTATTCCACCTACATTAAATACATATCCTGTAGTGCTCCTCCTGTTATCTTTGTCACCTGCCAATCTGCATCAACATATCCCTGTAGAGCAATGTTTGAACCACCAAAGCATAATGCTTGATTTGTGGTACCTCTCAAATATCTAAGAATCCATTTTACTGCCACCCAATGTTCTTTTCCTAGATTATTCATGTACCTGCTTACAACTCCCACTGCATGTGCAATATCAGGCCTTGTGCAGACCATCGCATACATTAAGCTTCCAACTGCTGATGCATATGGAACTTTAGACATATAATCCATGTCTTCTTGGGTCTTTGGGCACATCTCCTTACTAAGTTTGAAATGGCTAGCAAAAGGTGTACTAACTGGTTTTGCATTCTGCATATTAAATCTTTTTAACACCTTTTCTATGTACTCATTCTGAGACAGTGTTAATTTGCGATTTTTCCTGTCTCTAGTTATCCTCATACCAAGGATTTGTTTTGCAGCTCCCAAATCCTTCATTGCAAATGAATTTGCCAATTTTCTTTTGAGCACATTTATTTCCTGCATGTTAGATCCTGCAACAAGCATGTCATCTACATACAATAACAATATAATATAGTCGCCATCATTTTTCCTTTTTAGATAAACACAATGATTAGAGTGACATCTAGTATAACCTTGTTCAGACATAAACTTGTCAAATTTTAGATACCACTGCCTTGGAGCCTGTTTTAAGCCATACAAGCTCTTCTTTAACCTGCACACCAATTTTTCTTTTCCTTTTACCTCATATCCTTCTGGTTGCTGCATGTATATCTCTTCCTCCAAATCTCCATGGAGAAATGTTGTCTTTACATCTAACTGTTCAAGATGTAAATCTTCCACTGCTACAAGACTTAAAATAGTTCTGATTGAATTCATTTTAACAACAGGAGAAAATATTTGATCAAAATCAATACCTTTCTTCTGTGCAAACCCCTTCACCACAAGTCTAGCTTTGTACCTCTGTTTTCCTCCATCTTCTTCCTTCAGCCTGTAAACCCATTTATTCTGCAATGTAGTTTTACCTGCAGGCAACCTGACTAAGTCCCAAGTCCGGTTATGCATTAAGGAGTCCATCTCTTCTTCCATGGCTAGCTCCCACTTCTTCCTGCTTTCAACCTGCATTGCTTCTTCATAACATGCAGGTTCACCAGAATCAGTCTACAATAAATAATATAATGAGGGAGAGTATCGTTCAGGGGATCTACTTATCCTGGTAGATCTTCTAACACCACTTTCAGGTATTTGAGGTGCTTGTTTCTGTTGTGGTGGTTGCTGCTACTATGGTTGTTGATTATTATTATTTTCAAGCACCTTTACTTTTTCATTTATCTCATCAAGAATCGTGTATTCGTTGCTTTCTTTTTCCCGTTTCTTTTCCTGCAACTGGTTCTTATACAAGACCTTTTCATTGAATATTACATCTTTGCTCCTAATTATTTTGTGATTTTCATAATTATATTAGCGATAACCAAAATCATTAACACAATATCCAATAAAGGTACATTTCTTTGATTTTTCCTCAAGATTTGTTCTATTTTTTTTATTAATATGGACAAAGGCCTCCCAACGAAAAGGCTTTAAAAAGAGTAGTTTACCTTTTTACCTATCCATGCTTCCTCTGGAATACCACCATCCAAGGAACTTGAAGGCCCTCTGTTTATTAGATAAACAGCAGTATCTACAGCATCTGCCCAAAATTGTAAAGGCAATCCTGCATGCAATCTCATGCACCTTGCACGCTTCATGATTGTTCTGTTCATCCTTTCTGACACACCATTTTCTTGTGGTGTTCTTGGAACTGTCTTCTCTCTACGAATTCCATGCTCTGAACAGTACCTATCAAACTCTTTGCTGCAATATTCACCTCCATTGTCTGATCTGAGACACTTCAACTTCTTTCCTGTCTTAATCTCAACCAAAGCTTTCCATTTCTTGAAAGTATCAAATACATCAGATTTATTCTGAATACAATAAATCCATGTTTTTCTAGTTGCATCATCAATAAAAGCAACATAATAACGAGAGCCACCGAGAGATGATACCTGAGCAGGTCCCCATACATCTGTATGCACAAGCCCCAATTTTTCGCTCTTCTTTTCTTTCCCAACTCTGAGAAATCTGACTCTCTTCTGTTTTCCATAAATGCAATTCTCACAGAAATCCAAATCAACATTCTTCAAACCTGGCAACAAATTTCTTGAGTGAAGAATCTTCATTCTCTTCTCACTCATGTGTCCGAGCCTATGATGCTATAATGCTGCATCTGCTCCTTTGGAAGTTAAAGCATTAACAGAGTTAGAAATACCATTGCATAAATACAATGTACCAACCTTTTCGCCTTTTGCTATTACCAGGGCTCCTTTGGTGACCTTCCAAGTTTTATCTTTGAAAGTTGTCACACAACCTTCACCGCCTAACTGCCCTGTTGAAATCAGATTTTTCTTCAGATCTGGAACATGCCTTACCTCCTTTAGTAGCCATTGGTTTCCATTCTGTTGTTTTACAAGAACTTTACCTATTCCAACAATTTTACAAGGTTTATCATCACCCAAACGAACTTGTCCAAAATCTCCTTGAACATAGTCATGAAAATATTTCTTATCAAGTGTGGCATGGAATGAAGCCCCCGAATCTACAACCCAAGAATCAGTAACATTTTCGAAAGAAAGAATCAAAGCATCTTGTAACACATCACCTGTAACATTTGCTTCATGATTGTTTTCTTGCTGTGTGTCTCCTTCTTTTTCCTTCCGAGATCTACAGTCTTTCTTTAGGTGTCCTTTCTTTACGCATTTCCAGCACACTATCCCTGATCTAGACTTGGATTTTCCTTTCCTTGATTTACTGCTATATCCCAAGCTCTTTCCTCTTTCCATTCTTCTTCCCCTAGACTCTGCACTCAAAGAATTACGTGATGTCTCACCGGAGCTTTTCTGTCACATTTCCTCGCTAAGGATAGCACCAACAACATCATCAAACTTTAAAGTACTAGATCCAGAGACACAGTTACTAATGGCCATTACTAAACCATTCCAACTCTCTGGCAATGAGCACAAGAATAACAGAGCTCTAACTTCATCATCAAAGTTTACCCCTACAGAACTTAGCTGACTGGTAACTGTATTAAATTCATTTAAATGGTCTCCAACAGATCCACCTTCCGACATCTTCATATTAAATAGTCGTTTCATAAGAAATACCTTGTTTGAGGCCGAGGGTTTTTCATATAGTTTCGCCAACGTCTGCATCAAACCCTCTGTTGTTGTTTCCTTCGAAATATTGAAGGCGACTGACGCCGCAAGGCACAACCGCACTGTTCCGAGTGCCTTTCTATCAAGAATGTTCCATTCCGCATCTGTCATGGCCACCAGCTTCTTTGTTTTTCCGCTCAATGGTAGGTACAGATCTTTCTGATACAGATAATCTTCCATCTGCATCTTCCACAGCGGGAAGTTTTGGCCATTAAATTTCTCGACCCTAAACTTACCATCGTCCGCCATTTCTCCCACTCGAACCAGGAACCCTTCTTTCCTACGATTTTATCGGCCAAATAGACCTTCGGCTCTGATACCAGTTGTTAGAAAATTATATATTATGGAGCAATGCAACACATAAAATATGCAGAAAATAAAAACACACAAAACACATAAAACTAGAGAGATACAGATATACGTGGTTCACCCAGTTTGGGCTACGTCCACCCTGAACAGCCAGTCCTTCCTTTTTATTATCCAGCAAAAAATGAAGAGACAAAACCTACAGCAGATCCATTGTAATATCCTATGTTCTCTCCAACAGTCTCCCTCTCTGTTTCTCGCTCCGAGAATACACATACAATGCACAGCCGCAATACAATGCCCTCATAAAAGCGAGGGGTTGCCTTCTAGGGAAAAATACCCTGATCTAAACATAACTTCTACCGTCAGATCATTTGCCTAATGAACAGCCCAGATTGACTAGAAATTACTACACTTTTACAAGGCAGCGATTAATTACGGGCCCCCCACGGCAGCGATTAATTACGGGCGGCGTTGCCGCCCCTTTTAAGGTACAGGGGTCCAATGTTGTGATACAAAGTAAACAAGATAATCAGGCTCCACACCCAACACTATGTATGTGGATTTGGTGCACGAATGTACGAAATCACACTAGCTTAAGAGAGGTGGTTTTTCCCTCTTAAGTTCTTGGTCACAGGCAGAAAATAGATGGATTCAAGCAAGTTAGTGGAACATTCTAAAACATAAACATGTTAGATAGAGAAATAACATGCATATTCAAACATTAAAACTAAACTTAAACTAAAAAAAATAAAACAAAAGCTCTAAATAGAGTCAAACAACTTCAATAATCAAAGCGGTGGTGCTTACGTCCCCTCTTATTGGGTGCTGGTAGGAAATGAGGATGAAACTTTAACCCACTTGCCAAGGGGCCCTTGGAACTATGGAGCTCCAAGTCCCGATGCAAGGATGTCTTTACTTCCGATCTGCCTTGGCGCAAAGTCTCCCTCTCTCTACTATGGTGGACTGGAATTGTTGGATGGCCAAAAATTGAGTCCCCTCTATCTTTGCTCCGGATCACACACTGCTGGTATTGCTTGGGGAAATTCTGGCTAGCATAACAATGTGCTCTCATATTTTTCATCTCTTGGTGGCCTTTTATAGGAGAATTCAAATCCTCATTCCCTCTCTTGGTACATTGTGGATGGTGACTCAAGAGAGGAGGGTGATTCCATTGTGTGCCACATTAATTCTATTATGTGCTCCCTTGAGGTCCTAAGGAGGCTTGGGTGGCTATCCTTAGGCAGCCTCAAGTGTGGAATCAATGTCCTGGAGTGTGCCTTGTGGTCTCAGAAAGTGACTTCTGCCACTCCCAGGAGTGCACGCATTTTTTAGCAAAAGGCGCGTTTATCGAAGATTTTTGCGCGCAATGGCACTTTTGACTGATTCTTCTTGTACGCAATTTGATTTTTCCTTTCAAACCTTAGAGATTTTTAAATATTTCAGATTCTCTAATGTCTCTCAGCCCTATAAATCCTTCTGCCTAACATTAAATAATGTCATCTTTGCTTGTATGATTTTCCAGTGATAACAGTCAGGTTTTAACATATTTAATTACGCCCGAACCGCGCCCTGTGGGCACATTCTAGGCAACCTTTCCTCTGCGAGTTGGGTGGTGAATTTGTTGAGTCTTAACCATGAATGGGCCATTGTTTAGCATGTCTTTTGGGATGGTGAAAAGGGTCTGAGTGATAATGGGTGGAATGAACCCTTGTCTGGGTCAAGGATTTATGTTGGCTCCCGTCGGGATAATCATAAGAATAATGTGTCGAGCCCTCCCCAGGTCATCAGGTCGAAGTCAGGTCAGTGCACCCAAGTCAATAACCATGATGTTGGGCAGCCTTGTATTAGAGGCTTGACCTATCTTCATGTCATGAACGAGACATGGGTTCGAGAGAAAGACCCCATGCATGTCTCTTGGAATGATGTTAATTGTTTTTGCGATGAATGGAAGGGAAGCTCGGCTCAATTTCTAGAATTACTCTCCTTTGTTGCTGCTTGGACATGTAAACAACTTGGAAACAAGTCCCATCGGTTGACTTACCCTCCGGAAAATGCTCATCCTTTGCCTAGCTCACCTGTCAATAAGAAAGTTGATATGGCTCGATCCAAGAGCCCGACTACGAGAGGTCGAGGCAGAAAAAAGCAAAGGGAAAGATCCCGAGGGACATCCTAGTTCTTCCTCGGGCAACCCGAGAGTTAGGAGACCCACTGTTAGTATCATTCATGATGTCGCAAATGCATAACATGAGAACACCACCAAAGACATTCAGAAATTGATAGAAAATTGGGAGGCAGACTTAAACCGCCATGCAGGTTCAATGGAGAATGAAGCAGAGGAATGGAGGGCCCTCATGCCCGACCCTGGGAAAACTCATGGTCGAGTAACATAGTTCAAACAAACCCTATTTCTCTACTGGTCCATGAAAGGAATCCTAGGCATGGCCCTGGAACAAATCTCCATGAGCCTAGCTACGATCGTACAGGACTTTCCAGATTACATAAAATAATTTGATAAACTCAAGTTCCAGTTACAGAAGTAGGATGGGCACCTCTAGCGCATCAAATATCATCTCCCATGCATCCTTAATCCGAATGAACTCTTGGGAACTTCTGTTCAGGACCCAACACCAGTAAAATCTGCCTCGACTGAAGAAGTAGATTAGTTTATATGATGTTTATTGTTGTTGTTTTTTTTTATTGTTTATATGTGGATAGCATTTAGTTTTATATGTATAGACAGTCATGCCAATAGGAAAGTAGATTATAGAATATGTATGAACATCCAGTAGTTTCTAGCTTGGTTTCACAGACTCATAACTTGTTATTTTTGGATGGCATGCCACGCCATCAGGTGGCCAATAGACTTGGTTTCCCACTCAAGACAAGTTGAGGCCACCTAATAGTATCCATCTGGTTGTAAATTGCTGATTAAAATTAATGAAAATGGAGGTAATACCAAGCTTACAAAAAACAAAAAAGAAGTCACTCTCGACTTGACCAGGGGCCTCCCTTTATTTTACATCTATGATCTTTTCTATATGCATAAAAAATGATTATCCTTCTCCTTTGAGTTTGTTTTTCCTCTATCTCCTTAAGATCCAAATGGTCCATTTTACTTGTCAAAGAAAGAACAAGACAAAGAATTGTTTTAAAATATTTTTTAAAACCAAAATCAAATATTAAAACCAACCTAAATATAATTAAAAATAAATAAAATAAAATTACTAAGTCAAACTATATTGAAAACAAAACTAAATAAAAACTAAACAATAAATATATATTATATTATATTAAAATAAAATAATATACACATATTATAAATGAAAACAATTTAAATTAAACAACTATTTTAATTATATTATTACACAAAAATAGTCTTATTCCAAATAAACAAAACTAAGTTTTAAAAAAAAAAGTGTTTTGAATAAAACAAAAATTAAGGAAAACTTTGTCTTGCGCAGGCGTAACCAGTGAAAACACTTCCAAAAGAACCGAGAAATTCTTCCACATAGTGGAATGGATTGTGAAAATTCTAGCAAGGAATATAATTGGGGTGGTTGGTGAAAAAACCCATGTTCTAGATTTGTGAAATCCATCCTGGTTGGGCCAGAAATTGAGCTAGAAAATATGATTTGCCCTAGTAATTTTGCCCCAATTTGCTTTTCTGTTGTGTGGTTGAAAATCAAGTCCTGCAAAAAACAAGCAACAAATTAGTTATTGAAAACCAACAACTTTAACAATAACATCAATTTATTCCCAAGATTTAGCTCAACTGGTCGAGTCCCTACTGTTAAGTACTTTGCCAGTTGGGAGGTCACAGGATCAAATCTCCTTGACACCCTTAAGGTTAGGCCTCGCATGTAGCCGACGGTTAGATCCCCTCGGGAGGGTCTACTGAGATTTTTCCGTGGACGTAGCGAGTACATATGTGTGCGGGCACATTGTATTTGTGAACCACAAGTGAAAAAAAAAACAATAACATCAATTTAAAACTAAAATCAAAGCAAATGAATACAATAATATTTGGTTTGGGTGTTTGTACGTTGCATGGTCGTTTTGATAATTTTGTAATGAAGATAGAATATATGCTCAACCTATTTCAGTTATGAATCTATTGCATGGTAAATTAATGATACTCAAAGGAATATTCTGGGACTAGGAATGTAATAAGAAGGCACTAATATTAGCTACCTTGTCTAAGATTGAGAAATAATTGGAATCCATTGGTTGTTCAATGAATCGGAACAATCATAAGGCCTCACTTCTGGACAAGATACATGACATGGAGAGGAGAAAACGTCATATACTAATTTTCAAGAGGCCACATGGAGGTTGAAGATCTGGGATACTTGATTATACTTTGGGGACCATAATACATGTTTCTTCCATCACTATGCTAACCAACGAAGAAATGTGAACACCATTTAGGAAATTCCCTCTACTGCTGCAGGGGGGAGCGTCTATAACACACAGGATATTCAAAGAGAGTTTGTCATCCATTTTGAAAATATATTTTCTAGGAGGTTCAATGTTGACGCGACGAATTTGATATGGGGTGTTGATTCTTTGCCTATCATGTTCACTCCAAAATTGAATGTGGATATATTCTAGCCTATCACCAGAGATGAAATCTTGGTTGTTCTTAAATCTTTCTCCAAGGTTAAATGCCTTGGCCCAATCAGTTGGATGGTTGAATTGTTCTTATATTTTTTGATATTATGAGTGGTTCTCTATTGAAGATGGTTGAGGAGCCTCGTACTCAAGGGATGTGGATGGTTTCTGGAGCCATAAATTATACATTCATTTCCTTAAATCTGAAATCCTCCCCGCCCACCTTCTTTCTATATTTTCAACCCATCTCCCTCTGCAACATCACTTATAACCTCATATCCAAGATCATTGCCCATCACATCCACAATGCCTCGAACAGTTTAGTTTTCTTCCCAAGCATTAGATACATGATGTCATTGCCATTGCACAAGAAAGGTTGCATTCCATTCACTCTCAGAAGTTGAAGGCTTTGATTATGAATCTTGACCTTCATAAGGCATATGATTGTGTGGATTGGTCATTCCTTAGTGTGATTCTTGTCAATATTTGTTTGTCTGCAAGGATTTTTTATTGGATTATGGTATGTGTGGACTGGACCAACTTTGTGGTTCTGATCAATGGATTCCCATCAAAAAAATTTAGGGATTCTTAGAGTTTGAGGGAGGGATGTTCTTTGTCCCCTTTGTTGTTCATTTTGGTTATGGACTGTTTGAGTTAGAATATTAGACTAGCTCGAGACCTAAGTAATTTCCATGAACTCCGGGTTTCCTGAGCTATCTGCACTTCACATTCTTTCTTTGTTGATGATATCTTTACATTTGGTCAATTGGATGAGAAGCAATGGACAAATATTTTTCACATATTTTTTAGATTCTGAGAGGCTTCTGGTTTGTATATCAATGGATATAAATTAGTCATGATTTATTTGGATGGTGATTTTAGCATTGTTTAACACATTGTTGACCGGTTCGTGGTTAATATTTCACACATACAAGATGGTTTCTCATACCTTGGTTTTAAATTAAAGCCCAATGGCTATAGACTTTTTTATTGGTCCTAGATTTTGGAGAAATTCCAAAAGAGGCTCAATAACTAGACACAACAATGGTTATGTCTGGGGGCAGGCTAACCCTTATCCAATATGTAGTACAACAACTGGTTGTTTATTGGATGGATATATTTTATGTTCCCCCGAAAGTAGATCGGGGCATAAAATTTAATATCGCTCGTTTTCTTTGGTCTAGTGCAAAATGGATTTCAAAATTCCATCTCGTCAAATTCAATGTTCTAACCAGGACCAAGGATGTTGGAGGAGGGGGAATATTAAACATCAACCTTTTTGGTTGGGTTCTACTTATGAAGATAATATGGAGATGTTTCTCAGGTACAGGAATTTGGCAAGACATAATGTGTGATAAGTATTTTAAGAGTGCACATATATCGCTAGTTACCTCATAATGGACTCGCTTGGTATTAAATCAGGTTCATATATGTGGCTCAGTTTTTGCAAAGTGAGTAAATATTTCCTTTCAAATATGAAATGTTCCTTTGGTGGTGGTAATAAGATTCTCGTAGGAATCAATGACATTCTGGGAGTGGGGGATCCTAAATTACCGATCAGAACCATATTACACCTACACTCTAGAGGGTTATTTTACTTGGATCAAGTCTGTTATTTCAGGAATAAGGTTGTTGTTCAACCATCTGGAAGGAGGCCACTGAGCTCAGACTCCAGGGGGCGGATGAAAATAATTGGAACACTTATATTCTGCAACTTCGGTTGGCTAGATTATGGAGGAAACTAGGGGTGATTTTATTGCTTGGATTGGGCTCCTTCGAGATGGGGTTGTGATAATTGTCGATGCTTATAAACATTTCTCCCATGTTAGATATCTTACCTTTGGTCGATGTTGGTTTATTTCCTACTGGAAATGGTTGGTAGGTGCCTCTTAAGATTATTTTGTTTGGATGGCTCACCTGGAATAATCATATTCTCATGTGGGATAATCTTTCCAAACGAGGCTTCATCAGGCCAGGATGGTGTTCGTTGTGTAAAAGTGGTCTAGATAGTGTTTAACACATATTTCTACTTTGCCCCTTCTCGAAGGAGATATGGAGTTTTCTAATTACTCATTTTCTCATCCCTACACCTTTTCAGAAAAGAAAAGAATGTTGTTTGTATTAGGTAAACAATACATAATCAAATACATAAATCATCTGGCATCAGCCTAGAAATGATTCCAGGACCATCAAAGGACATGAAAAAACATTAACACCCATCCCATGGATGCCTCCCACAGGAGGAAAGCATAATGAGGATTCCTCCAAGGACAGGATATCCAAAAGCACCAATCAGCAAAAGAAAGGAAAATACATAGACATATCCATAGACAAATATCTACATCATTGTGTTAACATGATAATAATATAAGGAGAAAACCACCAAGACTAATATCCAAACAAAAACCAGAAAAGAAAAATTTCGACTGCAGGATCATATAGATTGGGAGACCACTTGGATAGCAGCCTGAGGTCAGTTCTTGGAAAATAAATGTTGAGATTCAAAAAGATGATGAAGCTTAGTGAAAATCAGTCACCTTCACTAAGTGGGCCCACAGGCTATTTTTAGATGTATGTCTATTTTTAGACTAAGTCTATTTTTAGACATGGCAATCATATTCTATAAGTTGCAGGATGCTATTTGTGGATGGTTGGTCAAGTTGGAAAAATATATGAAATTTTATTTGTAGAAGATTGGGCGAAGTCTATTTATAGATCATCGATCTAAAAATAGATGCATATCAATTATTATTAGCCCTTAATAACAATCAGACTCTAAATATCAACTTATTCTCTTGGAGAACTTTATTTCAGTATAAAAATTTGGAAAATTAGTGGGCTGAAGGAATTACGCAATTCCTAGGGTTTACTGGTGGTTCATGCACGGAGGACTCAGTTAGAACTGAAATGGAAAAGTTATGATAGAGTTGGAAGAGTATTTTATGGAGTTGTTATTTAGTTTAACTCAGTTAATGGAGTTAAACTCAGTTGAGCTAGTCGTATCTAGTTTAACTAAAAGATACACTAGTGAGAGTTTAGTGGCTAATTCACAAATAATAACTCACTAATCAACTGAACAAATACAGCAGTTAACTACAGTGCATGTCAGTTCTAGTGGAGACCCTGTGGAGAGGTAGGTGAAAGGGTGAGATGGACTATCCGTTGTGACTATAGTGATGCATTCAATGCATCTGACACACATTGGAGTTTCCAATGAGGATTGCGTAGTCAAGGCAAGTCCAATTCGAATTTATTCAGGGGTCTTCTTCAACAGGGATTGCGCAGTGGAGGCAGGCTATAAGGAGGCAAGAAATCAGTGCATGGATTTGCAGATTTCTTCATGATAGTGTGTGACGATTGTATTGTACTAAGAGCTTGATGTACTAAGCTTTGTATGAGATTTTTACATGATCTCCATGATACACAATATATGATAGTTGGGGTTTCTAGCTTCAGGCTTTCCCGTTACACAACTATGTTATGTGTGATTGTTTTTATTGCTTCATGTGTTTGCAATTGAGTTTTAAATTTCCGCAAAGATTAATAGTGGAAGGATTCTATATTTAGAAAGAAGATAAATATTTTTAGATCAGGAGAATTTGGATATATACATGCATATGTTATATAATTTCTACATGGTATCAGAGTAGTTTTAATTCTTGAAGATTGCAATTGTGAAGAATTGTTGAGTTTGTGCTAGTGGACAATTCGAATTTGCTGCAGAAATTTCTTGGTGCGACAGTTGAGTATTCATTGAAATGTCTTTCAATGGGTTGCGATTGGAGTATGCCCTTGAGGGCAGCTCGAATTACATAGCCTGGAAGGATAGGATGGAGGCGGTGCTTGAAGATAATGGACTGAAGGAGTTCATCGATAGCGATGTTCCCAAGCCTACTTCTAGCAATGTTGCAGTACTTGATGCATGGCAAAAGAAGGTAACGACGAAAAGAAGGATTATGTTCGAAGGTGTGAAAGAAAATATTGTGTCAAGCCTTCACGGTAAAGCCACTCCATTTTTAATGTGGAAGGCTTTGCAAGATCTTTTCCAAAGCAGCAGCAACCATAGGAAGTTGGCGCTGAAGGATAAGCTCAGAAAAATAAAAATGGAGAAGGGCGACAGTATTCCAAAATATCTCACGAAGTTTGTCCAATGTAGGGATGAGTTGGGGAGTGTGGGGATTATAGTTACGGATGATGACTTAGTGAGCTTGGCTCTCCTTGGGTTACCGAAGATTTGGCACAGTTATGAGGACTTTGTCAATGGACGGGAGAAACTGCCAGATTGGGAGCGACTTTGGTCAGATCTTGTGCAGGAGGAGATAAGGCAGACTACCAGGAATGGCTCTTCATCGAAGAATGATGATGAAGAGAATTGCGATTTGGCTTCCAAAGCAAGGAAAGGGAAAGAGAAGAAATTCCACTCCAAGTCCGAAGCTAAAGGCAAGAAGCATGATTTGTCCAAGGTGAAGTGTTTTCACTGTCACAAACATGGGAATTTCCCCACTAACTGCCCACAAAAAAAGAAGAACAAGAAGGTTGTTGGAGCTGCAGTGGGTGAGGCCTTAGCCTCACAATTTGAACTTGATTTATCCTTGATCGCATGCTTGATTTCAAGCACAATGGGATCGGTGTGGTATCTTGATAGTGGTGTGTCTTTCCATATGACGGAAGACAAGGAGTTGTTTAGTGATATGGAGGAGAAAGATCTCCAAATGCATATAGAGATGGGCGACGATGGTAGATATAGTGCGACTGGTATTGGGACCATTACCTTTGAGAGGGAGTCAGGTAAACCTTTTTTGTTGAAAGATGTTATGCATTTTCCAGGTCTGAAGAAGAACTTGGTCTCAGTCACAATGTTGGAAGACAGAGGTTATGACGTTGTTTTCAGCGATGGAAAAGCTTTCCTGCGATATAAAAAATGAGTCAAACCAAGAGGATAGGGATTCGAGTTAAGAATCTCTACAAGAGGGAGGTAGATGGCTGTGCTGCAATGATGGGCAAAGCAAAAGAAGTGGTGAGACGGGATGAGGACGGGTGCAGCACGGGAAGTTGGGCCATCTACACCATGAGCGCCTTGAAGATTTTTGTGATTTCTACTGGACTTCCCAAGGGTACTCTTGCGCAGTCAGATCAGTGCAAGGGATGTACTATGGGTAAGTTTGTGAAGACCACCTTTCATGAGAAGGAGAACTGTGCTTCGGTGATCCTGGAGAGAATTCACACATAGGTGTGTGGACCTTTCTCAATTGCTTCAACATCAAAACACAGGTATTATGCTATTTTTGTTGATGATTGTTCTCGTAGATGTTGGATCTTCTTCATGCAGAAGAAGAGTGAAACATTTTCAAAGTTGTGTGATTTTAAAGCATTGGTGGAGAAAGAGTTGGGGAAGCAAGTGAAGGCTCTGCAGAGAGATAATAGTGGTGAATATATCTCAAACGAATTCAAAGACTTTTGTAGCAAAGAAGGAATTTGAAGAGAACTCATAGCGCCTCATAACCCAGAACAGAATGGGGTTGCAGAGAGAAAGAATAGAACGATCGTGGGTGCTGCATGACTAGGGCCTACCGATGCACTTGTGGGTGGAAGCATGCAACACTGTGGTTTATGTGCAAAACCGTTGTCCTCATAGAGTACTTGGCTTGAGGACACCTGAAGAAGCTTTTATTGGTAAGAAGCCTGATATTTCTCATTTGAATATTTTTGGCTCATCTATTTACATTCATGTGACGAAGGACGCCAGGAAGAAGCTGGAGCCGACTGCAGAAGTTGGGATATTTGTGGGGTACACAGAAACACCCCATAATTATCGTGTGTATTTTCCAAACATTCGGATGGCTGTGGTGTGACGGGATATAAAATTCAATGAGGTGAAAGCCATGAAGTTGTCGCTTGAGAGGGAGCTACACTTGCATGCAGAAGAGGAACTACTTGTTCCCAAAGATGAGCCTCTAGATGTGGACCAGCCACAGGAGGAGATTCATGGAGTGGAGGAGTCCATTCATGCAAAACCAAACATCAGATCTAGCAGAAAGCATACCACAGAAGCTGAGAGAATGAAGCTTGATGTAGCACAGAATGTAGGAGTCCCTACATCACAGCGCAAACAAAGACAGTCACCTGACCGATTTACTAGATACATGGCTCTTATGAGCAAGTGTGTCGTGACAGAGCCATCTTCTTTTGAAGAAGCAGTGTAGGAGCCCACATGGGTAGATTCCATGGTGGAGGAGTATGACTCCATTGTCAGAAACAGTGCTTGGGAGATTGTTCCAAGGCCAGTGGGTAAATCAGTGGTAGGTTCGAGATGGATCTACAAGGTAAAGCAAGTTGTTGATGGAAGCGTCGAGAAGTATAAGGCAATATTTGTTGCCCAGGGCTTCTCGCAGATCGAGGGGATTGATTATGAAGAAACCTTTGCACCTGTCGCACAATATTCATCCATAAGGACCATCCTTGCTCTCTCAGTGTAGATGGGTTGGCACATTCATCAGATGGATGTGAAGACTGCATTCCTTAATGGGATCATTGAGGAAGAAGTGTACATTGAGCACCCTGAAGGATTTGAAATCTTCAGCAACGAGTCGCATGTGTTCAGGCTCAAAACAGCGTTGTATGGGCTAAAACAAGCACCGCATGCTTGGTACACTCAGATTGACATCTATTTCACTGGACTTGTCTTCACCAAGAGTGAGGCAGATGAAAACTTGTACCAAATTGTGGTGGAGGGTAAGATTTTAATCATTGTTCTTTATGTTGATGATTTAATACTAATGGGTGATGAGCAGTTGATACTCTCATGCAAGGCAGATCTTGCAAAGGAGTTTGAGATGAAGGATTTGGGCCTCCTTCATTATTTCTTTGGATTGGAAATATGGCAACGAGAAGGTGAACTGTTTGTGTCTCAAGGAAAGTATGCCCGAGAGATACTGGAGAAGTTTCGCATGCAAGGCTGCAAGCCTATCGACACTTCTCTTCGAGGAAATTGGAGGAAAGAGGATGCTACATCAGCAGAGGTAGTGGATGCCACTGTTTATTGACAGTTGGGGGTTCTCTCATGTATTTAGTTAATACAAGACCGGACATATGCTATGCAGTGAACCAGCTTTCACAAGCAATGGTTAATCCTACCAAGCTCTTTTGGAAGGCAGGCAAACATGTCCTGAGGTATCTCAGGCGCACATCTAAGTATGGCTTATGGTACAGACAAATGGATGAGGTGTAGCTACATGGCTTCACGGATGCAGATTGGGCAAGCAGCCCAACGGACAAAAAGAGCACATCAGGAGGGGTTTTCAGTATTGGATCTACAGTTGTTTCTTGGTACAGTAGGAAACAAATATCTGTGGCACTCAGTTCAGCGGAAGCATAATACATGGCAGAAAGTCAAGCTGCATGTGAGGCTATCTAGATGAGGAAGATCCTGGTCGGTTTGTTCAGTTCTCATTTAGATCCTAAAATGATACATTGTGATAATCAGAGTTGCATTAAACTCTTGATTAATCTTGTGTTTCATGATAGATCTAGACATATTGATATCTAGTATAATCATATCAGAGATTGTGTGCAGTGGAAGATCATATTGCTTCAGTTCATTCCTATGGAAGATCAAGATGTAGATATTCTAACAAAGGCGCTTAGCAGGAGAAAATTCGAATACCATAGAGGCAGGATTGGGGTGAAGGATAATCCCTATCTTGTTGAGAGGGAGTGTTGAGATTCAACAAGATGATGAAGCTTAGTGAAAATCAGTCACCTTCACTAAGTGGGCCTGCAGGCTATTTTTAGGTGTATGTATATTTTTAGACTATATCTATTTTTAGACATGGCGATCATATTCTATAAGTTGCAGGATGTTATTTGTGGATGGTTGGTCAAGTTGTAAGAATAGATGAAATCCTATTTTTAGAAGATTGGGCGAAGTCTATTTATAGATCGTCGATCTAAAAATAGATGCATGTCGATTATTATTAGCCCTTAATAAAAATCAAACTCTAAATATCAACCTATTCTCTTGGAGCACTTTATTTCAGTATACAGATTTAGCAAATTAGTGGGCTGAAGGAATTACGCAATTCCTAGGGTTTACTGGTGGTTCATGCATGGAGGACTTAGTTAGAACTGAAGTGGAAAAGTTATGACAGAGTTGGAAGAGTAGTTCATGGAGTTGTTATTCAGTTTAACTCAGTTAATGGATTTAAACTCAGTTGAGCTAGTTGTATCTAGTTTAACTGAAAGATACACTAGTGAGAGTTTATTGAATTAATTCACAAATAATAACTCATTAATCAACTGAACAAATACAGCAGTTAACTACAGTGCATGTCAGTTCCAGTGGAGACCCAGTGGAGAGGTAGGTGAAAGGGTAAGATGGACTATCTTTTGTGACCATAGTGATGCACTCAATGCATCTGACAGACATTGGACTTGCCAATGAGGATTGCGCAGTCAAGGAAAGGCCAATTCGAATTCATTCAGGGGTCTTCTTCAACAGGGATTGCGCAGTGGAGGCAGGCTATCATGAGGCAAGAAATCGGTGCATGGATTTGCAGATTTCTTCATGATAGTGTGTGACGATTGTATTGTACTGAGAGCTTGATGTACTAAGCTTTGTATCATTGTGTTACATGATCTCCATGATACATAATATATGATAGTTGGGGTTTTTAGCTTCAGGATTTATCGTTAAACAATTGTGTTATGTGCAATTATTTTTATTGCTTCATGTGTTTGCAATTGAGTTTTAAATTTCTGCAAAAGATTAACAGTGGAAGGATTATGTATTTAGCAAGACGATAAATATTGTTAGATCAGGAGAATCTGGATATATACATGCATATGTTATATAATTTCTACAATAAACCGGCTCGCTTGGTCATCCAACTGGCTTTGCAAAGAACAGGAAGACCACAACAACAAATACCATGGCATAGGCAAGCCGCTTGGATAACAACTCGGGGATAGAATATAGAAAAAACCGGTTCACTTTATCATTCGACTCACTTGATCATCCGGCTTGATTGCAGAAGAACAGATACACCCACAACATAAAACTCATGGCAAAGGAATGTCGAAAATCCTGATCACCTGCGAATCCTTAAAGTGTGATATATGAATACTATCGAAAGGAAGAGACATACCTTTTTTAGACAGGGCGTCAGTATGAGAATTGATCTCCCTGAATATGTGTTGCAGGGATAGGTCATGAAGCTTGGACATGAAATATTTTGCCCGATCAATCCAGCCCTGTATCCCATTAATAGGCAAACAATATTGTCCAGAAATCCCATCTATGATGACTTTCGAGTCTCCATAGATATGAACAGAGGGCAGACTCAAATTGTAAGCAACCAAAAGCCCACTCCAAAGAGCCATAAGCTCAGCCTTATTATTTGATCCCCTCCCACCATTCCAACAAATATGATATCTTCTTGAATCCTCAAGTTTAATCCACGCCCCACATCCACAGGTCCTTCCTTGTTGTGCACCATCAAAGAAGATCGTCGGAATAGAAATGAGATGTGGATGAATGTGGGAGGACAGGTCCTTATTGGGCAAGAGATGAGAGGGCCGACCAGCCATCCAAGACATTATAGCACCAAGTATATGGGAAATAATGGCAGGCTTACCACCAAATAAGAGACGATTCCTCGCACACCAGATCTCCCAATACAGAAAGCAAGGCGGAGTTTTAAAATTACCTTTGCTTGCACCCCATACCAGAATGGTATTAATGAAATCAACTAGCCTCCAATTAAGATCAATAAGGAAACGAGAAAACAAGGACCAGATCTTCAGTGTAAAAGAGTAGGAGAAAAACAAATGAGATACTGATTCCTCATGTGAATGGCAGAGGGAACACCTCCATGGTCCATGAAAACCATGTTTAATAAGATAGTCCCATGTCATAATTTTTCCTTTCCAAACTAACCAGCCAAACAAGAGAATCTTGGTTGGTATTTTCCAATTCCATGCATGCTAAAACGGAGAGGGAGACCTGTCCCTTAGCTGTGTACAAATAATATTGAAATACATATCCTTTACTACTAGACCATCCCCGACCATAGTCCCATCCCATACAATCTGGTCACCTTCACTGTGAAGGCTCATACCCCCTACTTGAAGCATTGTCACATAGCTTTTCCAAGCGCCAGAATCCCTGTCAGATAAGCCCAATTGTTCTGCCGAATTCCAAATTGGAGAACCATGCTGCCAACATAATATAACCTGCGATAAGAAGAAGATTCCACGATGAGCCAACATGTGGATTAATCGCTCCTCTAAAGTCGAAACAATATCAATACCTCGTATTCTGTCACAGCCCATAGTAATTCTTTGGCCATTACCAAGATACCATAATAATCGAGCGGTCATTAAGGGCATGATTTTTTTGAAACTTCGCCAAATTTGAGAAACAGACTTCGCAAGAAACAAAGAGCCTCTGTAAAGCTGAAGAAATGGATCACCCACCACATATTTACTCTGAATTATGTTAGACCATACATCATGTCCTTTTAATGCTCGCCAAAGAGACTTTATGAGAAGAGTATTTGTGAAAACACGGAGATTCAAAAGCCCCCATCCACCAAACTGTTTCGGGATCGTTAAACTATCCAATCTGCATAAATGAATTTTCTTAACCCTTAAAGCACCCAACCAAATGAATTGGGATATAACAGAATTGATAAGATCAACAATGTGTTGAGCTAAGTAGAAAAGATGGGCTCAGTATACCACAAACTGCATTAAAACCACTTGTACCAGAATATATCTCCCTCCAAGCGAAAGCCACTTATGAGTCCATTTAAGAATCCTATGTTTGAACTTATCCACCAACCATGTCCAATCCGCCACCTTATAGCCACAAGACTTCAATCTAAATCCCAAATAGGTGAAGCCTTCCATTACTTGCTTAGTTTGTACCCCCATAAACTTCGCAATGAAATTTATCTCATTCATATCGCCATGCTCAAAAACCAGAAAAGACTTCCCTTTGTTGATGTGAAGCCCAGAGGTAACTCCGAAATGCATGCGAATGTAATGAATATAAAACCAATGATTCCTTAAAATTCTGCCAAATACAAGTAAGTCATCTACAAACAAAGAGTGAGTAATATAAACAGAGGGGGAGAGGGATAAGCCTAAGAAAAACCCCGCTTGATTTTCCATCTTCATTAAATTGTTAAAACCATCCATAATGAGAATGAAAATGAGAGGTGACAGAGCACATCCCTGTCGGAGACCTCTTCGTGCCACAAAAAAAAATTAGAAGGTAGCCCGTTGATAATGACAGCGTACCTGACAGAGGAAATACATGTCATGATCCACCTTATGTTAGCCATTGAAATGCCCACCTTTAGAAGAATAAGTCTGATAAAGGACCAATCCACACTGTCATATGCCTTATAAAGGTCAATCTTCATAATAAGAGCCTCAATCTTGTTCGCATGGATCGAATGTAATGCTTCTTGCACAGTTGCCACTACGTCATGTATGAACCGCCCATGTAAAAATCCATATTTTTCATCTGATATGAACCTCGAAAGTACTCCTTTGATCTTGTTTGCAATGATTTTGGATGAGAGATTGTAGATAACATTACATAAGGTGATCGACCTAAAATCATCCGCCAGCAAATCATAAAAATGGATAAAAAAATTTGCGGGCCAGCCATTCGGGCTTGGGCTCTTGTCATGAGCAAAAGATTTTAGAATAGCTTCTATCTCTTCTTTAGAGACTTCTTTCCCCAAAACCTCGTTTGCATCCAAATCAAACATATGCGGCATTTGGTCAAGGACCCAAGTCTAGCTTCGATGATCAATATCCTGATCCACCTTATAGAACTCTGAGAAGTAATTATAAGCCTCCTTCTGAATCTCTTCTATAGAAACAATCTTGGAACCATTTGCCAATTCAATTTGCCAAATTGAATTAGCATTCTTACATCCATTTTTTGTTTGATGGAAGAAACTAGTCTTCAAATCCCCCTCAAGCCATTGGATTCTACTAAAAGCTTCCAGGTCACCTCCTATATCTTTAGAATTTCCAACTTGCGCTTCTTTAGACCATCCAGAATGCAATACACATGCATATCCGGGGGCACCTTTTTCATGTCTTCATAGATATTTTCCACCTTGGCAGTTAATTCATTTAGTTCGAGCCTCAATTCCTCCTTTTTCTTTCTTTCCCATGATTTTGTGAGAGTTTTGAACCAACTTTCCCGCAAACTTTCTCCACCCTTGGAAACCATCATATGAATCATTTTTTTCCCCAGAAGTCTGAAACCAGCTTGTTGAATTGAGGATCATCCAACCAAATTCTATTAAATTTAAATGGCAGCCCAGTCCTATTCGGTTCTCTACGCCATAAGAAAACTACTGTCATATGATCCAATATTGAAGAAGCTACCACATGTGACCTCATGTTTCCCAGAATGTGAAATAGAGACTCATTTACCATTGCCCTCTCCAACCATTTTCCGATGTACTCAGCATCCAAACGTGTTTATTAATCCATGTCACGAGAAGTGGGAAAGGCCAAATATCATGCATATGATAATCATTGAATATCCGACCAATTTAATCAACCAACGGATCTAGTCGTGATTTATGTCCCCAAGACTCATTTGTAGCTAGAGTGAAATTGAAATCCCCAATTAAAATTAGATTACCAGCATTTAAAATTCCGAAACAAGACATGCGCTTCCAGAAAGAGACATCTGCCATCTCCTGTTTTTCCTAGTGGGCTACCAAGAATGGTAAGATTAAATCCTTCCGTTCTTTTTGTTTTGGGAAATTTTTCTTTATGTTTCAGGAGATTTGGAAATCGAGGAATCGGCTAATATTTGATAATAGTGGGCCTATTTTCTATAACATTTGTTCTCTCATCAGTGTCTAGATGGACTCGGCATACAAGATTTACTTTTTTAATTTTCCCAGACTTCAAGTACCCTTTTTCCAGTATACTTTGTCTGCATGTTTTTTGATAGGGCTGCCTAAAACGGAATATGTGGTTGTGCGACTGTTATCCAACTCAATCCACATACTTAATTTCTACTTCACTGGAATGGTGGCTCCAACACTAACACAAGGGCTGAATTATTGGCACTTTGGGGACTATTACTATTTGCTCATCGCCCGCACTCTAAAGTCATTGTAGATGTGGTCAACTGGTGCGTTGCTCTTTCATCGTATCTCTATGCTGACCAGGCATATCACATTTATGCACATAATGAGATAGCCTAAATGCTTCATCTAGTTATATCATTTTCCAGCAGATGGAGGACAATGTGGCTACAAATGTTGGGATTTTTAACATAGAATAAGCAGTTATATTTTGGTAGATTTATGGCAATTTTTTGTTGTTGTTACGAGACTTTGTGAAATTTAATTTTACTAACTCTCCTCGATCCTATGTTTTGTTTCTGTAGATGGATTATATAGTGTGAATTAATCTAGGTATATCATAATACATGTACTGGTCTTTTATTTTAATAGAAACCAATGTTTTTTCCTTAAAAAAAAATATGCTTCAGACTTGCAATCTGACCTCAACAAGGTAAAAAATCCATGTGAATCGTCCCCAATCTCTGAATTGAGATGATTGTTATGCAGATTGTGGATCAGATTGGGCAAATTAGGCATTTGGGGTTTTTAGCTGGCGTCACTGACAAATTAGCTCCAAAAGAACCGTGATTTTCTCCCAATTCGCACAACAATCCACCGAAATCTTGTTCGACTAACTAATTGGGGTCATTGGGAGAAAAACCCACATTTTAGATTTCTGAAATTTGCCCTCAATCGACCTGAATCAATGCCTGAAAATCGCAGCCTAACTACAATTAGTTTTTGGTTATTTTTTAATTATTTTATTGATTTTTAAAATTTAAAAAAAAAATCACGTTCAGGTATAATATCGCACATATACGATGATGGTTGAATTCATCACCAAGAAACATGAGGATAAGTTTTGGTTCTTGATGCGTTGGTTAAGTGGTAATATGTATTTGATGGTGATGGTTTGATATGATATGGATGCCTTGGGCTTGACTTGGACTTGGGGTTTAGAAACAATTTTTTTTAAATAAAATATAATATTTGAATTAACTGTTTAATTAGATATATAAACTATATAAAAAGTGAGACCTATAATATTATATATACAAATATACAAATTGTTTAATATTTCGTACAATTAAATAAAAATGTCAATTATTTTTATTCTTGTTTTTATTTTATTTTTTTAATGTATGATTAGGTGAATAAACTTTTTCTTTTGACTTTTTTTTTAATATGATTAAGCGAATAAGCTCTTTCTTTCTTTTTTATTTTTATTATTTTTTTTTTTTTCAGTCTACTTAATTTTTTTAGTCTACCTTTTTTCTGTGTCCTGACACCTGTGTATTTTATAGTGATACGTGTGCATGTATTTTAGGTTACTCTCTTAGTTGTGATTTGACATTTGTACATCATATTTATTCATCCATATTTATGGCAAAGTTTCCTGGCATATTTATAAACAGTTTCACCCATTTACTTATCCGTAATCTAAAAAACCCACAGAATAATCTAGAAATTCAGGTAAGATTTTGAAAAATTTTGGCAAAAATTTATCAGAATCTTGTTTACAGTTGTTAAACTTCGGTATTTAGGGTGTCATAAAAGTTTTTGATAATGTTGAATCCATTTCCACTATCAAAAATGCAATTCAAACACTCCAACTACTTGATCTTTTAATTTTTTTTTTTAACCGAACAAATGAAGTGTTGCTTTTGGAAACTTAGAATTGGTCAAAATAGGTTGCCTGGCCGCCGGTAAATGTGAACTTTACAGGCGGGCAGAGCTCCGCGCACACCGACAGCTGCCGTCCGCCGCCCGGTTTAATTCCAGTGAATGGAAACAAGTCAAAGGAGGCCATGTTGGTTGGTTTTTTTAACTATTTATTTAATCCATTTAATTCCTGAAAGAGGCTGACGGTGATGATTCTCTTTGAGGTCAACTGATTCCCGCTATTTGACGTCAACTAACCATAAACATACAAGTCCTCCCTGCTTCAGTTGAAATGTATTATCTCTACATATTAACATTACCAACACTGCCACTTCCCAACGAAACCGTTGTGTTCGCTCAAGTATTCCAAGGCCTAAATTTTTCATAGGCATTGAGGTATGACTAAGGTTTAATATGTTAAGATTTTGAATTTATCTCTTTAGGATTATTTGAATTGTTATGAAATATTTATTAAAATTGTAATTCTGTGGTTAAAATTGTATTTGAATTTGAATTGTTATAAAATATTTATTAAAATTGTAATTGTATGGTAAAAAATTGGATATATTTAAAAATCTATGAACCAAATTAAATAGATACTAAATATTTTGAGAATATAATTTGGGATTATTTGAATTGTTATAAAATATTTATTAAAATTGTAATTGTAAAATTAAAAATAGATATATTTAAAAATACATGGAACCAAATTAAATAGGTATGAAACTTTTTGAAAATATAATATTTGAGAGAAAAAAAAAACATTATTGATGATAAAAATTCTCATATATAATATAATTAGAAGTAGATTTTATATTAATAAAAAATTGAAATATATAAATAATGAGATGAGAAATAGTTAATATGAATTAATAATAAGAAAGAAAATGTGGAATTGAAAGTATAAAAATAATTTCAAAAATAAGATTTAGAGAGAGAAAGAAAGACGTCTACAAATTTAAAAATTATTGAAAAGTCATATACAAGAATATGCTTCTAATAACTAGTTAATATGAGTTAAAAATAAGAAAGAAAATTTGGAATTGAAAGCCTATACAAAATAATTTGAATAAGAGGATATGGAGAAAGAAAGATGCACAAAAATTTAAATTTTTGTGAAAAGTCACATACAATAATGTTGAATGAAAGGAAATTGAAGAAAAAACACAAAAAGAAGACAACTATATAATGTGAATAATTCTAACATACATGACCATAGCAAACTATAAGACTACTTAGAGCTTAACCTCACTACAATCCTTTATGCCCATTGTAATTATTTCAATTCTCAATGCTTATCTATAAAGATTTATTTTTATTTTTATTTTCTATTAAAATCTCAAAAAATTGATAAAGATTAGCTATGAAAACTATGTAACTTTTGATCATTTTTAACTTTTTATTCTTATTTTTAAAATATATATGTATTTTTCATCTTTTTATAATACATTTTTTATTTACTATTAATATTTTTAATGAAAAATTATAAACAATTTGTCTTTTCCTTGCCAATTCAAATTTAAAAACCTGATACATATTAGTTAGGAAAACTATATGATTCTTTATCTTTTCAAAATTTTAATATTTTTTGTATTCATACTTTCAATTAAAAATTCCAAACTATAATGCTACATGAAACCATTATAAATCTATTTGATTTTTACAAACTAGGTGAACTACTTAGTTTTGGAAGCCATTGCAATGTTATAGTTTATATCCCTATTTTTAGCACAAAGATTCTAAGAAATTACTTTCTTCATTTTACATTATATATATATGATATTGCTTTCCTATTTATCTAAATTTTAATGTTTGTAAATTTGTTGATTGATGTCATACTTAATATGAATGGTTTTGAAAAATAAAATAAAATTATATAAATATTATATAAAATATAAAAAATATATGAAATTATATAAAACTATATAAAATACAAATCTAAATTTAAAATAAATATATATTCATAAAATAATTGATTATATATATATATATATATATGAATATATATTTATTTTAAATTTTAAATTATTAATTAATGAAAAATATTATAAATGTTTTTTTTTTTACAAAGTGAGTTATATACTTAGTTTTGGAAGCAATTACAATGATATGGTTTATATTCCTTCTTTACATAAGGTTAACCAACGTTCAAATTTTATACTAAATTATTAAGTTAGATAAACTTTTTTTGATTGAAGAGGGTACCAAACTCTATATCATAGGAGTTTTAAGACGAGAAAACCCTTGGATATGACACTGCAAGTGAGTGGTATATATTTTGTAGTCATTGAAGAGTTACACTTGGCTTCATCCACACTAATTTCATTAACATCTACGACCACTAATCACAACTTCTCTGAGTTACCATAGAACCAATGGTGTTGCATTAGCACGACCCATACCTCATAAATATCTGATCATCCTCTTTAACATGGGTCGTCACTAGGGGAAAGAATTCCAACTTTAAGTTAAACCACAACCCAACCCAATAATTCCTAATACCAACACGATCCAATTGCAAATGAAGAGGGAGACAAAGATTTTGATGATAAGGAGGAAAGGCTTCATACATGTGGTTTAGTGTTTTTTTTGTCTCACACCATGGGTAGTGCAACATCTAATTTTTGTAGTTGTTGTATTCTATTTTCCATGCTTTGTTTTGCTTGTATAAATGGGTAACTCATAGAATGATATAATAGATTTTAGGAAAAATTCTCTAGATATTTAATCTAGTGATACATATTTTACTCTTAATGTTGTTATTCATTATATTTTATGATTTACCTCTTGCGTTATTGGCCTTTACCTTATTTTGCGACAAGATGAGCATATATTGATTTTTATGGGCTTTAGTGTAACTGTCAATAGTAATTGGGCCAGAGTTCTGAATTTTGGAAAGCCATAACAAAATATATTATTTAAAAGTTAAATTTCATTATTAAGTTTATGGTAAATAGTCTTGAACACTATATTGCCCCGAGAACGATTCCTCGCTTCCACCTGAGCTCTCTGCCTTCAAGAAATTGGTGGCAAGTTGCTCCAAGCGCCCAGCAAGCGAATACCAGCAAAAAATTGTTAAAAGAATGGCTACCATTCCATCAGTGGATCTTCCAATTGATGAGCCTTGCAGATCAGCCCTAAATCTTGCAGAAAGAGGGCTCATTGGACAGTTCACTGGGCTCTGGTCCTCGCCCAAATCTATCAAAGCCTGGATTCAAAGAAACTGGTCTCCCCTCATCAAAGAAGGCTTCCTTATAGGTAAGGGTTTCTTTGTCTTCGTCTTTGAAGCAGTAGAAGAAAGGAATCTGATCTTCCACAATGGCCCGTACTTCTGGGGGCCTCAGGGCTTATATTTGAATCAATGGACCCCTGATTTTGATCCAAGTCAATATGTTCCCTCAGCAGTTCCGGTCTGGGTGTGTTCACCCCACCTCCCTCTTCACTGCTGGTACCCTAAATCCTTAGAAACTATTGGAAACAAACTGGGGAAATACATAGACAGAGCATAAAAGAAAGATCAATACTCGTGTGCAAGAATATGTGTAGAAGTTGACTTGGAAGAAGGAATTCCTAAGGCTATCAAACTCAAGGTAGCGGAGTGGTCTCACATTCAAGAGCTAGACTATGAACAACTCCCATTTAAGTGCAGGTACTGCCATGAATATGGGCATTTTTCCAATTATTGTAAAAATAAAACAGTGGAAGAGACAAACAACTCAAAGGAAAAACAATGGACACAAGTTCATAAAGTTGCTCCTAACAAACAGAACAACAAAACAAAAGGGAAAAGCAAGTCAGATGGATTTTCCACACCTAGCTCGGTGGTGCAAGGGGTGGAGCCTCCAAGCCCTACAACAACAACAACAAACACCAACCCTTTTGAAACCCTAATTATTCTAGAAGAACAAATAGCTCCAACATAAGATACAGTGGAGGAAACGCAGCCTAAACCAACAGTAGAAGAGGAAATATGGGAAGATGTCATCCCAATACAAACTGGATCTCCCAAAGGAGAAACCACCTCCACATCCTATGCCGAAATGACAAGAAAGAAGCCCCTAGAATCCTCTGGATCCTCAGAAGAAGAAAATTTCGAGAGGCCCATCAAAATAGTCAGGAGAAAGTCTCATAGAGAGGCAAGAGAAGAAGAGGCCGAGAAGAAAAAAATGTAGGGTAGTCAGTCCATGATTGAGATGTCTATAGGTAGAAATAATAGACCCAGGCCTCACAAAGGCCATCCCTCTACATTAAAATAATGTGTATAATCTCTTGGAACTAAAGAGGTCTGGGGAATCCAACAAAAGTGGAAGCTGTGAAGAACCTCATAAAATCTGAATCCCCCGAGATCCTCTTGCTCCAAGAGACCAAAATAGAAGGGTCTACCCTTCTAGACCTAAGTAAAGACAAATGGAAAAAAAGAGTTGGGAAAGCAGTAAGTGCTAGGAGAACCTGTGGAGGCCTTGCCACTCTCTGGGAGGATGAAAAAATTCTTCTTGTTAGCTCCTTCGAAATGCAACATTGGATCTACACTGAACTCCAGCATCTTGCAAGTAATACCTCCCTTAACATCTTTAATATTTATGTGTCGGTGTTATATGAGGAAGAAAAGGACTGTTGGCTTACACCTTCATACTTTTTAGAAGCATACTCACCTAAGAATCTAATCCTTGCTATAGATTTCAATCTTGTCCTTGATCAAAAGGAGAAAAAGGGAGGTAACAATAGCAAAGACCACATCCTTCCTCTTGTAGAAGATCTTATCCATGATTGGGATTTATTGGATATCAAACCCAAATATGGAATCTATACATGGTCAAATAATAGAGTTGGAAAGGAGCACATTTCAGCTAGGCTTGATATATTTTTGATACAATACACCCTCCTCTCCGAGCAAAAGATAATCATCTCCAAAATCCTGCCCAAAATGACTTCAGATCACAAACCCATCTTGTTGCAGATTGAAGAAGCGGAAAATCTTGGACCCATCCCTTTCAGATTTAGCCCTCAATGGACAAAATGAGAAGGTTTTATGGAGACAATCATAAAAGCTTGGTGCAAGCCAGTCATTGGGTCGACTAGCTATGTTTGGGAGCAAAAACTCAAGGCCACCAAAACAGCTTTGAAGTAGTGGTTGAAAAACCCCACATGCACTCCAACTAGCCTTAGAAAGAAGGCCCTCGAGAATCTATTAGATACACAAATGGAAATGGAACAGTAGGAAATCACCTACTCTGATTTGCAGCGTGAGAAATTTTCCCAACAAAGCACTCTTCGCGCCTTCAAACTGGAGGAGGAGACTTTAAGACTAAAATATCGAAACCTCTGGCTAAAATTGAGAGACAGAAATTCTGCATGCTTCCACAGGCAAATCAGAACTTGACTCTTGAGAAATCACATAGAAGAAATAACTACTTCAGAGGGGACAATGCATAAAGGAATAACAAAGATTCGTGAGGTAGCTACCTCACACTTCTAGCAATTATACATGGAAAATGGAACAGACTCTGAAGAAGAAAGTGTTGATTACCTTTCTTACATTCTAAGTCTGATAAAGGAGGAGGATAACTCCAACCTTCTGAATTCCTTCTCCGAAGAGGAAATAAGCAATGTCATATGGATGATGGAACCAGAAAAAGCTCTTGGGCCTAATGGATTCACTATACACTTCTACAGAATATGCTGGAATATTATATAGACTAATCTGATCTGGATGATAAAGGGTTTTCAGCATAAAGCCAAAGTTGGTGGCAGCACCAACTCCACTTTCCTTGCACTTATCCCAAAATAGGTGAGCCCTGCCTCGTTTGACCGCTTCAAGCCTATATCGCTTTGAAATGCATCATATAAGATCCTTTCTAAGCTTCTGACAAATAGAATCAAGCCTCTACTGGGTAAACTCGTCTCTAGCAGTCAAAGTGGGTTTGTCAAAGGTAGGCACATTCTAGAAAATGTGTCCCTGGTACAGGAAACCATTCACTCAAGCCTCCATTGTCACGAGAAAGGAATGATAATCAAGCTATACATGGCAAATGCTTTTGATCGGGTAAGACATTCTTTCCTTCTCCAAGTCCTTGCTGCTTTTGGTTTTAGCTCCGAGTTTATTAGGCTAATTAAATCTTGTATTGGAGAGTCATGGATTGCTCCCATGGTCAACGGTAGGCCTGCCAGTTACTTCAAAGCCACAAGGGGCATTAGACAGGGTTGTCCTCTTTCCCCCTTCTTGTATATTTTGATGGCAGATTCCCTCAGTAGGAAGCTGAATGCATAAAATATTAATGGGACTCTCCCTAGCATTAGGGCAGTGAGAGGCACTAATCCAATAAACCATGCCTTGTTTGCTGATGATTTAATTCTTTTGGGCAGAGCCTCATTAAAAATTGCAAGGGCATTTAAGAAAACTATTCAAAGCTTCTGCAGAGTCTCTGGAGCTTTGGTCAACAGAAGGAAAAGTGTAGTGTATGGTTGGGAGATCGATCAACAAGCCATGAACCGAATTTCACAAGTTCTTGGATATGTGGGCTATGCAAGATGGGATAAAATCAATTACCTTGGTCCGCCCCTATCCTTGGGCATCAACAAGGCTCTCCATTGGGCTGATATTCTCAGCTAAATCAAGGTAAAAATAAAATTTTGGGGTGGAAAATGGCTAACCACAGCTGGGAAGCTCATACTGATCAATTATGTTCTTTCCTCCCTACCATTATATCAAGCAACCTTCTTACTGGCTCCAAAATCGATTACAAATCACCTTTCCAAGATATTAAGAAACTTCTTGTGGCAAGGAGGTAAGGGAAATCAAAATAAATTTCATTTGGCAAATTGGGACATTCTGAAAAAACCTCTTTTAGATGGAGGCCTGCAAGTAAGAGATCCTGGTCTGGCCAACTTGGCATTGGGTGGCAAGATGTTATGGAAATTTTTTTCGAACCACAGACACCTGGTCAGTCAAGTCTTCATCAAAAAGTATATGCAAGGCCTCACTCTGCAAGATATGGAGAAAGGAACAGCAGTCAAAGGAACATCTATATGGAAACTTTGTACTCACAGTTGGGAGTTTTACAAGGAACAACTATACAAAATTCCAGGAAATGGGAAAATCATCAACCTTTGGGAAGAAAAAATTATGGGATTACAATCTCTAAACAATGTCCAGGATATCGCAGAGCTGCATGACTGGCTAATCAGTCTTGGCATCAAAAAACAGGAAGACATATGCAACTAGGAAAAAGAGGATAATTGGCTGGATTGGAACATTCCTCGTCCTCCTGAACCGATGCGGCATCAAGTTCCCCTCCTCCTTGCGAAATTGGTAGAGCTGGTTCCAATACAACGTAGCTCAAAAGACAAATGGGGATGGGGAAAAATAGGAGTTTACACAGCTACCCAAGGATTCGCAGCTCTCCAGCGCATCATACCTTTGCACAATCATTCGATTTGGAAATATATTTGGGACCCAATTGGACTCCCCAAGGTTAATTTTTTTGCTTGGCTCCTCATTCAGAATCGTGTGTTAACAGGTGAAAATCTGGCAAAAAGAGGAATTGTTGGGCCTCACAGATGCTCGCTTTGCTGCGCAGTGGTGGAGACTATGGACCATTTATTTCTTGACTGTGTGTATGCTCAAGAAGTGTGGACAAAGGCGTTGCATGGGCTAGATGCACAATCCCCATCACAGATCTTGACTACCAACCTCTTCACCACTTGGCCCGGTCGCTCTCCCCATGATCTAAGTTGAAAATCTCTTTGGTTTAACATCTAGCATGCCATCCCAAAATTTCTCTTTGGGAAATTTGGTTGGCAAGGAATGAAGCAATCTTCAACAACAAACTGTATTCCCCAACTGTTGTTTCTGCCAAAGCGAAAGCCTTGTTAATCAATAATTTGGTAAACCTTCCCCACAAGTCGAGCTCTGATCTCTCTCTAGATGTAATTAGTTGGATAGGCATGCCTTTGAAGACAGTCTCTCGAAATAGGACTCTCTCTAGGCCATGCTACAACCCGGAATGGAGACTTTGAATCCCATAGCTTGAATTTAAAAATTAGTGGCCGAAACAGAACTGAACCACAATTTTTTTTTTTTTTTTATGGTGCCTCAAAAGGAAATATGGGAAAATCTGGAGCTAGGGGAGTTATTTATTCCAAATCGAGTCACAACCAAAACAACTTCAGCTGGGGTCTTGGGCAGAACACCAACAACCATGCAGAAATCTTAGGAATGCTTAAGGCTTGTCAAATTGCGTAGGAGAATGGAGAGAAAGACATTCAAAGTTCGGAAATCCCAAATCCCGATTAAAATCATAAATACAAGAGATCATCAAAGAATCCGGCCCCTCAACAAGACGCTACGTAGATCGAGGAAACTATTAACTATTGCAAAAAATCACATCTACCTCTTCTATCATATTCCGCAAAATTCAAACAAAGAGTGCGTATGCAAAAGCAAATGCGTGATGACTTTAGGACAAGGAGAAGCACAAAATGGGAAAGACCCAATCGGTTATCCATCCCGTTCTCGGTTGATTTTGTCACCCCCCTAGAGACAGCCTAGAGTTGCCATAGACCAGTGCCTAGGACATCTTAATATAGCAAGGAGCCCTTTTAGTTTGGGTTGTCAGTCCAAGAACTCGCTTACTATCTCTTGTTTGAACAAGGAAATTAGTTTTGAATGGGACCAATCTCTCTCAGAAGCTGACACAAAGATAAGAATAATGTAGGAACATCATGTAAAACTCCAATACAAAGGCATCAGACAGTTAAGAGACAGCTTACTGTAAAGAGGGCCAGTTCAAATAATATATCACAGAAATCAAATATCAGAAAGTGAGTGCAGTGAGGAAACATAAAGAGGATATTAGTTAACAAGAGACTGATACCCAGATACACAACAGAACCACATAAGGGCATACCAATTTATGAATCCTTATATGACAATGGCGTTTTAAAAGCACCCTCCTCATGCAACTAATATAGCAGAAAATATGGCAGAAATGAACATGGAACAGTATACCACGACTAGGCCTATTTAAAGCGCTTGACTAATTCCAGAAAGGGCACCAACGAGGATGAATCCTTACTGCAAACTAGCGAGCCACTCGCATTCTAGAACATGATACAAGAAGATAAATAACAGGAAAGAGATATTGTATTAACACATAAGAGAAATTACATACTGTGAGGAACCGTTAATTTAACCCTAATTTGTTTATAACTCCTCCTCACCGAGACCCCACGGCTCGAGCCTTCATGGGCTGCATCATTTAATGTATACAAAAGCCTTTTCGCTACACAGTTTGCTGATAGAAATCTGGAACCCTTACAATGTCTTTCCTTCTAGCTTTTATAGATGAGATAGAGAATTCTAGAGGAGGAGGTAGATAGAAAGCATTTAATAACTTATTTTGAATCAAATGGCGGAAAACATTCGCGCCCACACTGTGAAATGACTGAACATAACTGACTATACTTTACAATTTATTTCTGGGAATGAATGCTGAAAATAAAAATCTGCTTATATACAAGACATAAATAATAAAATATGTAAACATCCATCTCTTTTCTGGAGGAGGAAGATCTGCGGCAATAAAACCTTGAGGCGCCTGTTTCTGTACATGGTACTTTCGATCTTCAGTTCTTAGATTTAGACTTGAAACCTTTTTCGAGGCGGACCCTGAATTCATTGCTTCTTCATTAATAACCTGTTGCTGCATTAATGTTTTCATCCGCCCAAATGCGCCCCTTTTGATTTTTTTCTGGAGAGTTCCATAGATCGAAGTACCCTTCTTTAATGGAGGTCACATCATAGTGACTTCCGGATCCTTTCCGCCAATTTTGTTCCCATCACAAGCTCCTGCAAAAACAAAATCCTGTTGAATAAAACTAATCACAAAGATGGAGGACAAAGTGAGGCTAACGGAAGCGGTGGCATAAATATGAGAGGATGATGGAATGACGCGGGGTAAATATTTCAAACAAAAACACTGAGGCGTGACACATAACCGGAATATGTGAACAATGGAGGAACAGTGGATGACATGTAGGCAAACAACGAAAAATAGCGAAAGAACGCTGATGGTACGAAAACTTTGAAGATTAACCTTTGGGGGAAATTACAAAGGGAAGACATAGCAAAGCAACGGAGCAAAGGCTTTGGAGGTGGGACCCGGGACGTATATCGCAAAATCGCAAGAGGAGAAAATGCGATGGAGGGAAATATGGAATAACCAAAATTCCGCGCTCTGCGATATGCGATGCGCGTGACCGGTCGAGCACGGATCGCAAAAACGAAAAGTGCGATGGCAGGGGTTAGTGCAAACAGGAAACTACGCTTTTGCGATGGGGTGGACATGTGATGGCGCGATCATGCGACTTGCGTTAGATTCTCTAAGGGGCGACGCTTGGTTATATGTAATAAAGGAGGCGCTGAGCTAGGAGAAAAAGGGGCTAGGCCCTATATGACCCTTTAAAATGGACTTTAGCCTTTTTTCAATGTATTTCCGATGCGGGAACGGGCAGCGGTAAAGGGGAAAGAATAGACTTTGGCCAAAATTTAAATGGAGGGGCTGATTTGTACAACATCGGCTCCATCTGGGGATGGCATGTTCATCCTCGAGCATGCCGAGAACTCGCAGACCTCAGACCCCCTTGCATCTTCTTCCAGACTTATCAGCTTATTTATATTATTTACATTTCAAAATTGAAATCACACTTGCATACATTATATACATAAAATACATCAAGCCTGGTCTGCCTGAGTCAGTACTGAAAGTAGTGTTTAAGGAATTGTCCATTCACGGGGGCGTCCAGCAGATCACCCTGTAGATTTTCTAACATGAAAGTATTATTTCTCCCTAGGTTCACTATTTTGAATGGACCAAACCACAGCAGGTCAAACTTGGCATGCTTGCCTTTTTCTGCTCTGCGAACATCCCACCTGAGAACCAGGTCTCCTTCTTGGAAATTCCTGTCTTTTGCATGGCGATCAAAAATATCCTTCATTCTTTCCTGATACTCTATCAATCTCTCATTCGCTTGGTTGCGCGTTTCTTCCAATTCTATCAACTGATTAATTCTTCTGATCATGTCATCTGGTTCTTCCTGATTCTCTTGCATAAAACGTGCCACTGGCAATGCCAATTGTAGAGGAAACACAATAGCTTGCCCATACGCCAACTCATAGGGTGAATTCCCTGTTGCTCTTTTGCTGGTTATCCTATTTGCCCACAGAGCAAACTTCAATTGAGAGTCCCAGTTTTTCTGATTTTCACTTATTTTTTTCTTCAGAGCCCTTACCAGGGTTTTGTTAGAGGACTCTGCTAAACCATTCCCCTGTGGATAGTATGCTGTGGAGTGAGTCAATGTAATGTTATACCTTTGACAAAACTTTACAAACCTGGCAGACTTGAAAGCCTGCGCATTGTCAGTTACAATTATGGCTGGACAGCCAAACCTAGATATGATATGTTCCTCTATAAATCTCATGATCACAGCATCTGTAGCATTTCTTGTAGGTATTGCTTCCACCCATTTTGTGAAATAGTCTGTGGCTGTTAATATCCATTTATGTTGGCCACTTGATGGGGGATTTATTTCTCCTATGAAATCTAGTCCCCATTTCTGAAATGGTTCATTTACATGGATGGGAATCAAGGGCAAAGATGTTAATTTCTGTCTTTCCGCAAATATTTGGCACTTGTCGCATGCTCTGACCCAAGCGAAAGTGTCTGTATACAATTTTGGCCAGTAAAAACCAGCCCTCAAGATTTTATGAGCTGTAGCCCTCCAGCTGTAATGCCCTCCACATATCCCATCGTGGAATTCAGTCAATATATTCTCTACTTCATTTTCTGTGAGGCATAGCAGTAATATACTTAGAGGGTCTCTCCAATAGCGCTGTCCATTAGCAATTATGTATTTCTGTGATTTCATCCTTACAGCCCTATATTTTGCTTTATCACAACTCGGAGGACAGCTAAGTGTTAAAAGATATTCAACAATTTCTTTGTACCAAGGACTAGTTAGATATTTCATATGTATCTTTTGAGTGGCCATCTCCAGCGCTTGCTGTTATTTTTCTTCTTCTGATTCTTTATTCGCTATCATGGATAGATTAATGGCCAGAGCTTGATGATTTGATTCAGATAGCATCTTGGCAAGTCCCTGTCCTTTGACCAACTTAGTAGGCCTTATATCCAAATCATACTCCTGGATTTTTGCAATCCATCTTCCTCTTCTACCTTCGCTGTCTCCCTGAACCAGAATGTCTTTGATAGCAGCTGTGTGGACATATGCAGTAATATGAGATTGCAAAACATATACTCTAAAGGCTTTAAGGGACTTTACCAGGGCATATGCCTACTTCTCCAATATATTATATTTTAATTCAGCATCATAAAGCACTTGACTGAAGAAAGCTATAGGCTGTTCATATCCCTCCTCATTTTTCTTCCGTAATACCCCGGCAATTGTATGGGGTGAAGCAAATGAGAATATCATAGATGGCTTTTTGTAATCGGGTCCAGCTAGCACAGGAGCTTCAGCGAATGCCTGTTTTATCCTTGTGAATGCATCTTTAGACTCCTGGGACCATTTAACTTCATTCTCCTTTTTCAACATATTAGTTATAGGCCTAACTATCTCGGCATAGTTAGGAATAAACCTTCTTAGAAAATTAATTCGACCTAAAAATACTTGTACTTCCTTCTTATTCCTGGACAAGGGAATGCTGTTTATTACTTCAACTCTCTTAGGGTCTATTTTCACACCATCTTTTGTTACAATGTGCCCTAAGAGTTTTCCCTCATCTAATGCAAATAAAGATTTTTGAGGATTGAGGGATAGGCCATACCTTCTGCATTTTTCAAAAGTTCTTCTTAAATTCTCAATATGTTCATCATCATTCTTTGAAAACACAGTGATATCATCAAGATACACCACCAAAAACTTGTCCTGTTCTCCCACAAAGGCTATATCCATTGCCCTTTGAAAAGTATCTCTTGCATTAATTAATCCGAATGGCATCCTGGCATACATAAAGGTTCCCCATGGTGTAGTAAATGTAGTCTTCTTCTGGTCTTCTGGAAAAACGGCCACTTGATTATAACCAGAGAAACCATCCATCATTGACATTCTGGATGCTCCCACTACTTCGTTTCTATATGTTCTAAGCCGAGGATGCTTAGTTTGGCATTGATTTTTGATCTATCTCACTACCAGCTCGGAATCTCCCAAGACTTTTAAACATTGGATGCCCATGTTTCTGGTTGTCTGTAATCCCAATAATAGTGCCTCATATTCAGCTACGTTGTTTATAGCCTCATACTCCAATTTGAAATATAGCGGCACCCATTTTCCTGTAGGAGAGATCAACAATACCCCAGCTCCATTACCTTCTCTTGAGTTTGCTCCATCAAAATGCAAAGTCCAAATTTCTGATTCCTGATCTCCTTTAGGCTGCTCAGCTTGAATTTGACCAAAGAGGGGCTCATGAGCATAATTTTTATTTTCTTCTAACATCAAGCATGAGAAGTCTCCCTCTTTGATATAAACTGGAGAGTTCTCTGAGCAGTCAGCCTTAGTTACCATTTTAACAAATCTAGTCTCCCTGTATAACCTCCTTTCCTGACCCCCGAAGACTGGGACAGTAGCATATGTTAAATCCAATTTAATTGATCCCCCAATCTTTGTACCCCAGGACCTTGACAGCAGCATGCCAAAGCGAGCTGGGATATCAGCAACCACGATGTCCATGACCACACTTTTTGCTGGAATTTGGGCCAAATTGACCACTAAATCTTTTATCATCCCCAAGCACTTAACCCTTTTAGAGTCAAATGAGTATAAATCTTTATATGGCCTGGTTATTTGCAGTCCTAGTTGTTCCATGACAGACAGGGGCATAAGATTATGGGAAGCCCTAGAATCTAGCATATAATTATGTAGCAACAGGTCATGGATGACTAGGGACACGTAAAAGGGAGGAGTAGAAGGGGCTATCTCCTCGACATGTGGGCCAAAGACTACCATGGGTCTTTCTTCTTGAAGGTTTAGACTATCTGGTGCAATTGGTATTTCAGGAGGAAGCATAAAGGAGGTGACTTGAGACTGATATACAGGTTGTTTCAATAATTCAGTCAGTGGGACAGGGATCTTAATTTTCTCAAGTTCTTTTTGCAGATTGAAAGCAGATGGGGGATTTTCTATCACGATTTCTTTTGACTCCTTATTTTCAACTTAAGACTTGAATTCTTTTGACACTGACTCAACATTAAGAGGACTGACTATTTTTGAAGAAGAAGGAATCTGAATATTAGACTGTGAGGGAACACTTAGAGGGTTCTTACCTTTTTCCATACTTTTCTTTGTGGCTGATTCCTTCTGAGCAGATGCTTCTTCTTGAGGTGGTTCTCCTTCTTGCTCTTGAGTTCAGGTCCTCTTCCTCGAAGATCTGAGATCATATTTTACATTAAATTGTGCTTCCATGAAATCAGCAAATTGCTTACAGTAATGGTCAATCTCTGCTTCTTTGTCTCCGTCTTGCAACGGGCATTCCATATCATCATTATTTGAAAAAGCCAGATTTGAATCTTCTAATCCATAAGCTGCATCCCCAGTGGAGTCATCTGCTGGTCCTTCCAGGTATAAGGGATGAGGTACCTGGTCTTGTTGTTCCTTTGTCTCTCTCGGCAATATCTGGAGAGGCGGTCTTCTATACTGGGGATTATATCCTCTGTTTGGGGCATTATAAAAATTCTTGGGAGCTTCATTTTTAGCTTCCAGTTCAAGCTTGACCATCTTCTTTATCATCTTACTTATTTCATCCAAATTCTCTGGATCTTTTTCTTGACTTGAAGCAGAAACCTCTTCTTTGCCTCTCCTCCTAATATCTTGTTCAGTTTTTCCCTTCAGTTTCCCAGTGGAGGAAAAGTTTGCTTCTAATTCCAGAGCATCTGATTGTGCATCATATAAAGTGGCAGGTTTCCTTTCCCTCAATGAGAAGCCAAAATCAAAATCAAAGGCTGCTATGAAAATTATCTTGGCAGCAGCTTCATGGGGCTTCATTTCAGGAGGCAGGCTCAGATATAACTTATTGAATCTTTTGATGAACTCTGATACTCCTTCATTCTGTTTCTTCTTCATGGTATTAAATTCAGTGAGACATTGACCGTGATCTTTCTTTTCTCCCCACTTTCTAAGAAAATTATTCTCCATTTGGTCCTAGGTGGTCACAGAATTATTTCCAACGTCTTAAACCATTTTCTGGCTTCCCCTTCCAAAGACTATAGAAATAAACTCAAGACCACATCCAGATGTTCAACATTTAAGTTTTCTGCAAAAGAGCAGAAGGTCTCGAGATGTCTCTGAGCATCAGCTCCATTTTCACCATTGAATCTCGGCAGAATCTTTAGATAATCCTGTGGCATATCATTTAACACTTGGGGCAAGGCCAGTGGGGCGTATTTGTTCAAAAGAAATGCAGGAACATTGGCCATTGGAGGAGGTGGGGGTTGTACAACAGTCTGAGATACAAATGAAGGGAGAGTAGTAGGAGGAAGCGGAGTATGAATAACAATGGGAATATATTGCACAGAAGCTTGAGGTGTGGATGGAAATAACTCACGGTTAACAGCGACTACTTCTGTGACCTCTTTAATTTCTTCAGCCTCGAAAGCAGGATGAGATTATTCTTCAATCCAAGCGCTTCCTCTACGTGGAGTCTCCGAGTAAAACTCGGGATTTTATGTTCTAACTTCTTGAGAAGAAGAGGGTGGATAATCTTCAACTGAATATTCAGGATTCTCAGCACGAACTAACTTCCTCTCCTTCCAAACTCTTTTATGAATGACCTTCTCTGGGTTAGACACGTAGGGTGTTTTCGGCTGGGGTGTATCTGACCGCAAATGTGGCCTACGAGGAGCTAGGACTACCAATAAATTTATCAAATAAAAACCAGTGGAGTCGCCAAGGTGAGAGATATGCAACTCTTCAACTCTCTGTGCTCACCTGATTAGAGAGTGAAAACAATTTGTCGAGACCCAGGGAAACTGATATTCTTTGAATTCGTCCCCGGCAACGATGCCAGAAAGATGTTGTGGATGATTTTGTCACCCCCCTAGAGACAGTCTAGAGTTGCCATAGACCAGTGCCTAGGACATCTTAATATAGCGGGAAGGCATGTAATACATCTTGGGTTGTCAATCCAAATACCTTCCTACTATTGTTGGCAATATGATGCAGAGTGTTGTCCTTGATGAAAACCCACTGAATGAAGATGAAGACATGAGAGTGTTGGCATGTGTTGTCCTTGATGGAAATCCACCTGATGAAGTTATTCTTGACCTGATGGATTTGTTAAATGATGTAAATCTGATGTGAAATGATGTTTGTTAGCAATATGATGCTAAGTGTTGTCCTTGAATGGCAACCCACTTGATGAAGATGATGACAACTTACTTGATGAAGTTGTGCTTGATAGAATATGTCTTGATGAACTAAATCTGATGTATCTACAGTGAGTACAGAAGGCAATGAAGAAAGGAATTTAGCATGTGCTAAATCTATGGTGAAAAGAGTATGTCTCAAGGCATACGCGGATCTGTCTAGGGGAAGTCGCGTATGCACGCGGGAAACAACGTGCCAAGTCGCGTATGGGAAAAAGCGCTCATAAAGTGAAAAACCAGGGGTAACCACCATGGTATTGACCCATTGTATTGGGTAATGATTCGTCTAAATGACCCTGTCCAGGAATACCATCGGAAGTAATGTGGTTTTGGCTCATGGTATTGAAAAAGGGTAAACCTATATAAGGAGAAGAAATTCATTGTGCAAATAATGAGTGTGGGAGCAAGATGTCTGAGCTTGAATGAATACTTCTCTGTGAAGTATATCTGTATGGAAAGGGTAAAGGTTTGATGATAGATCTGAATCTATGATGCACCTATGAAGAAATGATGAAGCGGGATATCTAGATCTGAAATGTATTTGTATCTACTAGATTTGTTTATGGAGTGATTAGATCTGTGATGAGGCGAACATCTGTCTGAAGTAAAGGGTTGAATCTGAACTGAATATCTGATCTGAAGAAGTATGCAGCTCTGTAATGGTTGAAGATCCATACGCTAGTTCGTCGCAGAGGAAGCGCGTATATACGCGGCTTCGCTGAAGAGAAAGCGCGTATGCGCAATGAAATTAGATCTGTAATATGTACAGAAGTATACGCTGGTTTATGTGAACGGAAGCGCGTATATATGCGACATCAGTGAAAGGAAAGCGCGTATGCAAACTAGGGTTTGCTGAAGTCTGTGGTAAGAAATGTCTGATCTGTTCTGCTGGTTTACTGATATCTGTCAGTGAGTTATATGTATATGTTTCATGGTTGACTGTGCTTAAATGTATGGAGTGGGTCCAGTCTGAAAATATGATGAAACGTGGCCTGCAAGTGGTGTCCTAAAGGATGCTTTGGATCCAGTGTGAAAATTGATGAAACGTGGTCCATATTGGTGCTGAGGGTTGTAGCCTTCAGTCAGGGGGTCGTAGCTCCCTTCCAGGTGAGGCTGGTAAACGAGATCAGGGGGTCGTAGCTCCCTTCCAGGTGAGGCTGGTAAACGAGATCAGGGGGTCGTAGCTCCCTTCCAGGAGAGGCTAGTAAACGAGTCAGGGGGTCGTAGCTCCCTTCCAGGAGAGGCTGGTAAACGAGCGCAGGTGGGTGCCTGCGTGCTGGTCAAGTCTGCGCCAGCACATATGTTGTAAGATGTTTTCTCTATAATAAAATATTGAAGGCTGAGCAACTGCAGCGGTGGTTTTCTCCCGATTTGGGTTTCCACCTAAAAATCCTAATGTTCATGTGTGATGCTTTGTGTGATGGTTTATTCTGTTCTTACTGCACATGTTTACTGTTTATTGAACATCTGATGAATGAATGATGGAATAATAGAAGTGAAGATTTAATGACATATCTAGATCTCTGTGTATACGCTAGTTTCATAAAGGGGATCCGCGTATATACGCTAGTTTACTGAAGGAAAGTAGCGTATGGGTTTTAAGAAATGAAAAAGTAAAAAGATTTGATTATGCAGTAAATACTGATTCACCCCCCCCTCTCAGTATTTTTCCCAACAATTGGTATCAGAGCGTGGTCCTTCTGCAGAAGCTTGATCGCTTGAAGGAGATCCGTCGCAATGGGAAAGAAGCAAAAGAAGAAGGTTACTCAAGGAAAGAAGATGCCTCAGAAATCATGTATAGCAGAAATTGAAGGAGATGAAACAGGTATTGATCGTTGTTCTTGTATTTCACTTACTTGTATATGCAAAGGTTATGATAGTGAAAGTGACAGTATGGATCTAGAAGAAGCTGTCAAGATTAAAGATGAAGAAGATTCTGACCAAGCTCTACAAGTGCTCATGGCAAAGAAACAAAAGAAGAAGACTACTCGAAGCAAGGAGATGTCTCAGAAAACCTGTATAGTAGAAATTGACAAAGATGAATCAGATAGTGATTGGGGTCCTGATAATCTTCTTTGTGCAAACAATGGTGAAGATAGTGGAAATTATGCTATGGACCTAGAAAAAGTTATCAAAGATCAACAAAGAATATTTAATGAGAAGGAATCTGCCTCCAAAAATTTAATATTTAGACTGAAAAGGATGTTCGATGATGTATCCAATCGAATTAAAGGTCTTGAAGCTGGAATCATCTCTCTACAAGCAGATCTTGAAGAATCAAATAAGAAGAATGAAGAACTTGAAGCAGAAATCATTTCCCTCAAAGCAGATCTCGAAAAATCAAACAAGAAGAATGCAAGATTTGAAGCAGAAATCGTCTCCCTCAAAGAAGATCTGGAAGATTCAAACAAGAAGAATGAAAGATTTGAAGCTGAAGTCATCTCTCTCAAAGAAGACCCAAAAATATCCAACAACAAGAATGAAGAACTTGAAGCAGAAGTCATCTCTCTGAAAGTAGATCTCGAAGCATCAAACAAGAAGAATGAAGAACTCTTACAAAATTTTGAAGAACAAGAAAAGGGGTTGAAGGAAGAGATTCTAAATCTGAATCATCAAGTAGAAGATGGAAGAAGGAAAGATGAAAGCATGAAGAAGCAATGCCAAGGATTGGAGGTTGAGGTAAACATTCTCAAAGGTAAATTAGAAGAAAAGGTTAAACTTTTGAGGTTTCAAGATAGTACTAAGATTCTGGACAATATTCTTAGTAGTCAAAGGTCTCCTTCTATCAAACTTGGTCTTGGTTTCCATGAAACTGTTAAAGGAGAATCTAGCTCACAAGGAAGTGCTAAAAATTCAGAGGATGTCAATGCAAAACCTGAAGTATTGAAAGAAACAAAAGGTCAACCAACAATGATGAAATCTCAAAGGAAATCAGTCAATAAAGTTGAATGCTTTAAAGGTCATAATCATGGACATGTTGCAGCCAATTGCAGAAACAGATTGTTTCAGCCACAAACAAACAGATCCTACATAGAAAGGTACTCTGGTTTCTTCAAGGGATATTGTTTTTCATGCAATAAGTATGGTCACAAAGCTGTTGATTGCAATAGAAGGAAGAATAGAAAAGCTCATTATGATTCTTATACTTATTTCTCTGGCCACATGAGATGTTATGCTTGTAACAAGTATGGACATATAGAAAAAGAATGCAGGATGAACAGATCTGGGAAAGTGGACAATCTCCAGCACACAATTAGAAAGTTCAAGCAAATCTGGAAAAAGAAGGAGGACTGGTCAGAAACGTAGGGAACACTGACCATACTGCAGTCATCAGCTTCTGAAGCTTACTTCTCTTAATGACTGCAGAAGTGATGTGAGATACATTATGGAGCTTAGTAATGTATCGTCATAGGGGGAGCGATGTATGATGATTCTCATGGTTGATTTGATTACTCTGGTTATGTTTATTTCTGACAACGCATCTGATGTGGAAAAGACAGGTACAGGAAGTACAAGTTCAGGGGGAGATGAAGGAATGTGAAAAATTTCTATGCTTCACTTTCCATACGTGGGTTCGATGAACAAAAGTCGCGTATACACGCGAGTTCCAGCAGACACAGTCGCGTATGAATTAATGATAAGAGAATTGGGATGACAGCTGAAGATCAGGAGCAGAGGTTCAGGGGGAGCATCAGTTTGACTGCTAATGATTGTACTGTTAGCATTATTCTGGTTATATTCATGCTAATGAGATGATACATGGTTTCTTATGTAGAAGATTGTGGATGAGTCCTGTTTGCTTTTTGATGAAGAGTATTCATTGTTGAGATGAAAGTCTTATAATTCGGAGATAAGGGCAGTTCATGCAGAGATTTTTGCTGATGACTTGCTGATGAACGTATTAAGGTTGCACAAGTTAAGAAGGAGCACTAGTTCAGGGGGAGCAGCAGGTTGAATACTAATGATTGCATTGTTGGCAATATGACTGCTTATTATTTGGTTTTTGTGATACTCATGCTCAAATGATGATAACTTGGTACATGGTTTATTATGATGAGATTTTGAGCCCCGGTTGCTGATAAGTATCTTTTGTGCTCACACATGGATGAGTTGGATGTCGTTTGATTCAGAAATAAGAATAGATCATGCAGAGTTTGCTACTATGGTTGAGATCTTTTGCCTACATATGTTACTTCATGTTAAATCTTAAAGATCATGGTGATATTGGACCACATGGATGATTGACACATATTTGATGATGTTGTGCTGGTATGATAATCTCTCTTGGAAAGATTGTATTGATGCTGCAAAGAATCTGAAGGCTTGGTTACTAATGTGCTTATGCTACAAACGTTGGATGACGCTTGAAGACTCAACTACACTGTTCTATCTATCTGTATTCCAAGGAAGCATTCAAATATCTCAGAAAGAAGCTGAACATTGTCTTTTTCTCACAGAGGATCAGATCTGGTTAAAATATAGAAGACGGTATTGGATACGCGGGTTTCCTGAAACACAGTCGCGTATATACGCAAGTTCATGCACATAAAACCGTGTATGTCTGGTTGCTAACATTTTCTGTTTAGGGTCAGCTTTCTTCAGCACAACTGCAGTACTGTTTGGTATCTCTGATACTGTTTGGTATCTCTGGTATCTATGGTGATGTTCCAGCTCTTATAATACTGTTTCAATCTCTGATGTTTTAAAGATGCCTTGATGATTGGTTGAAAGTGTTCAGGATGTACAAACTAAGGGGGAGCCTTAGTCATATGGAAAGGATGTTCGGATGCACATTTTCAGGGGGAGCCCTAGTCTTGCTGAGTATAATGCATTGTTGGCATTATGGTGGTTCTGATATATGATCTCTCTTGAATTTTTTCTTGTCTTGGTCATAAATGGTCATATTTGTATTTTGATGAAAAGATCTTGTTGAGACCCATGATGTAAAATTGTAATATTCAGTCATGTAAGGACTTGTCAAATTTTGTAAACCCACTTGGTTGGGTAGCTGAGTCAAATTTTGTAAACCCACTTGGTTGGGTAGTTGAATTGAAATGTGTAAACCCACTTGGTTGGGTATTTGAGTCTCATATGTAAATCCACTTGGTTGGATCTTTGATGTAAGTATGAGTCATTAGTGATAGGAAGGTCATAGAGTCATGTATTTCATTGAAAAATATGTTTGAAGATTCATCATGAAATCAGGGGGAGCTTGGTCACTTCAGTATACATCAGATCTGTAGAACGCTTCTTCCACATGAGGAGAAAAGGGGGAGAGTATGTTGGTTTTGATCCGTCCTTTGCCCTTGATGTCAAAGGGGGAGAGTGACATGGTGTTTTAATGAAGAGAAAGAATGGTGTCAAAAATGGAGAGAGTGACATGGTGTCATTGTATTCTTAATGTACCTATCTGTTGTGGTAACCAAACACCATCGTGGTTGCCATCAAGTCCAAAGGGGGAGATTGTTGGCAATATGATGCAGAGTGTTGTCCTTGATGCCAACCCACTGAATGAAGATGAAGACATGAGAGTGTTGGCATGCATTGTCCTTGATTGCAATCCACCTGATGAAGTTATTCTTGACCTGATGGATTTGGTAAATGATGTAAATCTGATGTGAAATGATGTTTGTTAGCAATATGATGCTAAGTGTTGTCCTTGAATGGCAACCCACTTGATGAAGATGATGACAACTTACTTGATAAAGTTGTGCTTGATAGAATATGTCTTGATGAACTAAATCTGATGTATCTACAGTGAGTACAGAAGGCAATGAAGAAAGGAATTTAGCATGTGCTAAATCTATGGTGAAAAGAGTATGTCTCAAGGCATACGCGGATCTGTCTAGGAGAAGTCGCGTATGCACGCGGGAATCAACGTTCCAAGTCACGTATGGGCAAAAAGTTCTCATAAAGTGCAAAACCAGGGGTAACCACCATGGTATTGACCCATTGTATTGTTAATGATTCATCTAAATGACCCCGAGTCCGAGAATACCATCGGAGTAATGTAGTTTTGGGCTCATGGTATTGTTTTGGCTCATGGTATTGAAAAGGCTCATGGTATTGAGGAAATGTGAACCTATATAAGGAGAAGAAATTCATTATGCAAAATATGAGGGTGGGTGCAAGATGTCTGAGCTTGAATGAATACTTCTCTTTGAAGTAGATCTGAATGGAAAGGGTAAAGGTTTGATGATAGATGCGAATCTATGGTGCACATGAAGAAATGATGAAGCGGGATATCTAGATCTGAAATGTATCTATATTTGCTAGATCTATTTATGGAATGATTAGATCTGAGATAAGGTGAACATCTGTCTGAAGTAAAGGGTTAAATCTGTGTGATGTATCTGTTCTGAAGAATTGCAATGACCTAAATGTCTAAAGAACCATACGCTAGTTCGACGCAGAGGAAGTGCGTATATACGCGGCTTATCTGAAGAAAAGTGCGTATGCGCAGTGAAGTTTTGTGCAGAGGTATATGCTTGTTGATGTGGACGAAAGCGAGTATATACGCGACATCAGTGAAAGGAAAGCGCGTATGCAAATAAAGTTTCTTTGAAGTATGTGGTAAAAAATACGATATATTTGGTTTACGTTATACGTCGAGTGAGTGATGTGTATCGGTTTAATGTTTATTTGTGCTTAAAAGTATGAGTGGGTCAGTCTAAATAAGTGAAACGTGGCCTACAAGTTGAGTTCTATTGAAGTTGTTGGATCCGGTGTGAAAATTGATGAGAAACGTGGTCCATGGGAGTCCTGAGGGTTGTAACCTTCGGTCGGGGAGTCCGTAGCTCCCTTCCCGAGGTGGTGGTAACGAGGCCGGTGCGTAGCTCCCTTCCCGGTGAGGCTGGTAAACGAGATCAGGGGGTCGTAGCTCCCTTCCAGGAGAGGCTGGTAAACGAGTCAGGGGGTTGGAGCTCCCTTCCAGGAGAGGCTGGTAAACGAGTCAGGGGGTTGGAGCTCCCTTCCAGGAGAGGCTGATAAACGAGCGCAGGTGGGTGCCTGCGTGCTGGTAGAGTCTGCACCAGCACATATGTTGTAAGATGTTTTCTCTATAATAAAATATTGAAGGCTGAGCAACTGCAGCGGTGGTTTTCTCCCGACTTGGGTTTCCACCTAAAAATCCTGGTGTTCATGTGTGATGCTTTGTGTGATGCTTTATTCTATTGTTACTGCACATGTTTACTGATAACTTAACATCAGATGAATGAATATTGCAAAGAACTAAGTTAATAAATATCTGCATATTTAGATCTCTGCTAATACGCGAGTTGTATGAAGGATATCCGCGTGTATATGCGAGTTTACTAAAGGAAAGTAGCGTATGGGTTTTAGAGCATGAAAAAGTAAAAAGTTTTAGTTTGCCCTAAATACTGATTCACCCCCCCTCTCAGTATTTTTCCCAACAATTGGTATCAGAGCAGGTCCTTCTGCAGAAGCTTGATCGCTTGAAGGAGATCCATCGCAATGGGAAAGAAGCAAAAGAAGAAGGTTACTCAAGGAAAGAAGATGCCTCAGAAATCATGTATAGCAGAAATTGAAGGAGATGAAACAGGTATTGATCATTGTTCTTGTATTTCACTTACCTGTATATGCAAAGGTTATGATAGTGAAAGTGACAGTATGGGTCTAGAAGAAGCTGTCAAGATTAAAGATGAAGAAGATTCTGACCAAGCTCTACAAGTGCTCATGGCAAAGAAACAAAAGAAGAAGACTACTCGAAGCAAGGAGATGTCTCAGAAAACCTGTATAGCAGAAATTGACAAAGATGAATCAGATAGTGATTGGGGTCCTGATAATCTTCTTTGTGCAAACAATGGTGAAGATAGTGGAAATTATGCCATGGACCTAGAAAAAGTTATCAAAGATCAACAAAGAATATTTAATGAGAAGGAATCTGCCTCCAAAAATTTAATATTTAGACTGAAAAGGATGTTCGATGATGTATACAATCGAAGTAAAGGTCTTGAAGCTGGAATCATCTCTCTACAAGCAGATCTTGAAGAATCAAATAAGAAGAATGAAGAACTTGAAGCAGAAATCATTTCCCTCAAAGCAGATCTCGAAAAATCAAACAAGAAGAATGCAAGACTTGAAGCAGAAATTGTCTCCCTCAAAGAAGATATGGAAGATTCAAACAAGAAGAATGAAAGACTTGAAGCTAAAGTCATCTCTCTCAAAAGAGACCCGAAAATATCCAACAACAAGAATGAAGAACTTGAAGCAGAAGTCATCTCTCTGAAAGTAGAACTCGAAGCATCAAACAAGAAGAATGAAGAACTCTTACAAACTTTTGAAGAACAAGAAAAAGGGTTGAAAGAAGAGATTCTAAATCTAAATCATCAAGTAGAAGATGGAAGAAGGAAAGATGAAAGCATGACGAAGAAATGTCAAGCCATCCAACCACTTGTTTGCTGCCATAAGCTTCTCAAAAGCTTGAAAATTGTAAAGGACATTAGGTGTTAACTAAATATGAGCCAAGAAAAACAAGTCTTGCCCAAAGTCCTCTAGGAAGTGGTAAATCCCATCACTGCAGTAGTCCCAAAAGGACCATGAGATCCAAAGAGAGGCTTGCTCTCTTGTGGAGCAATGTGTTGAGAATGTATGGCAAGGGAATGATCATACATGGTTAGTTGATCAATAAGAATCAAGACACAATCCTTACCATATATTGTAGGCAAGTTGGTGAAGAGGTCCATAGATGAGCCTTCCCATCTCTCCATCAAAAGGGAAAGTGTCTGTAAAAACCTTTCACGGTGGTTGATTTCCTCCTCATACATCAAACAAGCTACATATCTCTTTATATGTTGGTGCACATCTTCTTTGATATTCTCCCAATAGAATCCCTCCATGATGGTGTGATAAGATGCATTGAAGTCTACATGTCATGAAGAGAGTGCCTCATATGTTGCATGTAGAATCTCCTCCTTGGGCTTGGAGTCTTTAGTCAAGTAGATCTGATCATGGAAATAAATGACTCCATCAACCACTCTATACCTCCCATCTATCACTTTCCCATCAAGAACCTTACATGTGAAGAGGTTCTTGGAATATTCCACCAATAGTTGGGACTCCCAATATGGATCTATGCTCCCCAACAATGACAGTGCTATTGAAATATGAAATGAAGCACCTGTCACATCATAGCTCTCCTCTTTGACATGCTCAATGCCAAAGACACGTGTTGGAGTACTATTACCCCACTTTTGCTTCCTCCTTTGCATCTGATCTTGCCCAAGACAAGATTGAAGTATATGGAGGTCCTTCTCCTCTTGGAAGGTATTGCCCATCCAAAACTTCCATAGTTTGGCCAATGTATGTAAGAGTGTCAATAACCTCTTGTCATATTCAAAAATCTTCCTCATATGTGGAAGTATCATTTGCTTCTCCAAGGTTATGGAGTAGCCCTTTGACACCATGCTTGTATCATCATAGATTCTTGAATCACCATCTATCAGTGCAAGTAGTTGAGTGGGTGATGAAAATGTCCATATCAGAAAATTTCTCATCCCTTCTTTGAACTCATCAAAGGTTCTCTGCGTTGTGCTAGCTCCTCCCAAGGATCCTTCCTTAGCCAAATATATCAACGCTGCACCATGTTGAGAGAACTTTTTGTTCATCTTCCAATCAGGGGGTCTCCTTGGTGGAATGGCTCCATGTAATGAAACATCAAGGCCTAGAGCAGGATGTATATGTGAGTGGACTAATTTTTCGCTGCTTTCACTGCACAAATCATCCTCCAAATGAATAGATTTTCACTCAATGAGATGTTGAAGAGCACCTCCATTGAGTTCTCTCCATGAGATCCTCTTCTCATCAATGGCCCTCCAAAACCAATAAGGTTCTAGATCTACTGCAGGTAGAAGTTTCTCTTTGAGCTGTGAGATGCTCTTTGAGAAAGAGTCATCTTAAAAGGGGAAAATATTTCCCATCTCAAGATGTCTACCATCTATCATATTCTTCTCCATTGCTTCATGAATGAAGCTGCCATTTGATTGCTTCCATAAGGAATGGGTCCTCTTCTTCTCACTGATGCTCATTAACAATGCTGTAGATCTGCAAGGTGATACATGCGCTACCTCAAAGCAAGGCACAAGGGTGGAATCATAGCCAACCATTGTACATAGGAACATACTCATCCCATCTTCTAAAAATCCACATTTCAACTCAAAGGGTTGAATGTAGTTCATTAATGAAAAACTAGGATGGTTCTTCATCTCTTCCTTGATTAGATCAAGGGTCCTCTACGCAATAATATGATGCTGCTCCAAATCAACATATAGTTCTAATCCTTCATCATGCAATAGCCCTTGGATCAACTGATGTGTGGGAACCTCTTGCAAGACCACAAGAGTTCCTCCAACTAGGACAATGATATCTCCAACTGCTAGTATGAGTGATGGCTGCTCTTCTATCAATGTACCAGCGCTGGAATCTACCTGCTATTCCTCATGAATTTCCTAAATCATGCATGAGACTCTATATGTCAAGAGCTTAATACTATCTTGCAAAGATGTAAGTGTCTTTCCTTTGGATACAAGTACTTTTGTAGTTGGTGGTGAATGTAGTGACTCTTTTTCCAAAGTGACAATAATGACATCCTCCTGTAGAAATTATATAACTTATGTGTTATATTTCCAATATTCTCTTGATCTCACACTATTTTAACTTCATGCAAAATACATAATCTATTCCACCATTGATCATTTGCGGAAATTTAATCAACAATTGCAAGACACATGAAGCAATAAAAACACACATAACACATTTGTTTAACGGGAAAGCCTGAAGCTGAAAATCCCAAATATCATATATTATGTATCATGGAGATCATCTAAAAATCTCATACAAAGCTTAGTACATCAAGCTCTTAGTACAATTAATCGTCACACACTAACAAGATGAAATCTGCAAATCCATGCACTAATCTCAGCCCTCCTGCTAGCCTACCTCCATTGCGCAATCCAAGCTGATTACAAAGAGAAATTCGATGCAATCCCACTCTCCTTGACTATGTTTTTATCATTGGAAACTCCAATATATATATAGATGCAATTCATGCATCACTAGTAGTCATAACGGATAGTCCATCTTGCCATTTCACCTATCGCTCCACTGGGTCTCCACTGGAACATGGACCCTTTTTGCCATGTCATTTTGACTGCAAATCTACTATTTTGTTGTTACTCGATGCCCAACTCATGTTGCTCCACTCGGTCACCCAACATGATGCATTTGGAGAACTTTGCCATGTTCTTCCCAATGTATAAAGGTAGGGTGGTAGTGTTGCAAGCCTTATCTATGTACTCTTGTAGAGGGTTTCTTTGGAACTCCCAAATGTACTCTTCTTGCTTCCTTGTGAGGGACTTGTGTCATTCCTTAACACTAGACAACTTGGTCATTGATTCAACACATACCCCTATGAGATCCTCAATTTTTCTATTCTCCTGTAATACAATGTATCAAAGTATCCAGACTCTCTGCTTCAACATCATGAGACCTATCTTGAAATGCATGACCCTTTCCTGAAAGTCCTTTACTAAAAATTCTAGTGTCATGTTGAATGTCTCTGTATTTTTCTGCTCCAGATGCCCCATGACCACAACTTCAAATAGAACATTTGATTGACCCTCCATAAATGGCTCATCCTGCATATTGTATTTTTCATGTTGCCCTGCATGATCATGCTCATCGTGTTGGTTTATTACTATTGGATCCTCATTTGATTCTCATTGAATGTATTCTTTCTGGCCTTCTCCACATGTGGGGATAATTTGTCCACCCTCTCTGGTTATCAAACATGGATGTATTGGTGGATTGTTATCTACACTAGATTTCCTATAATATTTATGGATTTTCTCATGGATATCTATAGACTCAACTACCACATCATTGGGATGAATTACCTTCTTCTTTTCCCCATGTACTTTGTCAAGTTGGATGATTATCATCGTCTTGTCTTACAAGTTTCTCTGAAAAACATAGTGTTGCTGCTCACCATCTGTACTTGACTGCTTGGATCCTTCATAGGTTTTCTTCTAAAAAATGGTGAACCCAACTATGGGTGAATTCCCATGACCTACCCTTGTTGCCTCCTTATCACCTAGACATGAATGGTTATGGGCCCAAGATCCCTTGCAGATAAAGCATAGTCCTCTCCTCTTTAGTTCATTCTTGTAGAAATTTTTTTATTGCTTCCTCCATCAATCCTTCTCAACTCCTTCCTAGTCAGCACCTTTCTGAGCAATTTTATATTTTTATTGACCAACTTCTTGACTAGATCATAGGCAACTGGTGATCCCTATAGTTCCTTCCTCCAAATGTTCAACAACTTGGATCTTAGTATCTTGCAGATGTCAGCATCTCCTTCTAAGAATAGAGACATAATCTTTCACATGCTTGTTTGACACAATCTGGATGAGCTGGTGTAATTTTGTGTAAAAGATTTGTAGTAACTGAAATATTGAGTCGTCGCATTCCAAATTCAACATAAAGGTGCCAAAGATGAACTTTTCCATGAGTTTTAAAATTATGCACCACTTCTGAAAGGTAGGAAGCATAATGTTATTCAACCCTTGAAGGGATTCTATTATTAGTTGCAGTATATTTGTCATGAGATCAGTATTGTAGTGCAGTAGTGGCGATGTTAGAGTTATGGCTCTGCTGAGACAATAAGAAACTGTGAGCTTGGCCTCTTCACAAAGGTGCTCCCAGATTTTGGGTTGTATTAATGCAATAATGGATGGCTTGAGAGCCCATTCGAGTTTATTTCATTCTAGTTGCCCCACCTCGGAGAGACATGTGTCTACTTCCTCCAAGTTATGAAGTTCTATTATTGACTTTTTTCATTGCAATTCATATCCAATTTTGAAGAGATTACCTCATATTCCTTGTCCTTCCTTCACTTCCCGTGATTGCTTCTGCTTCAGAATGACATGGACCCTTTTTTAGAATAGTCTTCTACTTTAACCATGATTTTGGTATATGGAGGTATTTTTGCTTAAAGGACCATATCTTCTTACTAGTTCATCAAGAAATTTCTGGGCATTCTCCAGGATTTCTTCAAGGCCCATCTTCACATAACAAAGAAAAGAAATATATAGGAATACACTGTCTCCTCAATTTTTGGCCCAGGTAAAGCTTTACTATTAGAAAATTATATATATATATATATATATATATATATATATATATATATATATATATATATATATATATATATATATATATATATATATATATATATATATGTGTATATATATATTTATAAAAGGATTTATTTTAAAGAGTTTGTTTTTAATATATATATATATATATATATATATATATATATTAAAAACAAACTCTTTAAAATAAATCCTTATAACTCCCAAACCAAACTCAACTTCTCTCCAATCTATTTTGAATAAACCCCAATACACTTGATCATTAAAATTTGTAAGCCAAATGGGTGTTTATTGTGGAAGCCTAAGCAATGAAACTTCATATGTTGATCTTGCCACTTCCATATCATAAATTAACATTTATGGAAACGTATTCGATCATACATTAGCATCATCGGTCCTCAGTGTCATATCAGCGAAAAGTGCATAAGTAGAGGAGTAGGCGAGTGACATAAGTTGATTCCAATTCACTAATAAATAGATGAAGAAACTCCATTACAAACCAGATCTCCTAAGAAACAACCCAATCTAATTATATTGATGTGCTTGTCTAACCATTATAGTAGTTTGACCACAATGGGTCAACTACACCCTGCATGTTGAATTATGCCCAGAGCTCATTACAACAATGAGCCCATAGTGTTACTGCTGCAGCAGCTCGGTGGAACACATTGTAGGTCATGCGTCCTTCACCAAGGGGTTTCATTCCCTCTTTTTGGGTGGAATGGCACCTTATAGAACTACACAAAGATACACCCAAGTCCAGGTGCTTCAATCAACTCGGCGTTCATGCAAGGGATCTCATCCTCCTTGATTGGCGTAATGGCCTCCTCTGTGTTGCATAGGGACTGTGTCCTATTATTAGCTCAATCCTCTACGATATATGCCCGGGATCTTGTCCTAGGCATTCTAGAAACTCGCCTTCCCTCTCTTGATGTAGTGGCACTCAGGGCCCTTCCTTCATTAACAATTTAGCTGATGGTCGATACCTGACCCTCTGATGAGGTGGTTGGTCACCTCACTGCCTCCAACGACCTCACGTAGTGCTTGGTCCTCCTCCAACGGATTAGACGATGCTACGATCATGCCCAGTCATGGATGAGAACTCCCTCTACTAATGCTTCAGGAAAAACCATGATTCGTTCCCTTTGCACATAATCTTGTGCCCTTCCTGTAGTATGGTCGGCTCTTGCACATAGCTATGATATTTTTATGTCCTCCCAACCCTCAACAAATTTTCTCCTTAATTAAACTTGGACTTGGAACTATATTTGGGATATAAACTTGTCCTAAGCATCTTGAAGACTCTGAGCACAATTAAATCAGAAATACGAGCTCCTCCTTCTCACTTCAATCCTCCAGCAAGTAGCAAATAAATTATGCTCTCCTAATTTTGATACAAGATTAATCTCATCCCTTTTTAGCCTCAAAGAATTCTATCTGTGGCACTATTAAAGGATAAATGCAAATTGTTTTCTCTGGTACTTCTGATCCCTGAGTAAAAATTAAATATGGAAATGGCAAGCAAGTGATTCAACTTCTTTCTAATATGGCAGACAATATGGCCTTAGCCAGATCTATTCGGTGTTAAATAATAACCAAGTGATTTCTGTAATTCATTCATTGAACTAGATTACATTTATACTTGAGAAATTAGTTCCGAAATTAGTTATAACTAACTACTAACTTCTTAACTTCCTAACTACCTAACTGAATAGAAACCCTAAGGATTCCCGTAGGATTACAACATTTCCCCCTTTAATTTGAAGAGACATCTGACATACCAAGTAAAGATATAAATTTTTCGAACTTTTCACGTCCTAATGCTTTGGTAAAAATATCTGCAATTTGTTCAGAAGTTGGACAATGTGTCAGATGAATTGTTTTGGCCTCTACATGATGTTGAATCAAATGATATTTGGTGTTGATATGTTTGGTTCGATCATGAAACTTTGGATTCCTGGCCAACTGAATTGCAGAAGAGTTCTCGAAAAATAGAGGAGTTGAAGCTCTTTATTTCTCTTGCAAATATTCAAGTATTTTTTGAAGCCAAATGATTTCCTTAGTGGCTTGAGCTGCTGCAACATATTCGGCTTCGGTGGTAGAATCGGTAGGAACAGATTGCTTGCATGATCTCCAATTGATGGATGCTGATCAAAGATTCATCGAATATCCAGAAGTTGAGACTCCATTTTCTTTATCTCCATCAAAATTTGAATCTGAATAACCAGCAAGATGGAAGTCTAAAAATTTGGAATATTTGATGCTGTGAGTTTGAGTTCCTTTTAAATACTTCAAAACTATTTTTGCTGCTACCCAATGCCCCTCACAAGGATGATGCATAAACCTGGAAAGTATTCTGACATCAAAGGTTATATCAGGATGAGTAATAGAAAAATAAATAAAGCTTCCAACAAGTTGTCTGTACTTTGTTGGATCTTCAAGCTACTTTCCTTCTTTGGAAGTGAGTTTCAAATTCTGCTCCATTAGAGTAGCAACAAGATTACATTCTGTCATACCATATCTGTTCAATAATTTATCAAAATATTTCTTCTGAGAGATGAAAATATGTTGTGGTTTTTTATCAACTTTAATTCCAAGATAATAATGAAGTAAACCTTAAGCTGTCATATCAAAAACCTTTTTCAATTCCTTCTTTATAAATGATATATATTCATCATTGTTTCCTGTGATCATCAAATCATCAACATATGCAACTAGATATACAACTAATCTGCCAACTTTCTTAATGAAAAGAGTTGCATCATCTAGGTCAAAATGTTTATAGTTTAATTTAAGAAGATGTTCAGTTAGCTTCTCATACCATGCTCGTGGCGCTTGTTTTAAGATGTACAAAGACTTCATTAGTTTGCAAACCTTTTGTTCTTTCCCTTTAACGGAAAAACATTCTGGTTGAAACATGTAAACATCTTCTTTCAAATATCCATTTAAAAAGGCAGTTTTGACATCCATATGATGAATTTTCCATTCTTTCTGAGCTGCAATAGCAAACAAAGATCTAATAGTGCCCCATTTAGCTATAGGATCAAACGTCTATGTATAGTCGATACCCTCTTTCTGTGCATATCCCTTCGCCACAAGTCTTGCTTTATGCTTTTCTAGCAAACCATCATCTTTAAACTTAGTTTTATAAATCCATTTGCAACCAATAGGTTTGATGCCAACAGGAGGATCCACCAACCTCCATGTGCCATTTTTTATGAGAGCATCAAATTCCTTTTGCATTGCATCTTTCCACTGTTCATAACGGAAGCTTCTTCAAAGCAAGTAGGTTCACAATCCACAGAAAAATTAAATTCACAATGAGAATAGTTACCTGAGGAACTTCTAGCCTTAAGATCATCATATTTCTTTGGAATTGTTCGAATATGAGTTGACCTTCACAAAGGTTGTGTAGGAAGTTGTTCAGGAAGTTGCTCATCTTCTTCATCTAGCTCAGCTCCTTCCATTTTTGTCATTGTTTCTGTAGAAACACTTGCATCAACTAATTTCTCATCAACAACAATGGAATTATCATCATCAACCACAATCAATTTCTCATCATTGAGAGAAGGAAACTCCACATATTGATCTAATATAGGAATCCCCCCTTCATGATGGGGAATTATATTATCTGATTCATAATAAAACTTTTGAGGCACCAAATTTTCTATTTGATTAAGTTGTCTTTCAACAGTGAGGGAATCTTTATCAGTTTCAAGAAAAATTACATCTCTTGACAAAATAAAATTTTTGTTCGCTTCATCATATAATTGGTATGCCTTAGAAGTCATGGAATACCCTAAAAATATGCATTTTCTACTTCATTCACTCAACTTATTCCTCTGATGTTTGGGAATCAAAGCATGACATTGAGAACCGAAAATTCGGAAATGTTTAATAGCAGGAAGACGACTATACCACATTTCATATGGAGTTTTGTTGTTAATGACAGAGGAAGGGCACCGATTTCTAATGTATGCCACACAAAGCATGGCTTCTCCCCAAAACATTAATTTTACATTCTTAAAAAGAATCATTGACCTTACCATATTAAGCAATGTTTGGTTCATTCTTTCAGCAACACCGTTTTTTTGCGGATTATATGGTATTGTGGTCTGGTGTTTGATGCCATTATCTTGCAAATATGTTTCAAAAGCATGTGAAGTATATTCTCCTCCATTATCAGTCCTTTTAGTACCAATAGTAAGTTGTGCTTCATTTGTTATCAAGAGATGAAATTTCTTAAACACATCAAAAACTTGTGATTTTTCTTTAAGTAGATAAACCCAACACATCCTCGAATAATCATCAATAAAAGTGAGTATGTATTTATTTCCATTTGCAGTTGGTACAGGCATTGGACCACATAAGTCAGAGTGTATGAGACTTAATTTTCTTATAGCTCTAAAATTAGAATTTTGAAAAGACTGTTTGTGATGCTTGCCCAATATACAAGCATTACATGGGGTAAATTTTCTGGGAACTATTGGAAGTCCCTTAATCCCCTTTTGTTTCATAATTTGAATACTTTCATAATTAGCATGACCGAAGCGTGCATGACATAATAAAGAAGATGATAGATTATCATTTTGCTGAACCAAATAAGTTATGTTTAATGCAATAGACGACATACCATGCATCTTCAATAAGTTATCTTCTTCCAGACCAGACATTACAGTTTTATTGTCAGCTTCTCTTCTAATTTCTACTTTACCATCAAATATGTGAATGGAATGTCCCTGTTGTCTTATTTGTATAAGAGATAACAGATTTCTTTGGAATTGCGGAATGTAAAGAACATCATTCAAAATATAATTTGGAAGTCCAGGAATCTTTAACTAAATTGAACCAATCCCTGATGGTTTGATTTAGGACTCATTAGCAAAATACACTACTCCATCAATATTATCACTGAATTGATCAAAAGAAATCTCTTCGAAAGGTCATATGACATGTGGCACCTGTGTCTAGAACCCAAATTTCATACCATGAAGAAAAAGAAGTACTAAAAACATCTTCCATGTGGAAATTACAATGTGCGACAACATAATGTGCATTCTCAGAAGATTGTCCTCTGTCTGGAATTAAATGATCTTTCTTTTCAAGCAATTGTTCTCTTTTTTCATTAATTTTATCCCAAGGAATTCTGCAATTTGCAGCAGTATGTCCATTTTTACCATATCTAAAACATTTTATAGATGTTTTATCAGAAAAAATTCTTTGTTGTTCATTCTGTTGTCTATCTCCCTGAATATTTTTGCCCCCCTGCCTCTATAACCATGTGATTTCTGTAATTTGCAGCAGTATGTCCACGTTTACCACATCTAAAACATTTTATAGCTGGTTTATCAGAAAAATTTCTTTGTTGTTCATTATGTTGTCTATCTCCCTGAATATTTCTACCCCCCCTGCCTCTATAATTCTTCCTACCTCGACCTCTATTACCTCTAGTATTTCTGAAAGATTCCTCCTGAGGTTTTTGGTCTTGTTAGTGTTAGTATCTTCATCCCTCCGTCAGTGATCAAAATCCTCTTGTTGCATTGCATATTAGGTGTCTCACTTGGTCAGCTGCATTCCATTAGGAGCATGGATTATCTGACGGTAGTGGCTTGTTGTTCATATCCCTCATGTCCTTTACCTGCTGGCCCATTTCCATTCATTAAGATCATTTGCAGTCACTTTTTGTCTCATAGTTTGCAAAGAGTCATTTTTAGGGTTTTAGTGTCATTAGGTCTAGGGTTTCATTAATAAGGTCTTCAAAATGCCCAATAATGGTCAGCAGGTGCATGAGGAGTTGGAAATAAGGTTTCAGTACTAAGAATTTCATTATCATATGCTTAATAATGTATATTTCTTCAAAACTCCGTTTTGAAGAAAACTAGAGTATTTCATCTTTTCATGTATAAATGTATGTAATTTCAAATTATCTCAGTTGTAAAAATAATTTCACTGGAAACCCTAGTCACCTTTGTCAAGCTCCAGCAAATCCATTCCCTGCAAGGCAAACACAAAGCACATTATTCAGTCAATCAGAGCCAAAATGAAGCAAGCTGTTTAAAACAGAGTTTAAAAAGTGTCTAATATAAAACATTACAAAAGTGTGTTTTTTGAAATGGAGAATTAAATATCCTTGGTATATAAAGTCATCTTCATGTTTCAAAAGCTCATTTGCATTCCAAGAATAGAGAGTGAGCAGAGGAAAACCGTGAAGAATGAAGGAAGCAATTTGAAGGGAGAATTGTCAAGTTTCAAGTGCACGATGCATTGGCTGGGTGAGGTGGTGCACAAGACAGTCGCGACGCGTTGGGTCAACCTCCACTGTGTTGAGAATATACCAACGCGACGCATAGGAGTGGTGCGGTGCATTGGGTGTGGCACGGCGCATAGGGCTGCAAAGCATTATTAACCACGATTTCATCAAAACTTCAAGTTTGCTTGATTTTCTCCGGTCCAAGTAAGTCAATAAGCTTTGTAAATGCCAATGAACATGTGCCTTATGATGTCTATGAGGATTTAATAAACAAAAATTCAAACCCTATTTGCTTGTTCAAAGAATGTTTCTTTAGGGTTTATACTTTGGTTTATTGTGACCATCACTCCCTCACTTTTTGTTTGCTCACTGTTTTTCTAGTTCCATCAGCATAGTTCTCTATCCCCCATATTCCTAAAATCACTCATTCCCTATCCCAGTTCCCATTATCCCATCCTAACTACGAAATTCCCAAACCCCAAATGTTATCCCAAAAGGCCTAGTGACTGCCCCTAAAACTCTTTAATTGGAAAATTTCAATTGGCAATATCCCAACATTCCCCCTACCCTCTCCCTCCATAATCCCTTACACATTTTCATACATTTGGCAACAAAACTAAAGACACCAAAACTCCTCATACTCATGTAAGACAACACAGACTTTGGCAAACATGGAGACAGATTCCTCTTATGACAGAGACAATGACTCTACAACTGAATTGCATGCACCAAGGAGACCTCACAAGAGTGGCAGACATGTGAGGGAGGAGCCTACTTCACTGGCTGAGCTGCAGGCCTGTCCTCTTGCTATTTCATGTTTTCAACAACAGTCTTGTTATCAGTTTTGTGAGATGGTTGCTAGAGTCCACCACCATCATGAGCTGGCCAGATTGTTTGTGCTGCATTTACATAATGGCCAAGTCACTCTTGCAGGTGTGACATTCACCTTAACACCTGAATCTATCTCTCTAGCAACCGGTATTCCAAATGTTGGAGAGCAATGGAACAAAAGGAAACAAGTTGACAGGGAACATTATGAGCCATATATCAAGCCCAGTTTTTTGAGACAACTCAACAGAGTTTTCCCTTTCGGTTCCTGAAAGATTCATACGCTCCTTTGATGAAACTCATTATCAAACATTTCAGTTGCGAGGGCCGGTTTTCTTGCCTCTATGCCTATCATATCAGGTTGCTGATGCATTTTACCAGGGTGAGAATGATGAACCTCCCTTACTTCATGTGTCGGAATATTGAGAAGATGACCACCCTAGTACAAAGGAAAACTCCTAAGCAACAATATAACAGTATCTATCACTTTGCACTCATCAAAATTGTGGTTATGCATCAGCTTAGCTTGCAGGATATTTCATGGGAGGATTTCATTTCTAATGATTTCTTCACAGCTCCTCAGGTACCTTCGGAGGCTTTTCATGAGGCAGGTGAACCTTCATATCAGTAGGAAGGTCATGAGACACAGACCACTATTGTGTCGGTGTTTGTCACCTATCAGAAGGGCACTAGATGGTTGTTTGTAGCAGCCAAGCAAGTATTATCTCCACCCGGGGTGGAAGGGGTCTCGCTTCCTTCATCAGCGGTACAGGTACAGGACAAGGGTAAGAGGCCAATACATGATGAGGGGCCTTCAGGAGGCCAGGATACAGACTTCGTACTCATTGATGATGATTTGGGCTCACCAAGCTCAAAGCTGAGAGAGATTGTTCAAGAGCAGAAGGCGGAGATAAACACTTTGTCCCTCAAATTGCAAAGATCCCAGTGGATAATCAACTACCTTGAGCAAAGAAACAAACAGCTAGAAGATCAGCAAACTATCATGGATCTACAAAACATACGTGAGAACCGGTAGGCTGCCAAAAGGAGCAAAACCGAGATGACATCCATTGAGCAAGAGATTGAGGCTGATCGTGAAACTTGGCTTGAAAGGGTAAATATTCATTTGGAAAAGCTGTTGGAGAAGGCCAACAAGGAAAAGAACATGTTGAGGCACATGGCTAATCATTATTGGGCAAGAAATCATGTTTGCAGGGCACGAATCAAAATCTTGAAGGCCAAGTTGATGAAGGCCTCAAAGCATCGGAAAAGGCAAGATAGACTTCAGATTTTGGCTGAGGCTTCCTTGGCCCAGCATAGTACATGATGGAGGACACTCAACCCAAATTTCAAGAAATTTGGGACACTTTTTGCAAATTTTGATTTTTTGGGCCTAAAAATAGATTTTTCAACTCTATGCGCCGCGCCACTTGGCGCGCGCTTTTGATGGGGGGCTCCTCTTGGGGAAAACTTTAAATTTTTGGATTTTTCATGGAAAATTATGCATGCCTACCTATGGCCAAGAGATTTTGACAGGTTTTGGGCTTCCAAAAGGGTCAAAAACACCTTAAAAATGACCTTTCTGCCCCTTTTTGGACACACAGGAAGCAGTGTTGGGAGAACTCATTTTTGGAGGGGAAAATGGAAGCCAAATTAAGCAATTCCACTTGTGTTGGAAATTAGACAGGCAGACCTTTCCAACAAGCCCACTTGGAGCAAATTTGGACACCAGGAAGGCCTTCAACATTGGCTCCAAATTGGCGTGACGCATAGAGAAATTAGGCGCGGCCAATTGGGGATTTTTGCTCATTTTGGACTCAGTAACTCTGTTTTTCACCTAGTTTTTGACATTTTGAATTTCTTGCTTCCAAATGTTAAACTCATGATATAATTTGATGTACTTTGATGGATCTTGATGTAATTTTGATAAAATTTTACTCATGGAGATAGATTCATCCATCAAAAAGTGAATTGCAACTGAATGAATTAGATTCCTATCTTATAGAGGCAAGTTGTTCCACTCCCTATTTTCCAGTTCTCAATTTATATCTTGTTGAAACAGCTCCTAAACTTGTGAGCTTGACCCCTAGAGGCTGGGGATAAGTTAGTGTTGTCTATATCTTGTGGTTTTTCAGTCATTAGCATGGTTGGACACTTGGGATTGCTTTGAGCATCATTGTACATTCATCTATGCAGTTTGGCAAAGGAATAGACCAAGGTTTGCAACACTCCTTGGGATTCACGTGGCTCTTTGTTTTGATGATGTGTATCTCTTTGTTAATGTAAGTTTACTGGTGTTTTATGTGTATCATTTTCCCTCTTATTTCTTCTTAAGTTAAACAAACAAGGATAAAGGTGGAATTCATTAAAATTTGCAGTGCTCTACCTAGGGTTTGTTTAATTTTCTATGTTTTCAACTGTTTGAAGAGGATTCCTGAAAGTTTCTTGTCCTCTTCAACTCCTCACTGGTCTATGCTATCCATTTCATTCAAAATTGAAGTGTCAAAACAATTGCCTACCTTGCCCCATTCAGATCTCTGCAAAAACTAGGCCTCATTCCCCAGACCCAAAATCTTCCTTTCCCTTTGATCCAACAAACACCCTCAAAATCAAATCAAACTCTCTTACATATATACCTAGCCTAAAATTAGCCTTTATTCAAGTCATCTCAAGCCTCACTGATCATTTTTTGCTGATATTGACCAGGAGAGAGCCCTCTCCCGATCTGGTAGGGCTAGCTACCAGGTTATGCGTGGTTTGATGTTACCCTAGATTCTGCCTTCCTCAGCCTGAGGTAGATTTAGGCCATAATAGGTCTTTTTGAGCAAGACATAGGGTTTCGGTATTATAACTATGTGATGCTTATTTCTTGCCAAAATCCTTCTCTCTTTCTGTAATTTTCCCTACTAATTTGTCAAAATCTATATCTTTTAATTGCCCACTAGCCTGGAGAGATTCCAAGTAGTGTGAATAACTAGGGTAAAGAGCTTTTATAAAGGCAGTAAGCGGTGAATCAAATTTAACTCCAGTACATTCAATTTCATGATTGATGGCTTTAATTTCAGAGGCAAGTTTTAGAGGATCATTATCCTTCATTTCCAGATTAAATAAATTTAACAATAACTAATTTATCTCCAATTTAGAATGTGAATCATAAATCTCTTTTAGTTTTTCTATGGCATCATAAGCTGTTTTACTCCGAGTAATGTATCTTCTTACCTCTTCTAAGACTGAAGCGGATATTAAGGAAAAGGCCTTCTTATCCTTACTTTTCCAGATTGTGAGTTGTTTCCGATCATCAGGCTGCATCGATGCATTCTCTCCTTCTCCTTCACACACTCCATCCCATAAATCATTAAAGATAAGTGTAATTTTAACTTTCCTAAACCACTCCTGGTAATTTTACTTTTCGGAAAGGACAACCCCAATTAAAGACACCAAGGATTTCATATTTAAAAAATACTGTTTAAATCACTGGCACCCTTAAAATAAACTTTTGTTTTAATCACTTCCAAAATTCAAATTCTTCTTATAAATACTATGATCTTTAAAAAATACTCTATTTAATATTGTAGATTCAGTAGAAATTAAAGACAAAAATTTCTCCTCTCTTTTTTTTTTTTATAAAAAAGAACTCTCTTTTAACCACTACCATTGGCATAGATTAAAAAAAAAAAACTGTTTTTAAATTTACAGAATCATCAAGTGGCACTTCTGTAGCTCCAGAGACAAAGTTTTCCAAAATTTTTTTTATTTAAACTTACATGTTTGTCTGCTGCAAAAATCTGATTAAAAAAAAATGCTGGCAGATTCGTGATAGGAACATAAATGAGGGTTTCTGTCAATCAAATGTTGCAAACACAGTAGAGGAAAATGTTGGCAAACAAACTCCACTGGCAGTGTTGTCACAGGTTGAAAACAATCTACTGCTCCCTTAACATCAACATTGCCACCAGCCTCCTCGGATCTCAAGTGCTCTGATACCACTGTTAAATAATAACCATGTGATTTCTGTAATTCATTAACTGAACTAGATTACATTTATACTTGAGAAATTAGTTTAGAAATTAGTTATCACTAACTACTAACTTCCTAACTTCCTAACTACCTAACTAAACAAAAACCCTAAGGATTCTCGTAGGATTACAACATTTGGCCCAGCTGATCTAAGATGAATTGGATGCAATCCTACCTTGATACGTGCTCAAAAATTAATCATCGAACCCTTAGTATTTGGCCCACTTGATTGATATGAACCTGGAATTTATAGCTTGTGTAGTCTACCAATTAAATTATAACCACAGTGTGAGGGTTTTCCTTATTGGGTTGACCTCACTTGATTGATCTTTAAGGCCTATCGGCTTTGAAACCCGTCTCACATGTCGCCTTCATGATTGATATATAAGGCCTCTTAGAGATTTGATTCCTTGGCCACAGATTAAGATCTACCTTAGATAACGCCAAAGGATCTCATCTCTTCGAACTAAAGTAACTAGATCTAAAATATTGATGAATTCAATTTCCTAGGTTGACAACAGACTCAATCTATATTGAAAGGATTAGTTTGTAACCTCTTGAACTTAATCTTACGAGGAAATGCTCAGATATTGAATAGAAAACCCCGATCAAATCTTGATACCCTCAGTCCTTAAGAAAAATATTCAGTAGAAGTTCTAGACTCGCTAAAGAAGATTTCTTCGACCTTCCACTCTCTACCTTCTTATAAAAATTTTCTTTCGCAACATGCAATGCATTTGAGTTTCTTTAAAGATCTCCTGCAAAACCATAAAATCCAGAAATTTTCACAATAATGAGCCAAATAGGGTGGTTGTAGAGAACCACTGAACTCGCTGAGAGCCTAGCTAGGGTGATTATGGAGGATAACCGAATACTAGTTTCTCTGAAACCCTTAATCTTTCACAAAATTGATTGGCAATAAAACCCTCAGGCTGGTAGGAAAACCAACTCTGATACCACTGTAATATCCCAAAGCTTAAAAATTTCGACAGATCTAGAAAAATTTAGTGTTCTACTTAAAAATACTTGCAATCAAAACACTGAACACAATAGGATCTAGAAGAATGTAGCCTTTATTTCAATTAATATTTAGAAAATGAGACATGCCCAAAATACAAGAAAATAATGGAGCCCCTGCCTCGGCATACATGGCTTCTCAATGAACAAGAAAATAAAAATACGGAAGCACAAATGTGAACCCTAGATGTATCCACCAATAAATGTCACCATGGGTTTTTCGTCCCGGGATCAAGCTAGAACTAGCCACACCAAGTTCCCAACAAAACACAATTAGATAGACAAGTTCAAGATGATCCAAATTCCTAGCTGCTACCCCCTTAAAAAGGCTTGAGGGATTCTCTAGAAACCTTATTTTATTATTTTCCCCCGAAGAACGAAGGTAAATACCAGGGGAAGATACTGTAGGAAAATACCACAACAAATACCATGGGTGGGTTTCATCCATTTTTACCATATCCAAAAAAAGGAATATTACATATAACCTCAGATGTTGGAAACATGTTAGGTTCCCACTACGAGGCAGAGGCTCTAGGGAACTATTCCTCTTCCAGTGTAGAAGCCTTGGTGCCCAGTTATAGGGAAACCATACTTCGTTCCCCTATGGCACAATTTTTCACTATTAAAGAAATAATAACCAATAAAATTACTCATCATGAACAAAGAAACGGTGCACACATAAATATCTCATTTAAGTACCCAGGGATTCGAATGAAACAACAATAGATATAAAATACTAAAATAAGTATTGACAGGGGTTAATGCCCCAAGAAATGCTATGCAATAATTTCAAGAAACATTCCAATATAACCTAGTAAACCATAACTTCCAGTACCAATCAAATAAAGTGATGAAAAAAACAAGTATCTTTATTTTAGTATTAAAAACCATGCAAGGAAAACATTATCAACAACAATATACAGATAATAAACAATAAGCATAACTATGAGTGTCATGGAAATACATTTCTACATGAAATTGATAAATGGTCAAGAAAATGGCACTGTCAAAAGCCCAAAGCATGAAAACCCTGTATCCATAGAAGAGACTGAGTGGAACTCTTCTCATAAATTCACAGTTCTCCGGCCATACTATTCTAGGTTGAAAAAAAAAGAAAGAGAAGATTACAGATTGAAAACTCAACTCCCTGAAAGAGTTTTCGGGTTTTTTGTTTTAAAAGCACAAAATCAGTGAATTCAAACCCAATAAAAAGAAACATAATGTTCCTTCCTAAAATAAGTAATGCAATTCTAGATAGGCAACTTGAAAACTAATTTCTGAACCTTGGTCAAAACCCTAACAATCGAAAGAACTCGATTAAAGAGGAAAGAAGCCCAGTAACCTGTTACAAGTATAAGACCCCTATATTCATAAGATGTCAAGATTTAACAACCCATTCGATGTACAAAAGTGTTGTAGGTAGATGGAAACCACCCACCTGCAAGATATACAAGGGGCATAAGGGAATTAGCATGAATGAATGATTAAGAACATTAAATGCACGAATGAACGAGACTACAATGGAATTACAGGAATACCTGAATAAATGTCCTAAAATCCCTATGAGGAATCCATGTAGACAAGGTGGGGGTTAAAATTCAAAAGAGTAATGAGAAAAATAATTCGTAAGAAAAATAAAGAAAAATGAATAACCTTGTTACTTTGTGAAGTGAGACTTTGTCGCATGCTGGAGAGGGATTGACCAAGGGAAAATCGGCTCCATCCTACCTGAAATACCCAATAACTATTGCTAATTATTGTCTTGTAGAACCCTGGAGCAATAAACGAGCAATATCCACAAAATAGTGATGGATTTTACTAACTAGGGTGGACAAATTGGTATGAATAGAGTCAAACCTTAGGTTCAAGAAAATCGCAGAGTTGATCCGGCGAGGAGGCGGAATGACGATGACAGAGAGAGACTAGGGTGGAAACCGTTGCCATCAACCGTCCATTCAAAAGCCCCATCGTTTGATCAAACCCTAACAATTGGACGATGCCAATGAGAACAGTTGTCATCCACAAAAAACAAGTTGTCATAAAGACCGATGATGTGACCTTCAACTACTTGAGGGTTCTCTAGAATTGAGGGGGTTGCAACTTACCCCTTTAGTTATGTTATCAGCACGGAAAGAAACCTTAACAAATTACCCAAACATAAAATATAATGAAGTACAAACTATGGATAAGGAACAAGAATTTAATAACTACTTTTATTCATATTCGAAAAAAAAACTTGAATGTAACAAAATAATTATGCTCCATAAACTTTCTCTAAAGCCCCTCGAGAATATATATATATATATATATATATATATATATATATATATATAATTTGCTTCTCTCCACTTTATTAATTTCACTATACTAAATGCTTAGATTATTGTTTTACAAAGCGGTAGGGTGTTATATTTTACTACTAATTATATTAAATTAAAATATAATATATTTTAAAATATATATATTTATTAATACAACATTTATTAGTAATTAATCATATAAATAAAAATTAGAGAGATATATGAAAAGACATAATGTAACCAAATCACAGCGAATAATAATGACACTCAACTTCTTAAAAGAGATTCATCTTATTTTCGTATTCAAGTCCATTATCACCACATAACAAAAGCTTTGAAATTACTTAAAGCAAAAGTGAGAAGGGACAACGGATCGTGGGCATCATCGTCATGAATTGTTCGCATCTCTTTTAGGCGTTATTGCTTTACCTTGAGGTATATTTCCCATTTAATATGTTCGCCAACCATTCCCCAAGAAAGAAAGGAATATATATATATATATATATATATATATCATCTCTTTTCGGCGTTATTGCTTTATCTCAGATATATTTCCCATTTTTCCAGAGACAAAGAGTTTAATTTAAATTTTTTAAAAGTTAAAGTTAAAGGAACAATTTTTTTATATTTAAAAATAGAAATGAGAGAATTTATAAAGTAAAGAATATATATATCGCATCTTCTTTTGGCGTTATTGCTTTATGTAAAGTATATTTCCCATTTTATATGTTCACCTACCATTCCTCGAAAAGTTAAAGTTAAAAGAAACAATTTTTCTATTTTTCTCATTTCTAAATAATTTTTTTCATTTTTTAATTAAAATTAATAAAATATAATAAATAATATAAAATTATTTTATTAGATGATGATATTTTTATTTAATTTTTTTGAAAAAATTAAAAAATATGTTTAGAATTTAAATTTGTAATCATATATTAAAGCTTAGCTTAAACCATTAATATTAGATATGAAGTTTTTTATATTATTAAATATGAAGTTTTTTATATTGTTATTAATTGTTACTGATCCTGAATTCAATAATCAAAATCAAAAGTTTACCGATTTTACCATTCATAAATTATAAAAAAAAACATTTATATTTTCATTCCAAACATATTTCCGTATATATTTTTTTCAATACATTTTAAAAATATATATTATAAAACATATTCATAGATACAATCATCTCACAACCTTACAATTCTATATAAGTTTTTTTCAAATAGTATGATGACATTAAAATAGTGATAATGATAAGCACTATTAATTTTATATTTATGCCTATTAAACTAAAAATAGACCATGGGTGCATTAAAGTGTTTATGTTAATCATATGGAAATGTAAATGACATGGAGTCGAATATTTGTGTTATATTCATGTGGTTGAGTAATATTTTTAAATTTGGTAAGAAGTTTGGGCTAATTCTAACATAGGTAAAATATTATTTAAATATTTAAATATAATTGTAAAGTATTGTGTAAATATTTAATATAAATTAATATGTGAAAGTACCGTGTAAATATTTAATAAAGTATCTATAAAACATATTTTATAGGCTACTTTTATTATATATAATTTTTTTTTTTTTTGTAATTTTGGTATTATTTTTCTTTTTTTCACTTTTTTTTCATTTTATCTTTATCAACATGTCTAGATACATCATCTTGATAGGAGAAGGAAATTGAATATATGATAAGTGGTATAACAACTCGCCTCATCATCATTTAAGCAAAACACACAAACTATTATATATAAAATAAATAATAAATAAATTTTTAAAATAAAATAAATGATAAAATATAATAAATTTTTAGTTAATAAATTTATTAATATAATATTATATATATATATATATATATATATAAATGTTATTTATAATATATTAAGAGTGTTTCTGATATTTTTTATTATAAAACTAACCTAAACTTTATCATATATGTTTCTAAATACAATTACAAAATTAGACCTTGTTATGCATCTTCCATATGTTTAGAACAATTATATCTTAGACACTTTCAAATAGGGAAATTATCCCATATCTTCAATCTCTCCTTATTTTTTTATTAAAATTAGAGATATTATTCTAAATTCTTAGATTTGCAAGGAGTGTATATTTTTTTATTTCCTTATTAAAATTAGAGATATTATTCTAAATTCCTAAATTTGCAAGAGTTTTATATTTTCATTAATTTGTTGAAAGTGAAAGTATTAGGAATAATTTATTAATATTAGATATTTAAATATATCAATAGAAATATATGAAGTAGCCAGAAATTAAGGAAGTGAAGATAAGAGTAGTGGCCATGTTACATGGTATTATCAATCGCAGTTATGGTATCAAGGCAGTGTAGTTTAGAAGTTATGGTATCAAAATATTTAAGGATATTTAATTTATTTTTATATAAAAATATAATATTTAATACTTTTAAATTATAATTTTAAAAGATATTTTATTATTTATATTGAAAATAGAAAAGGAAAAAATAAATTTATAAAATATTTAAAAATAAAAAAATATCATAATATTTAAATTTAATTGGTATAGTTATATAAATTAAATTTTTGGTAAATGTAGCTATAAAAGTATTTAGTCTTTGGAAAAGTCATGGGGCCAGGGGTTAGGTCTTATTAGTTTGGCTGGCAGGTAGACAGATTTTCTCATGAATGTAGTTGTTATTCAGTGTCGGTGAATCGTCCTAAAAAGAAAAAATCTTTGGTAAATGTGGAGATGCATCAATTCATAGTAAATATAAAAATACTTAGTTCAATATACATTTTAAGTTGCTCAATTTTAAAAAAAATCATAAGAAATAATTAAATTGTAACTTTATTTTAAAAATTATTATTATTATTACAAATAATTAATACACAAATTAAATATATATACATTTTAAAAATACATGTAATATGATTTTTAACTATGGATATTCACCCCAAGTTATCATGGAGAATTTTAATTTGTAAATAGACTTTTTTACAATATCATGGTGAATATTGTTGCTTATCAATACCGCATGCCCAAAAAGTCATAGTTCATTTTATATGACACTTGTTTATTTGACATTTTTTTAATTAGTAGATTTAATTAAAAAAAAAAAAAAAAAAAAAAAAAAAAAAAAAAAAAAAAAAAAAAAAAAAAAACATAACTACTTTAAAAATAAATCTTTATCTTTAATTTATGTTTACTATTAAAAATATTTTACTTCCATTATATTAAAAAGTTATGCTATAAGTTGAGGGTTAGTCTGAGTGAAATAGATCTATGCTCCACAAGTTGGAGGTTAAACACATTGGTGCAGCAAACTCGCAGAGGTATCATAGTGTGCCAAAATAATATATTATGAGACATAGAGACTTTAAAGTTGTGAGAAAGAGTCCCCTGAATATTAAACACTATTCAGTATTTTAAGTATGAAGGGTTTCCGCAGTGCATTATATTAGATATCATTTTTGGCATAGCATCAATCATCACTTCCGGGGCTTGCATCCAGTAACCAGGACTTCCCCGGAGGTCACCCACCCCAGAACTCCTTTGGCTCAAGTGCGCTTAACTGTGGAGTTTTCCCCACAATCAAGCCCACTTAGCTTGTTACCCCATTTGCAAAATCTTAGCAAGTATTGTGCCTCATGAACCATTCAAGTAGAGCTCCCGCAGTGCATTATATTAGATAAATATGACCATTTCCATGAGAGGTAGTCGTAACTGACTACTTTCTCATGATTTTTGAATAGTCCACTTAGCACTCATTGCATGGGGTAAATGAGATTGAAACTAGTAAAATGAATCACAGTGTCAATCATCACTTCGGGGGCTTCTGCCCAGTATAACCAGGACTTCCCGGGAGGTCACCCATCCCATAACTCCTTTAGCTCAAGCGTGCTTAATTGTGGAGTTTTACTCCATACTGATTTAAAATGGCCCAAGAACCACTAAGAATAGGGGACGGAGTCCATAGTGACGTGATATTTGAATGTGCTTTTTCATCAAATTTACCGCATGCTCAAGCCATTAACAAGATGATTATTGCATGTTCTTCTTCATCAAAGTTACCGCATTCTCTGGACTATTTGAGGACAGAGTTACCGCACCCTCTGGTTGATTTAAGGCGATTAAAAGAGTTGAAAGAGTTGGTTTTGATACGTTTCAGTGGTCAAGAGCGCATTTTATGGAAGGAAATTGCAGGGCCGAATATGGAAGTTTTGGTTATAAGAAATTGTCCAATCTCTACCTTTATTTTTAAGAAAGTAACCATGCAGGTTGGCACTGTTTTAAGAGATTTCACTTTGAGTGGCACGGACATAACCAAGATACATATTCCTGGACATGTTGTAATATTGATGATCCCAAACAATAGAGAGTAAACTCCTCTCCTTTTAAACACAAAGAATATAAATCAAAAATTTGCTTTCAGACAGGAGACAGAGATGGCATGAAAAATGCTTTCTTCTATTTCATTAAAACAGAATTGAAAACTATTACAGATTTCTTCCTCAACAGTGAGGGATTCACAAAATATGAATAGGGACTGCTACAGACGCAGTGCTCCACAAAAAACAAATCTATGTCTCTCTTCAAAACACTACAACACTGCTGTGTTTTCCTTTTGCTCTGCTCTGCTGTGCGAAAACAATTCACAATACAATACTGCATTTTTTTTATTGGCTCTCGGCCTTTTCCTCCTTTTATATGGCGCGGCGGGGACTAGACCCATAAAACCTATATAAAACATAAAACAAAGAAATAAAGCAAATACAAAGGAAATAACCTTTGCGCAATATAAACTTGACATTGGCGCGATGTGCGAGTGGGGACCACATCGCAGTCGGCCGAATTGCGATGTGCGATATGGCGAAACAATGGATCAATCAAAATTTGCGACAGTGCGATATGCGATGTGCGATAACTCATATGGATGGGCGGTAAAAAAACTTGCAACGTTGCGATTTTCGATGGCGCGATCGCATCGCATCGCAACTATTGGCGATAACTTTTGGCAGAACATATATATGACATGCGATATTGCGATGTCGCGATGGTGCGATAGCGCAACCACCGTACATTGCAGATTTCCATATCAACAAGACACTTGCGGTCTCGAACTTCAAAACTGCGATCTGCGATTTGCACTTTGGCGCTTAAGTGGTAGGGACCACTTGTCCGACCTCTTCATAACTTTTAAGTCTTCCGCTGTGTTTTAAATCAATTTCATTCATTTGGTTGTTGAGGGCTTTAAAGCCCGAAATGACTGTCTTTAATTTGACTGCTCCTCTGTAACTTAACACTACGGGAAATCTCCATTCCTCTGTCAAAAATGACTTCGCCCATAACCAAATTTAATTCTCCTCTGCTGTTGTGGCTGCAGCCCATCAAAAATTAAATTCTTCCTTACGGATTTCTCCATCCTTCTTCAATACGTATTGTTGTGTACACAAACACTCTGCTGCCTTTGTACTTTGTTCTTCCTGCCCAAAGGCTGGCAAGTGACTTTAATATTTCTAACACTCCCCCTTAAAGTCAGCTGCTGGGTTATCAATCATACCCAAACATTTCCTTAAAAATTCAAATGTCTTCGTCCCAATGGTTTAGTTAAAATATCTGCATATTGTTCTTCTGTTTTACAATGTTGTAAAACAATTTCTCCATTGTTCACCAATTCTCTGATATAATGAAATTTTGTGTCTATGTGCTTTGTTCTCTTATGAAATATTGAGTTCTTTGACAATGCAATAGTTGAGCTATTGTCACATTAAATCATTGTCCCTTTTACCTGTTCTTGACATAGACTTCTCAACATTCTTCTCATCCAAATTGCTTGACACACTGCTGCTGTAGCTGCCACATACTCTGCTTCTGCTATAGATAATGCTACAATTGACTGTTTCTTAGAAGCCCATGAAATGGCTCCTGAACCCATATGAAAAACATAACTGGAAGTGCTCTTCCGATCATCTACACTTCCAGCCCAATCATTGTCAGTGTATCCAACTAATTCTGAATTTTATGAAGTAGTATATAAAATGCCAAATCTTTTTGTTCCTTTCACATACCTCAGAATTCTCTTTGCTGCTTGCTAATGTGTTTCTTTTGGCTTCTCCATAAATCTGGAAATTAAACTAACAGCATGCATAATATCCGGCCTAGTTGCAGTCAGATACATGAGGCTGCCAACTATGCTTTTATACAAACTTGGATTAAAATCCTTGCTGTTGTCATCTTTACCCAACTTCAATCCCATTACTGTGGGAGTAATTGCAGCTTTGCACTCCTGCATATTGAATCTTTCTAAAACTTGATTCACATATTTTGCTTGAGATATAAAAATCCCTTTTTCACTTTGCTCTACTTCTATTCCTAAGAAGTATCTCAACAAACCCATGTCAGTCATTTCAAATTCTTCTTTCATGACTGTTTCAAAATTTTCAACAAGGTAATCATCATTACCTGTAAAAATTAAATCATCAACATATAAAACAACAATCAACATCTTACCATCCTTTTCTTTGATGTAGAGGGTGGGTTCTCCCTCACACTTTTCAAATCCATTTTCCGATGGACAGAGTCTATCTCTTGTACCGCTTATCTTGAAACTTGCTTGACCCATAAAACTTTCTTCAATTTGCAGACCTTATGCTCTTGGCCTATCTTCTCATATCCAAGAGGTTGTTCCACATATACCTCTTCCATTAAAACTCCATTTAAAAATGCAGATTTTACATCCATCTGATATACTTTCCATTTGTTTTGTGCTGCTATGGACAACACTGCTCTCACTGTTTCCATTCTTGCAACTGGTGCAAAATTTTCTTCATATTCAATCCCTTGCTTCTGCTTATATCCCTTGACAACAAGTCTGGCCTTGTGTCTCTCTATCTTTCCTTCAGCATTGCTTTTGGTCTTATAGACCCATTTTACACCAATAACTTCTTTACCTTCTGGGAGATCTACTAACTCCCATGTTTTGTTCTTCTCTATGGCTTTAATTTCTTCGTCCATAGCTTCTATCCATTTTCTGTCTTTAATTGCATCTTCAAAATGAATAGGATCATCAACTGGACAATACAACGCAAATAAGGAATTCATACCTTCATTTGCCGCTCCTTTCTCATAGATTTCTCTAATGCTTCTAAACCTTGTTCCACTTTCACTTGGTGTAGTCGTGCTTGAAGAAGCACTCAATTCTGCTCCATGTGGTGTGCTTGGAGATGCACTCTCGCTTCTTCTCAAGGGTGTTCTCGCTGCCGCTTGAGGCGTCCCTTGCTGTCCTTGTGCTGGTGGAGTTGTGCAACGGATGGGTTGTTAATTTCAACCACATATCCTTCACCTTCATCATGAGGCAAACAATTTTTAACATTGACTGTTTTCTCAATGCTTCCATCCCACGCTTCCTCTTCAATGAATTTCACATCTCTGCTTATCACAAACTTCTTTGTGGATGGGTTATCGTCTGTCCTTGGAATTTCACTGCAGAAAAAAGAATACGCCTACATACTAGTGGACCTCAATTTGTAGATGTGTGCATATACACATCCAAAAACTCTCATGTGGGTGACTCCTTGACTGCATATCATGTACGGGAACTTTGTTCATCTTGACTTTTATGGGCATCTGTTCAAAAAATATACACACTCACGGTTCTTGTACTAACGATATACGATCGCTTAGTGTTTCTGTACAGCATACTTCTAACCATTTCCATTATGGTTCGATTCTTCCTTTCAGCAACTCCATTCTGTTGCGGTGTGTACCTTGTGGTAAACTGCTTGTGTATGCCGTTCTCTCTGCAAAATCACAAAAATTCCTTTGATATGTATTCTCCTCCTCTGTCAGTTCTGAGAACTTTTATATACTGCCCACTCTGTTTCTCTACAAGAGCTTTAAAGTGGAAAAATTTCTGAAAAACTTCACTCTTATATTTCAGAAAATAAACCCACACTTTTCTTGTGAAATCATCTATGAAGGTCAACATGTAAATGCTCCCTAAAACTGATGTTGTCTGCATTGGTCCACACAAATCTGAGTGAATGATTTCTAAGGGTGCTTTAGCCCTTATGCTTTTCCCTGAAGGAAAATTTTCTCTGTGTTGCTTTCCCAAGATGCAGCCTTCACATAGGCTGTCAGGCTTCTCAATAAATGGCAAACCTCTTACCATTCCTTTTCTGTGCAGCAAATTTAATCCTCCGAAATTGAGATGTCCAAATCTCAAGTGCCATAACCAATTTTCATCTTTTTCTTTCTTCTGGAAGGCTTCTTGTGTTACAACTGCTATGCTCTTTCCTTTTTCCTTCAAGTCAATATTGAGCTTGAGCAGAAACATTATATTGTTGGTCATTTGTATTTCAGCAATAATTTTCTTACTTGGAGGTATATCTTTTATTGTGCACACATCATCTTTGAATATTACATTGTAACCTTTTTTTATGAGCTGCCCAACGCTCAAAAGATTACATTTCAGACCTGGAACATAATACACATCAGGGACAAATTTCTGCTCCCCATTTCTTGCTCTAATACTAACTCTGCCTTTCCCTTTGACAGAGATCTTAGTATCAGTCCCTGTGGTCACTTCAGATTTTACTTTTTCATCTAGATTGGCAAACACAACTTTGTTGCCAGTCATATGATTACTACATCCTGAATCTAAGAACCAAACATCATCTTCTCTATCTTGTGCTACATTACATGCTAATAGCACATTACTTGGGTTCTTTTCTTCTTTTGCTACATTAGCGTTCTGTCTATTTTTCATGTAATTTTGCTTCTTTCTACATTCATTGGCATAGTGCCCATATTTCTTGCAATAATGACATTGGACATTGGATTTGTCATACCTTTGTCCATGAGCATGTTGGTGTTGATGTCCACCTTGCTGGCTGTTGCATTGGCCGTGGCTCTCACTTTGACTGTTCCTCCTTCCATGTGAATGTGAAGGGCTGCTCCTTCCACCTCTGTTCTAGCTTTTGCCTCTTCCTCTTCCTTTACCTTGACCTCTTCCTCTTCCTGAAGGCATCTGGGTCTTGAAGGCGTGCTCAAGAGATGAGTGTTCTTCTATGCTCAATCTCTGTTCATGAGTTATTAGTGAGGCATGAAGTTCATCTACCGTGAATCTTGAGAGATCTTTGGTCTCTTCTATGGTGGTTACAATAACATCAAACTTTGAGGGTAAGCTTCTCAAAAGTTTCTCCACAATTCTTTTTTCTTCAAGAGTTTCTCCATGGGATCTTATCTGATTTACAATCCCAATCACATGTGTAAAAAATGTGTCCACATTGTCTGACTCTTTCATGCAAATAGTTTCAAAATCTCTTCTCAGCAACTGAAGTTTTTCTGTCTTAACTTTCTCCATACCTTGATAGGCTACTTTCAGAGTTTCCCATGCCTCCTTGGATCTCTTAGTTGCTGCTATCCTTGGAAACACACTCTCATTTACTGCTTGATACAAATAGAAGAGGGCCTTAGCATCATTCTTTCTATTGTTCTTCAATAAATCCTTCTCTGCTTGAGTTAAGGCATTAAAAGCCTGCTCATCAGCTGGTTCAACAAAACCATCTTCAACAAGTTCCCACAAGTCTTATGAGACAAACATGGCTTTCATGGTAATGGCCCAATAATCATAGTTCTTTCCATTAAATTGTGGAAGCTAAACATTTCCAATGTTCATTCCTGTGCTTGGTCCAGCCATTGCTCTTAAACTAAACACTGAACTTATATAAACTGTCTTTCCTTCTCTGGAAGAACACACTCTTTTAAACAAAACAACAGCTCTGTTATCTTTGAGAAATACCTGAACTTTGACCTTGGTTGAGCTTTCACACTGCTGGAGAAAACGCTGCAACAAGTCTTCTTCTTCTTCAGCTTCTTTGAAAGTTTCAAAGAGCCTGAACTAGCTCCGATACCATGTTGTAATATTGATGATTCCAAACAATAGAGAGTAAACTCCTCTCCTTTTAAACATAGAGAATATAAATCAAAAATTTGCTTTCAGACAGGAGATAGAGATGGCATGAAAAATGCTTTCTTCTATTTCATTAAAACAGAACTGAAAACTATTACAGATTTCTTCCTCAACAGTGAGGGATTCACAAAATATGAATAGGGACTGCTACAGACGCAGTGCTCCACAAAAAACAAATCTCTGTCTCTCTTCAAAACACTACAACACTGCTGTGTTTTCCTTTTGCTCTGCTCTGCTGTGCGAAAACAATTCACAATACAATACTGCATTTTTTTTATTGGCTCTCGGCCTTTTCCTCATTTTATATGGCGCAGCGGGGACTAGACCCATAAAACCTATATAAAACATAAAACAAAGAAATAAAGCAAATACAAAGGAAATAACCTTTGCGCAATATAAACTTTGACATTGGCGCGACGTGCGAGTGGGGACCACATCGCAGTTGGCCGAATTGCGATGTGCGATATGGCGGAACAACGGATCAATCAAAATTTGCGACAGTGCGATATGCGATGTGAGATAACTCATATGGATAGGCGGTAACAAAACTTGCGACGTTGCGATTTGTGATGGCGCGATCGCATCGCATCGCAACTATTGGCGATAACTTTTGGCAGAACATATATATGAAATGCGATATTGCGATGTCGCGATGGTGCGATAGCGCAACCACTACACATTGCAGATTTCCATATCAACAAGACACTTGCGGTCTCAAACTTCAAAAATGCGATCTGCGATTTGCACTTTGGCGCTTAAGTGGTAGGGACCACTTGTCCGGCCTCTTCATAACTTTTAAGTCTTCCGCTGTGTTTTAAATCAATTTCATTCATTTGGTTGTTGAGGGCTTTAAAGCCCGAAATGACTGTCTTTAATTTGACTGCTCCTCTGTAACTTAACACTACGGGAAATATCCATTCCTCTATCAAAAATGACTTCGCCCATAACCAAATTTAATTCTCCTCTGCTGTTGTGGCTGCGGCCCATCAAAAATTAAATTCTTCCTTACGGATTTCTCCATCCTTCTTCAATACGTATTGTTGTGTACGCAAACACTCTGCTGCCTCTGTACTTTGTTCTTCCTGCCCAAAGGCTGGCAAGTGACTTTAATATTTCTAACAGGACATGTTTTACCCATCCTTGAAACTCTTGATCTTTCACGAAATTATATGCTAGAGGAGGTTCAAAACTTACCATCAACATTAGTAAGATTAAACCTTCAAGGATGCTCACAATTGAAGACAATAAGAAGCCTTTCAAATCTGGTAGACCTCAAAGTCCTCAAGACAAATCAATGCTCTGTGTTGGAAACCTTGAAGGTTAAAGGTCTGACATCGTTGGAAGAGATTCAAGCGGAGGCGTGTTGGGAGCTGAAGAGCATACAGGGACTGAGTCAACGGGATCACTTGAAATGTCTCCGCATTTCAACAAACACTCGTGCTATCTGGAATGACATTTTCAATTTTTTGGTTAGTATTATTACACAACCGCGTATTCATTCATGGTTAGTCGTGTTGTGGCTGTTATTGGTGGATGTGTAATCTTATTTATTTACTGTAGTGGCCAGTTTAACGAGACTACATTATAGTTATACTAAACGGATTTGGAAAATGTGTGCAGGCATCGACTTCTCATGAAAATCTATCAACGACCTTCTTGAGTGGTACACTAGCGAAGTCATCAGCTTTCCCTCGTCCGTCCCCACGAGTTTCTCAGGTGTTCAATTTTCTGAGAGCGGAGATAATCTTTCAAGCAATAAATCGATACATTGAATTGCATAATTTATTAGTTGAAATGAACTTCTGAAATCTGTGCAGGTCATGCGAAAAATACATTCCATTGCAAGGAAGTTCAACCTTAAAGTAGTGGATGTTTTCTTTGCTGGATATTCGTCTGAATTTCATACGAAGGTGGAAGAATTCCAGTCTTATGGTGCTACTTTGATGTGCTTCCTCACCCTGCTTCACCCTGCCCAGTTTCCTCCCTTCAGGCGGTTTGTTGAGGATTTTTTTACTGTAAGATTTGAAGCGAGTGATGATGGTGTGTCAGTTTATGAATACAAAATGGTGGTTGAATACCCCCGATCATTGGGTGGTAGTGATGAATTATACTTTCATATGTTTATGTGGACGGAAGAGTGTAATATGTTCAGTGATGATGAGAAAGGCTATAACAACATCTCTGTATCTCGTCGCTCAGACTGCCACGATGTTGAAACGGCGGGATAGATTATGATGGTGGATAAGGACACAAAGGTTTCATAGGTTTGCAAAGAAATCATAATTTCATTGTCATAAAAGAAAAACCTTCCGTTTTGGTACTCATAGGGATCACAGGTGATAAGTTTGGATACTGATAGAGATCACAGGTGAGAAGTATTGTTGATTGAATTGTTTTCAAAGATTGAATGGAAACTCAATGAGAAGGATCTGGAATATATTTTAAAGGTTTTCTGTTTTTCCTTTTTAAATGAAATTTTGAAGTTTTTATATTAAATAGGTTTTGTTTTTCTTTCACGGAAGTAATTGTAATGGTATGGTATGGTATGTTTTATTGTTGTTCTAATATTAATTTTTTGAATTGGATTTTAATTTTCAAATTTAATAAATCAAAAGTTTAAATATTTGTTTGGTTAATATTTTTTAATTTTTTTTTACTCATAATTTTTCAAGTGAGAGTTTTTGTAACCAAATTTTTATTTTAATTAAAATAAAATAATAATTTGTCATTTAGTTGTATGTTTTATAAACTGGTATATTTATTTATATATACAATATTCATAAATTAATCATTTATATACAAACATGTATATTTATTTATTTATATTTATAACATTCATAAATTAATCATTTGTCATTTAGTTATATGTTTTACAAACAAACATATTTATTTATTTGTTATACAATATTTATAAATTAATTTAGATAAGAGCCAAGACAAAACCTTGACTGAGTTTTCTTTCCTATGGCTTTTGAAGTATGTTTGACTGAATTTTCCACTCATCCAACTAGAAGAGCATATAAGGCTTGCTTGTATTATAAATGCATGACCCTTGGAATGTTTAACAATTTCCATCTTGATGAGTTTGTCTTGCTCCTAAATGAGGGATTTTATGAAAGCATCCTCTAAGCTTTTCTCATTGATAATTTAGTAGTATGGAAAAAAGAAAAAAGAAAAAAGAGCACTCAGGACCAAATTTTGAGATTATAGAGAGGAATAGTTGTTCCTCTTTTCTATCAATCCCACATGTTCATTTATGATATTAAAACTGCTTAGGCTCAAAGATGAACTCATTCTCCATTTAATGTTCTTCATTTATGGTATATTTAAAATTGCTTGGGCTAAAAGATGAACTCATTCGCCATTTGATGTTCACATATCCGCTCAAAGATGAGCTCATGCTCCATTTGACATTCACATATCCCGTCTTGTTTCTTAAACAATTTTTCCAATTAAACAAATTCTTCAAAGTAGCTCAAACATCACTAGGTGAGGAACACGCTACTACATGGAAAATAAGATTTGGGAGATATACCAGCGAAGCAACCCATATGCTTCGGTTGAGTTGCTATGGTAATTTTTTAAAGACCCTTACTTCTTCGTACAAGTTTGATCTTGGAGTCTGTGCTACTTCACACACGCCGCTCCTATGATCTATAATGTAATGTAAGATTTTTTATTTTTTGATATTATAAAGCTCTGATACCATGTTAGTACACAAGAAATTAGTTGTGAAAATTGAAAGAAGAGAAAGAGTAAGAGAGTAATTCAACTTGAGACAATAGAGACAAGCCAGAGAAAATAGAATGAGAGCAAAGAGGTCAATTTGATTTCATGGTATTACATCAAATGTCATGAGCACATATTTATAACACTCTAGGGGAGAGGATCATTGTGCACTAGGTTGGGGTTCTTTACTACATGTAAAAAAATAAAAAATCAACTCCCCCTTTGTTTCTATTAAATAGCCCAAAGATAGAGTTACCTAGTCAAAAATGGAGTTGAAGCCAACAATAGATTTGGCTAAGAACAGGCCCAGCTATAAATAAGGAGAACTAAAAGAACTCATACATGCACTTCTTAACCACGGAAAGATAACAAAATCTAAAAATTGGATTAAATCTTAAGATATCAAGATAAAGTGATATCTTGAAATAGAAGAAAGTATACACTTATGTAGGAAAATGATAAAGATAAGAGAGTGCATTGTAGGTGTCATGTCATAGCCATGTCACTCTCTAATCACTATGATATATCATCATACATAATAACACCTACTAATAATAAATACATTATAAATAAAAATCATTAGTTAAAATTAATATAACTAATAATCTTATTAAATAAATAAAAATATTTGAAAAAACTACACAAAATTATAAATCATAAAATTAAAATTTATATTTATGTATATAAAATTAATATTATTGTGAAAAAAACTAAAAGTTCTGTTTTTTAAATTACTATTACAAAATAAATAAATTGATACCTCTCATAATTCAACTTCATATATATATATATATATAACCTAAAAATTCAAAACTATAAATTAAAAAATAGACTCCATTCATAAAATGGCAAGCATGGCAGATATTTTTCAATTTTTGCATCTATCTAATGATGAGGGATAGAAAGAGGTTTCCAGAAGAGTAAGACATTGCTAACCACCCCAAAGTATCTGATTTTTTGAATAACCTTAACGCTTTCCTCAAGTCTCCCATAAATTTGTTGTCTCCAAGCATGCATGTAATGGCCCTAGGGTTATGCCTAAATTATGACAATTATAAGTGATAAAGTGGGACCACATGTAATAGACCTAGGGTTATGAGGACAATTGTAACTGCTAAAGTGGGACTGCATGTAATAGACCTAGGGTTATGCTCAAATGAGGAAAATTGTAAGTGATAAAGTGGGACAAAGAGAAGCAACGAGGTAACTTCCAGAGTATAGTTTACATCACATCAATGCAATTTTAAGTCCACGTGGGGTCATGTTGTCTTTCTTGCACAAGAAAACTGGATCTCACTCGATCTTACTACCCAAGGGGAAAAAAATAACAATCAATCGTGTCATTTAAAAGGGGAGCCTCATGGGTCATCCACCCTGTTACGCAGTAATTGGTGATATACAACATGTTCAATTTAAAATCAATTAAAATTTGGTGTAACATTAAATATTGTGTAGTGGCATAGATATTGAACACCACACATATCTACTATTCTTTAATTTTATTTTAATAAAGTTAAAATTTATTGTTTATACTATACATTTTTAGTATCGTGAACTGGAGAGTATCTCTTAATTCAATAATAATTATATTTTTATTAGAAAAATAAAAATGTTATATTATATTTCAAATATCATATTAAAAGCAATTATTTTACTTTAATTATTATTATTTTTTTAATTTAATATATCTTTATTTTTATATAATTCAACTAACATCTCAGTCAAAAAAATTTAACCACAAACATTGCACTACCCAAAATAGAAACCCCAAAAAAAAAAATACTGACCATGAATATAAAAAAGATTTTGGTCGGTGATCAAGATTAAAAGAATAATGGCCCTGAATAAAGTTTACGTTGGCTTCTGTTCTTTTGAAAATGAAATGATTTGGAATGTCACTATGTTCCATCTACAAAAGGATTTACAATACATGGTGTTTGTCCAACTAAGCGAAATCCGCGGATTAAATATTGCCATGTCCACATTGTCTCGAAAGTCATCGAATTATATTTTCTGGGTAGCTGTCACATATGTCATGGGGCGCTGCATCATAATCTGTTACCACACAACTCGTGAGTTCGTGTTGAAATTTCTGAATATTCCAAACACAGAGAGGAAAAACAATTCCTCTTCTTCTTAACACAGAGATTTAATAAAAATGTGAACAGAGATAAAAAATAAAATAAAATAAATAAATAAAAAATAAAAAATTCTATTTCATTAAACTTGAAAGCTATTACAAAATGAGGATTTCTTCAGAACTTCTATGTTCTGGATTACATTCATAATTTTCTTCTAACTGCTACACACGCAGTGCTTTCTTCAAAATTATGTTCTCTGTCTCTCTCGTTTTCTTTTCTTCCTTCGGGCATATTACACACAGACAGTCTCACTCTCTGTTTTTCAGAATACACGGTCACAACACTTTGTTTTCTGCCTTCGGGCATTTTTTACTACAATGCACACATTACATTGCATATATATATATATATATATATATATATATATATATATATTATAAACATTTTATGTTTATAATATACATATGTTAAAACATATATAAACCAATTTTTTAAAACTAAAAACATGTCGCAACATTTTTAAAACAAATAAAAACATCAAAATCTTATCCTAAGTTTTAAAAATTTAATGCAAATGCTTTTCACAGATTCCAAAATACCTTATGCAAAATGTTTAATTACTTTATCACATCCACTCGACCTCCTGGCTAACTAGACTCTAAACTATGCGATCGACCTATTATTGGTCCACGCTTGACACGCTGGCAGACTTCAAGGTGATTTCAAAACGTTTCATAAAACTTATCGCGTCCATTTTAGGCTCCGGTGACATCAAATTCAATTTGTGCGATCGTGCGTTGATTGGATGTTGGGTTGTTTGACGTGGAGGCATTCAAATCAAATGAAACGAGCGGTAAATACAAACGACGGTTGGTGAAGTTTTAATGGCGGAGTTGCAGAAGCTTGAATGTTGGGTTGTGTGGTTTAAAACCACAGATTTTTCTTTGCTGCAAAGGACTACGGCCATGAATAGAATTTTGGACTTGCAGGTGTTTTCGTGGAGTGTAGAAACAAACAAAAAATTCGTTGCAGTGTCCTTCTGCTCTGCATGAAGTTGAAATTAATTTCCAACACTCCCCCTTAATTAAAACTGTTGCATTCTTTCATACCCAAACATTTTCTCAAATAATTAAAACTCTTCTGCCCCAATGGTTTTGTTAATATATCAGCAAACTGCTCTTTAGTTCTGCATGTTGCAAAATAATTTCTCCATTGCTCACTAGCTCTCTGATGTAGTGATACTTGGCATCAATGTGTTTTGTTCTCTTATGAAACACTAAATTCTTGGATAAAGCTATAGATGAGCTATTATCACAATACACTGTTGTGCCTTTTACCTATTCATAAAAAAAACTTCTCAACATTCTTCTCATCCATACTGCTTGACATGCTGCTGCTGTAGCTGCCACATACTCTGCTTCTACTGTTGATAAAGCCACAATTGACTGTTTCTTGGAAGCCCATGAAATGGCTCCTGATCCCATATGAAAAACATATCCAGAGGTGCTTTTCCTGTCATCTATACTTCCAGCCCAATCACTGTCAGTGTATCCAATCAATTCAAAATTTTCTGAAGTGGTGTATAAAATTCCATGCCTCTTTGTTCCTTTCACATACCTCAGAATTCTTTTTGCTGCTTGCCAATGTGCCCCCTTTGGCCTTTCCATAAATCTGGAAATTAAACTCACATCATGCATAATATCTGGGCTAGTTGCAGTCAAATACATGAGGCTGCCAACTATGCTCTTATACAAACTTGGATCAAAATCCTTGTTGTTGTCTTCTTTGCTTAGTTTCAATCCCATCACTGTAGGAGTAATTGTTGCCTTGCAATCCTGCATGTTAAATCTTTCCAAAACTTCTTTAACATACATTGCTTGAGAAATAAAAATTTTATTTTCATTTTTCTCTACTTCTATTCCTTAGAAGTATCTTAGCAATCCCATATCAGTCATTTCAAATTCATCCTTCATGACTGTTTAAAATTCTCAATGAGGTAAGTATCATTACCTGTGAATATCACATCATCAACATACAAAAAACAATGAGTATCTTACCATCCTTTTATTTGATGTATAATGCGGGTTCTCTTTCATGTTTCTCAAACCCATTTTTCAGTAGATAGGCATCTATCCTATTGTACCATGCTCTTGGTGCTTGTTTCAACCCATATAGAGCTTTCTTCAATTTGCATACTTTGTGCTCTTAGCCTTCCTTTTCATAGCCCACAGGTTGTTCAACATAAACCTCTTCCATCAAAACTCCATTTAGGAATGCTGATTTCACATCCATTTGGTAAACTTTCCACTTGTGTTGTGCTGCTATGGACATCACTGCTCTTACCATTTCCATTCTTGCAACTGGTGCAAAATTTTCCTCATAATCTCTTCCTTGTTGCTGCTTGTAGCCGTTGACAACAAGTCTGGCCTTATGCCTTTCAATCTTACCTTCAACATTGCTTTTGGTTTTATAAACCCATTTTACTCCAATTACTTCTTTGCTTTTTGGGACATCAACTAGTTCTCATGTCTTATTTTTCTCTATGGCATTTATTTCTTCATCCATAGCATCTATCCATTTCTTATCTTTTACAACTTATTCAAAATGAATAGGATCTTCTACATGACAATACAATGCAAATAAAGAGTTCATACCTTCATTTGCTGCCTCTTGCTCATAGATTTCATTCAGAATTCTGAATCTGGTTCCTCTTTCATTTGCTGAACTTGTGCTTGTAGAAGCACTCAAATCTGTTCCTTATGATGTGCTTGGAGAAGCACTATCATCACTTCTCAAGGGTGTTCTCATACCTGCTTGTGGTGTCCCTTGCTGTCCTTGTGTTGGTGGAGGTGATGCTGCTAATGAGGGATGTCTTTTAGTCATTTCTTCCTCATCTTCATCATGAGACAAACAGTTCTTTACATTCATTGTTTTCTTAATGCTTCCATCCCAAGATTCTTCTTCAATAAATTACACATCTCTGATTATCATAAATTTCTTAGTGGATGGGTTATACAATCTGTATGCTTTGGATTATTCACTGTATCCAACAAGTATGCACTTCTCCTCATTACTGTCCAACTTTTTCCTTAGCTGATATGGAGTGTATGCATAAGCCACACAACCAAAAACTCTCATGTGGATGACACACTGTTTTATGCCACTCCATGCTTTTTCCAGAACTCTATTCATCACACTCTTTGTTGGGCATCTATTCAAAACATATGTTGCACAATATACAGCTTCAGCACAATATTCATTTGGCAAATGTTTTTGCCTTCAACATGCTTCTTACCATATCCATGATGGTTCTTTTTTTCCTTTCAGCAACTCCATTTTGCTGAGGTGTATACCTTGCTGTAAATTGCTTGTTTATCCCATTTTCTCTGCAAAAATGCAGAAATTATTTAGAGATGTATTCTCCTCCTCTGTCTGTTCTTAAGACCTTAATATGCTGTCCACTTTTATTCTAAACAAGAGCTTTAAAGTGATATAACTTTTCAAACACTTCACTTTTCAACTTCAAAAAATAAACCCATGTTTTTTTTGTGTAATAAAAAATAAAGGTCAACATATAGTGGTTGCCTGCTAATGATGGTGTTTGCATTGGTCCACACAAATCTGAATGGACTATTTCTAAGGGTGCCTTTGCCCTTATGCTCTTTCCTAATGTAAAGCTTTCTCTATGTTGTTTGTCCAAGATGCAGCCTTCACATAGGCTGTCTAGGTTTTCAATCAATGGTAATCCCTTTACCATTCCCTTTTTGTGCAACAAATTCAGACCTCCAAAGTTGAGATGTCCAAATCTCAAGTGCCATAACCAGTTTTCATCCTTTTCTTTTCTTTGGAACGTCTCTTGTGTCACTACTGCCATTGCATCTCCTTTCTTCAAATTTGCTCTCATCTTGAGAGGAAACATTCTGTTTCTTGTCATCTTCACTTGTGCAATGCATTTCTTGCTTGGTGGTTTATCCATGATGGTGCATACATCATCTTCAAAGAAAATATTATAGTCTTTCTGAATGAGTTGTCCAATGCTCAAAAGGTTACACTTCATACCATGCACATAATAAACATCTGATATGGATCTCATTTCTCCTTTCTTTGTTAAAACACTTACTGTGCTTTTTCCCATGACAGAGACCTTACTATCTGTCCTCAATGTGACTTGAGACTTCACATTTTCATCAATCATGGAAAACATAGAAATTTTTCTACTCATATGGTTGCTACATTCTGAATCTAGAAACCATATATCTTCACTTTTCTCTTCAATCGTATTACATGCTAAATTTTTTTTCTCTTGACTGATATTTTCTTTTGTAAAATTAGCACTAGGTCTACGACCCATGTCACTATGTTTCTTCCTACATTCATTGGCATAATGGCCATACTTCTTATAGTAATGACATTGGACTTGGGATTTATCATACCTTTGTCCATGTGCTTGATTTTGTCCACCTTGTTGGCTGCTGCCTTAGTCTTGGTTCTGATTTTGATTGTTGCCCCTTCCACTTGTATTTGTAGGGCTGTTTCTTCCTCTATTTTGGCTTCTGCCTCTTCCTTTTCCTCTGTAGTTTCCTTTGCCTTGACGTCTTCCTCTTCCAAAGGACATTTGAGTCTTGAAGGCATGCTCCAAAGATGAGTTTGCTATTCTACCCAATATTTGTTCATGTGTCATCAATGATACATGAAGCTCATCAACAGGAAACTTTGAGAGATCCTTTGTCTCTTCAATGGTTGTTACTATCACATCAAATATTGAGGGTAAGCTCCTCAATAATTTCTCCATTATTCTTCTCTCTTTCACTGTCTCTCCATGAGATATCATTTGGGTAAACAACCCAATTAACAATGTGAATAATGAGTCTATTGTATCAGACTCTTTAATGAAAATGACTTCAAAATCCCTTCTCATTAATTGAAGCTTTGTTGTCTTTACCTTCTCCATACCTTGGTAGGCTGTTTGGAGGGTATCCCATGCATCCTTGGACCTCTTTGCTGCTGCAATTCTTGGAAATATACTTTCATGTACTGCCTGATAGAGATAGAAGAGGGATTTTGAGTCATACATTTGAACTATAGGTTAAGCGAGAGAGAGAGGTAAATCGATTGAACATATTCATGGACTTTTAAAACTTTTCCCTTAAATCTTATTTACACCTTTATTTCATGGTCAACTTAATATGTGAGCAATCTTACATTGTGAGCATCAAGTATCAAGCAGATTTGTTAATGTAACAACAGTCTTAATATGCAAGCAACATGTATTAAGCAGATTAGATAAACCACATCAACACATAGACATTATACACAGAGACACCAGATATAAGTGGAAACCCATAAAGGGAGAAAACCACATCTTATTATTGTTGTGATGCAAAGGCAAGCTCCAACTCCCTCTCACCACTGATTTTCCGTAGGCACCAACCTACAGGAGGCTCCTACCTCAATTCTGCAAGCTACAACTTGCAAGGAAGCTCCAACTCCCATCAATTTTCTGCAGGCACCAACCTACAGGAGGCTCCAACCTCAATCAGCTACAACTGACATTTTATCAAGCTACAACTTGATGTGGAAGCACCAACTTCCATCTATTTTCTGTAGGCACCAACCTACAGGAGGCTCCTACCTCAGTCAGCTACAACTGACATCTATCAAGCTACAACTTGATAGGGAAGCTCCAACTTCCTTACTCTTTCAAAAGAAAAACACTTGTTGATTTACCTTGGATATCAGCTTTGTTCTGTACCTTCTCTTCTGCTATTCATCAGTCCTCATATCAGCCCTGCATCATCTCTACTCAGCCCCTCCTTCTTCTCTGCTCAGCTCCTCCTTCTTCATGTCTTTTCTCCTCAATTCTTCATACTCTGCATTCTCTATATTCACACTCTCTGACCGCTTGCAACTTTCTTATTTCCTTCAACTCTCTTCAATTCTGCTGCACACTCTCTTCTTCTCTCACTCTGTTTTCGTCAAAAAAACTCCCCTTGGATATTACCCTGTTTTATACAAAAACAACTTCATGGCTGTTTATATTCCACTGGGAATTCGAAATGGACAGCCATGTCTCTTTGCCTTTTGCCTTCTCATCTCTTTTCAGCTCACTCAGAAAAATGTAACTGTAGGTGCTTATTTTAATATTACAGTGGGATATTTGCTTTCTTCCGGAGACTTGCCAATGCATCACAAACAATAAAAACAATTAAAACATTTACATTTGAATTACAATGTGAACTCTAGCTCAACTCATTTAGTCTTTTGAATCGCTACGCATTTGTCTTTTCTTTGGCTGTCTTTGTCTTTTCTGTGACTGTGTTTTATCTCCTTTCGGCTCTGTTTGCTTTTCTGTCCTCTGTGGGTGTGTAACTGCTACATACGTGTAACTGTGCCTTTTAAATAAATAAAATGCAATTGCTGACTTTTAAATCAGGGAAATTCCAACCCTTTTCATGCCACGAGTGTCTTGTTGATGTGGTGAGTTCCACAAGCGGAACATACATACATCGCAATTGTTTTATATAAAGAATCGCCCTCCACCTTGAGCCGAGGCCTGTGGGTCTACAGACGACGCGGCATATTTTAGTACCATCGCAACCATCGTTTTATCCTTATGACAACTCTTATTTATATATGTAACCCAACTTTCATTATACTAGCTGCCTTTTATTATGCCTTTAAATCAATTCTCGGCGTATATAATAAAACTTGTTTAAAACATATAAAAACTCCTTTCGGGTCCTCTTGCCACATTTCTTGATGCAATATATTTCTCCTCCGATTGCGATTGGTTGCTCCTGCTCTGATTGTGATTGACCACTGTTTATTTTGATATGCCGATGCGATGAATCGCAATTGAAATCTTTTGATTGTGATTGAATCCTTTGCGCTTGTTCCGATTGCGATTGATCACAATCGTGACTTCGAATCCTCCAATGCGATTGACCTCTCCTGCTCTGATTGCGATTGATCACTGTTTACTGCATTTTGCCGATGCAATTAGACCTGGAACTCAAGTTGTATATGAGTCGTAGTTTATATACCAATTGGGTCCAGACTTCCAATCGCAATCGCAACTCTTATATTCTCAGATGCGATTGACCAGTGCCGATGCGATTAGAACATGGAACTGAAACATTTTTTAATCATAATTTATAAGTCCATCAGGTCCGAGCTTCAGTCGCAATCGCAAGTATTTGGTTGAATGTTCCGATTGGCCTATACTGCGATGCTCCGATGTGATTAGGCTGGAATTCAAATATGTATTAACCACCGTTTATACGCCCATCGGTTCCGGGCTTTCAATCACAATCGCAACTCTTTTAATATGTGTTGCGATGGTTTGTTTCTTTCCGATGCGATTGACTAATGCCGATGCGATTGACCACTATTCACGGAACTTAAAACATATATCAATCATGATTGATAACCCATCGGATCCGGAACTCAATCGCAATCGCAACTTTCTGTTATGATGTTCTACTGCGATTCCGGGTCGTTATCAGATGGTCCCAATTATAAGCCATTTTTTGATAACTTGCTAGAGAGATATAGCGTTCGTTTTGGTATATACGGCGTTTAGACCTTGTTTACAGTGATGCGCCTATACATGTAAGGTGATGGATATATATATATATATATATATATATATATATATATATATATATATATATATCCTCCATCGGTGTAGGCGATTCCCGGAATAATGTTTATGTATAAATATGTAACTCCCATCGGGTAATGATTCTCGGAATATTATATATCTGTCCTCCGGCGTGATGATTTCGTAATTATAATGGTTTCACTCGCTTTCTCTCGTTCGTCACCGCCTGCTCGTCTCTTCATTGATTTCTTTGCTCGTTTTCGATTTCTCTCGTTTCTATTTTATCTTTCTTTCTTGTTCATGTTTCGTTTTCTGGCGATTCCGTTCGTTTTCGTCGCTCGCTTTCGGTCGCTCGGCGACGCCCTTCCGCTCCTTTCTCGTAAGACCCAGTTGCTCATCTCTACATCTCGTCGTCTTTGTACACATTTTTAAGTTCAGATAAGGATAAATTACGCGGTTTCTATTTGTTAGGTGCCTTCGCTTTTGTCTCTGGCCGTCTTTTGCCTTCCTATTCTGCCTTTGCTTTTTTGTCGCCTTGCTACTCCTTTCCTATGTCGTCTTTGGTTGATGTTTCAAGTGCTCCTCCTTTGTCATCTCCTTTTCCTTATTGCTGGTTCAGGTGCTGCTCCTTTGTGCTCCTTTGCCATCAATGACAAAATTTCCAACAGTCTCTCCCTTTGGCATTGATGGCAACACATCCACCGATAATCCAATGCTTCCTCCAAATCTTCCTCTGTCTAGCTTCTTTTAGAAGACTTTTTCTTCTATTTCTTGCTTTTCCTCCCCCTTTGACATCAATGGAAAAGGGTTGCACATTTCTCAGTGTTGATTCTTTCTTTGCATTTCTTCTCTCTGAGATGTGTTTAGGCCTTCTTCTTCTGACTGCGTATCTTGCTGCTCCAAACTGGTGCATAAGGGTTGTTGAGAGAACACTTTTGAGAATATTTGAACTTGTAAATACACATTAAGTCGATATCATTCCAAAGCATAGACTCCTTGCACTTGTATAGAGAGTAAGTGATGACAGCTATATTTAATCAGACTTGTATAATAAGAGATGCATTATTGGATCAAGACTTAAAGAGTGTGAATGCTCCTAGTGACATATCAGGCTTGCTTCAGCTATACTTCAGTCTATATCTGATGTAGTGCGCCAATACCTTTCTATTGAGGAAGGTTGCATATGGAATAAGTCTTCTTCTGTAATAGACATCTGCAGTACCACACTTGTTCAATTGTGATGAAGCCAATATATCCTTTATTGTTGCGGTACACCTTTCCTGCATGTTGGTGATGATATGACCTAGGATGTTGATATTATCCTTAATAGTTGAAGGTTCTTGTTATAGATGTGATCAATGATTTAACCAAAATTTGATCTAAGAGATTAAATGCCTTTACTGCTTGCATATTGTACTTTCACAACAAAACGTTCAATGTTTTGGTCAGTCTCATTTATCAATCATGCAGTTTTATTTATGACATGAGGAGGTATGTATGTCAATGATCAATCTCTCTTTAAAGGTGAATTACCAAAAAAAAAAAATCCCTTGTGCTGAAGAAGGATTTAGATGAATTAATAAAATACTTTTGAGCTTCAAATGGTAATCACAACTAGTCCTTTATGCTTCAGATGCTTTGACTGTTCTATCAGGATGATCTTCCACAAAACATTCTCATGATGTTTAATTGATATCTTTGTAAACAGACTTCACAAGGTGTTGTGAATGATTTCAAGAGAGAGACCTGATAGATATGTACTGACTTCAGGAAGGCATGCAAATATATAGAAAAATATACTTCTTCAACACTCAATATAATGTTTCATAACACAAGACTGATCCTTTTGCTCTGTAATTGACCTTTTCACGCTTGAATAATGCAGATAACTTTGGAATACTAACTTGGTGTTATTTTGCCTTAATCCTTTGATCCTGAGGACCTGTATCATACTACTGCTCCATGAAAACACTTGATATTCTGTTGATAGGCATGCTGCTTGGTAAATTACCAAGTACCAGTTGATACTCCCTTGGTAAATTATGCAGAGATTTCACTTTAGCTTGCACATTAACCCATAATTCTACTATTGAGCTTTCCACTGTTCATATCAATAGTCATTAATATCTTCAATCTGATCTGGTCATCATTTCTTATTCTGTCATTCTGTTCAAAGGAATGTCACTGCATTTTCCTTTCTAATACTGTTCCTGAATCATTGTTGCTTTAAAAATCAATTCAACAGTTCTAAAGTAAAGATCTTTGGGAAGGCATCTTCAATTTCTTTTCTATGAATCTTCATGGGCTGATTACTCAAGGATTTATTACTCACTTAACTACATTTCTCCAAGGGGACTTTTCATAGATGAAGGAAGTAATGATACAGTGATGATAGGGTCTTTTCTTACTCATCTTTCTTAAGGTGAATCATTGTTCATACTAGCAGAATGTTGCACATTGTGATCATCACTTAATGTGCTAATGTCTTCTTAACTTAGATGATCATGGCTACTATTTCTTCTCTACCACCATGGTTGCTTGCTATATTTTCTTCTTTCATTACTCTGTCAGCTATTGAATGCTTCAGATATTCTTCTTCCTCTCTACTTCTCTTGTTAGAGGAATTTTCCCTTTTCTTCCTGATCTCATAGCTGTTCTCATTTCATGGAGCTCTTCTTAGACTACTTTTGTGGGGACTACATATGAACTGCTCTCCCCCTGAGATGTTGCTTCATATTTTTCACTGGATGGAATTTTGCTTTGCTTCCTAGAGCAACTCCCCCTGAGACTATGGAGAATTTGTTATGTTATTGAGATAATAGGCTCCCCATTTCTCTTTTCTTTCCATACTCTATTGGGGTTCATCATAGTGTTTGCACTCCTTTCCGATTCATAGTTTTGTTTGATTGGATTGGATTTCATCATTTGTTTGGAGTTCTTTAATATATATGGCATTTTACAGTCTTTTTCTTTGTGACCACGATTGAGGCATACATAACATCTTATTTTACCAAGGTGCATTTGAGCTGATGTATAATATTTTGTTCCTCTTTTTGAACATAATTTACAATTAACAGATTTATGTCCAAATTCATTGCATGCAAAACAGTAGCCATGGAAATGATTTGTGTACCTGGTGAAAGATTGTCTTTTCCATTTTCTTTCTTGAGGGGTTCCTCTCTTTTGCTGCATCCTTTGTTGGTTGGACTGGATTGGCTTTGTCTTACAATATGCTGCATTATGTCCTGGTTTATGGCAGGAAAAACAAATGATACTTCCCATATGAGGAAAGAACCTTCTTTGCATCTTCCAAATTTGTTCAATTCATCCTTAGGAGCATATGAGCCTTTAGTAGCTGATTGTTTCATCCTCTCATTTTCCGTTCTTTCATGTTGCTGCTTGATTCTGTTTGTTTCCTTACAAATCTTGTTCTTGCAAACTTCCTCTTCTGTGGGAATTTGTTGAGCTGCTTCACTGTCTTTTACAACTTTCACAAAAATGATATTCTTGTTATCTTCAACCTTGGACTTACTGGTTTCACCTTCATATCCTATCCCAGTCTTTATGAGAGGTGACCTTTGTGCATTTAGAATCTGGTCCAACTGTTCAAAGCTTTTCATTTGAGGAGTATTCATTAATAAATCTCTTTGGGCCCTTTCTAATTTCTTTCTTATGCTCACTACTTCTTCTTCCAGTCTCTCACATTCCATATTTTTCTCTTTCATTTGTTGCAGCAGAATGTCTTCTACTTTCTTTGCCTCTTCAAGCTGTGTCTTCAGGCCAATAATTTCTTTCCTATCTTCATATTATTTTTCATCACATATTTGTACCAATCTCTTAAGGTCTTTATTTTCATTCTTCAATTTTTCTATTTCAGTCAGAGCTGTGTCAAGTTTGGATTTTTCTTCAGCTACAATTTCTTCATGGCTCTTACTACCATTCACACTAGCAGCTACCTCATTTGATTGAATATCTTCTTTTTGACATGAATTTATCTTTTTCTTAATTTTCTTATCCTTCTTGTTAGTGGAGTCCTTCGTGTCTACTCCATGCATGAAGTGCAATCTATCCCAGATTTCTTTTGCAGAGTCTAGATCCATTATCAACTCAAGGTCCTTGTTATGAAGACTGTCATATATCACACATTTTTCCTTGGCATTCCTCTGTTGTTATTTCACCGTGGGGGAGTCTGTGCAGTAACCATCACAAACAAGATTCCATACCTTAAGTTCATAAGCCAATAATCCTATCTTGACCTTATCTCTCCATTTAGGAAAGTTTGTTGTATTTAACACAGGTACATTTTGACAGTCCATGACTTAACCAGATCTCCTTCAAGCTATTAAGCTTACACCAAAGGAACCTGCTCTGATACCAATTGTTGAACCCTTAGTTAAACTGAGAGGGGGGGGTGAATCAGTTTAACACATTCATGGACTTTTAAAACTTTTCCCTTAAATATTATTTACACCTTTATTTCATGGTCAACTTAATATGTGAGCAATCTTAATTTGTGAGCAGCAAGTATCAAGCAGATTTGTTAATGTAACAACAGTCTTAATATGCAAGCAAAATGTATTAAGCAGATTAGATAAACCACATCAACACATATAAATTATACACAGAGACACCAGATATAAGTGGAATCCCATAAAGGGAGAAAACCACATCTTATTATTGTTGTGATGCAAAGGCAAGCTCCAACTCCCTCTCACCACTGATTTTCTGTAGGCACCAACCTACATGAGGCTCCTACCTCAATTCTGCAAGCTACAACTTGCAAGGAAGTTCCAACTCCCATCAATTTTCTGTAGGCACCAACCTACAGGAGGCTCCAACCTCAGTCAGCTACAACTGACATTTTATCAAGCTACAACTTGATGTGGAAGCACCAACTCCCATCTATTTTCTGCAAGCACCAACCTACAGGAAGCTCCAACCTCAGTCAGCTACAACTGACATCTATCAAGCTACAACTTGATAGGGAAGCTCCAACTTCCTTACTCTTTCAAAGAGAGACACTTGCTGATTTACCTGACACGATCGTCTGTACTTTCTTCTCGCTATTCATCACTCTCATATCAGCCCCCATCATCTCCGCCAGCCCTCCTTCTGGGCCGCTCCTCCTTCTCATGTCTTTTCCTCAATTCTTCACCGTATCTTCATATTCACATCGACCGCTGCAGCTTTTATTTTCAACTTTTCAATTAAGCCGCACACTTTTCTTCACCGTCAAAAACTCCCCTTGGATATTACCCTATTTTATACAAAAATAGCTTCATGGTTGTTTGTATTCCACTGGGAATTTGAAATGGACGGCCATGTCTCTTTGCCTTTTGCCTTCTCATCTCTTTTCAGCTCACTCAGAAAAATGTAACTGTAGGTGCTTATTTGAATATTACAGTGGGATATTTGCTTTCTTCTGGAGACTTGCCAATGCATCACAAACAATAAAAACAATTAAAACATTTACATTTGAATTACAATGTGAACTCCAGCTCAACTCATTTAGTCTTTTGAATCGCTACGCATTTGTCTTTTCTTTGGCTATCTTTGTCTTTTCTGTGACTGTGTTTTATCTCCTTTCGGCTCTGTTTTCTTTTATGTCCTTTGTGGGGGTGTAACTGCTGCATACGTGTAACTGTGCCTTTTAAATAAATAAAATGCAATTGTTGACTTTTAAATCAGGGCAATCCAACCCTTTTCATGCCACGAGTGTCTTGTTTATGTGGTGAGTTCCGCAAGCGGAACATACATACATCGCAATTGTTTTATATAAAGAATCGCCCTCCACCTTGAGCCGAGGCCCGTGGGTCTACAGACCACGCGACATATTTTAATACCATCGCAACCATCATTTTATCCTTATGACAACTCTTATTTATATATGTAACCCAACTTTCATTATACTAGCTGCCTTTTATTATGCCTTTAAATCAATTCTTGGCTTATATAATAAAACCTGTTTAAAACATATAAAAACTCCTTTCGAGTCCTCTTGTCACATTTATTGATGCAATATATTGCTCCTCCGATTGCGATTGGTTGCTCCTGCTTCGATTGCGATTGACCACTTTTTATTTTGATATGCCGATGCGATGAATCGCAATTGAAATCTTCCGATTGCGATTGAATTCTTTGCGCTTGTTTCGATTGCGATTGATCGCAATCGCAACTTCGAATCCTCCAATGCGATTGACCTCTCCTGCTCCGATTGTAATTGATCATTGTTTACTACGTTTTGCCGATGCGATTAGACCTGGAACTCAAGTTGTATATGAGTCATAGTTTATATACCAATCAGGTCCGGACATCCAATCGCAATCGCAACTCTTATATTCTCCAATGCGATTGACCAATGCCGATGCGATTAGAACATGGAACTGAAACATTTGTTAATCATAATTTATAAGTCCATCGGGTCCGGGCTTCAGTCGCAATCGCAAGTATTTGGTTGAATGTTCCAATTGGCCTATACTGCGATGCTCTGATGTGATTAGGCTGGAATTCAAATATGTATTAACCACCGTTTATACACCCATCGGGTCCGGGCTTTCAATCGCAATCACAATTCTTTTAATATGTGTTGCGATGGTTTGTTTCTTTCCGATGCGATTGACTAATGCCGATGCGATTGACCACTATTCACGGAACTTAAAACATATATCAATCGTGATTTATAACCCATCGGATCTGGAACTCAATCAAAATCACAACTTTCTGTTGTGATGTTCCGCTCCCCTTGCGATCTCCGATTGCGATTGGGGAGGGTTCCCACCTTATAAGCCATTTCTTTTTGATAGAACCTTTGGTTATATAGATATAAAGCGCTCCGCTTGTATATATTTAAGCTTAGACCTTTGTTTATATGATGCGCTGCACATATATGTAAGGTGATGGATATATATATATATATATATATATATATGTGTGTGTGTGTGTGTGTGTGTGTGTATGTATGTATGTATGTATGTATGTATTTATGTATGTATGTATCCTCCATCGGGGTAGGCGATTCCCAGAATAATGTTTATGTATAAATATGTAACGCCCATCGGGTAATGATTCTCAGAATATTATATATCTATCCTCTGGGTTGGGCGATTCTCGGAATTATAACGGCTCTGCCTCTGCCTCTGCTGCTCTGTCACTCTGCCTCTGCCTGTCTCCTTTGCTGTCTCCTTTGCCTGTCTCTACTATCTCTTTGTTTCTATCTCTTCTTCTTGTCTAATGCTGCTCCTTACTTCTTCAAATGGTCCTGTCTCTGCTTCTCTTTGCTGCCCTGCTTCTTCTTTTTGCTGCTTCTGCTACTCGACCTCTGCCTTTGCCTTTGCTGTACCTTTGTTCTTTGCCTATCTCTGCATCTGTTGCCTTCTTTGCACTACATTTCTTAAGTTCAAATCTTTTGTACATTACGTTGCCTCTGCTTCTATTCACTGTCTTTGCTTTGTCTGCTGCCTCAATTCCTTATCTGTCTTGCTTCTTTTGCTGCCTTGCTACCTCCTCTTATGCTTTCTCTGCTCCTTGGCTGATGTTTCAAGTGCTCTTCCTTTGTCATCTCCTTTGCCTTATTGCTGGTTCAGGTGCTTCTCCTTTGTGCTCCTTTGCCATAAATGACAACATTTCCAACACCTTCTTCCTATTACTCTTCAGCAAATCTTTCTCTATCTGTGTTAAGGCATTATATGCTTGTTCATCTGCTGGTTCTTCAAAACCATCTTTAACTAGCTCCCATAAATCTTGAGAGGCAAACATGGCTCTCATTGTGATTGCCTAATATTCATAGTTCTTCCCATTGAACTGTGGGAGTTGAGTATTTCCCATATTCGTGCTTTTGCTGGCTGTTGCCATAGATAGCTTACTGAACTACGCATTTAAAAAAAAAAACTTCATTGTGTTTTAAATAAAATTTCTCACTGCTGAGAGGTAAAATCTGTCTCTAAAAGACTTCTCTGGACTACACTTCTTTTAAAGCAAACACAAAACAAACTCTATTTTGGTAAATACCTTGTTTTTCTAAGCCTTCACACTGCTGGAGAAAACTTCAAGAAACTCCTTCCTTCAGCTTCTTTGGCAAATGCAAAGAGCCTAGACAAACTTCGATACCATGTTGGAATTTCTAAATATTCCAAACACACAAAGGAAAAACAATTCATCTTCTTCTTAACAAAGAGATTTAATAAAAATGTGGACAAAGATAAAAAAAACTTATATTTCATTAAACTTGAAAGCTATTACAAAATAAGGATTTCTTCATAACTTTTGTGTTTTGGATTACATTGGCACCTTTTCAATCACACAACATCATAGTTGCTTCTTCAAAAATTACATTTTGTTCCCTCTCGTTTTCTTTTTCTGGCTGGCACTTCAAGCAAAAGACAAGCCTCTACTGCTTTATCCATACACAACCACAACATTTTTTGTTTTCGCTCTTCACATTTTTTAATACAATGCACACACATTACATTTCATATTATATATATATATATATATATATATATATATATATATATATATATATATATATATATATACATATATTAGAAAACATATATGTTAAAACATATATAAACCAATGTTTTAAAACTAAAAACATGTCGCGGCATTTTTAAAACAAATAAAAACATTAAAATCTTATCCTAAGGTTTAAAAACTTAATGCAAATGCTTTTCACAGATTCCAAAACACCTTTTGCAAAATGGTTAATTACTTTATCGCATCCATTCGACCTCCTGGCTGACTGGACTCTAAACTATGTGATCGGCTTGCTATTGGTCCACGCTTGACACGCTGGTGTGTTGAACCCTTAGTTAAACTGAGAGGGGGGGGGTGAATCAGTTTAACACATACATGGACTTTTAAAACTTATTTACACCTTCATTTCATGTTCAACTTAATATGTGAGTAGTCATAGAATGTGAGCAGCAAGTATTAGTGTAAATTAACAGCAGCTAGTATTAAGCAGATGATATAAACCATATCAACACATAAACATCATGCATAGGGACACCAGATATAAGTGGAAACCCATAAAGGGAGAAAACCACATCTTATTGTTGTTGTGATGCAAAGGCAAGCTCCAACTCCATCTCACCACTGTTTTTATGTAGGCACCAACCTACAGGAGGCTCCTACCTCAATTCTGCAAGCTACAACTTGCAAGGAAGCTCCAACTCCCATCAATTTTCTGCAGGCACCAACCTATAGGAGGCTCCAACCTCAGTCAACTACAACTGACATCTATCAAGCTACAACTTGATAGGGAAGCTCCAACTTCCTCACTCTTTCAAAAGAAAACATTTGCTGATTTACCTTGGATATCAGCTCTATTCTGTACCTTCTCTTCTGCTGTCCATCAGTCGTCATATCTACCCTGCATCATCTTAGCATCTTCTCGAATTCTCTATCAGCTCCTCCTTCTCCTCTGCCTTACTGCTTCATTTTTGCATCTCTTACTTCATTCTCTAACCTCTTGTAGCTTTCTTATTTTCTTCAACTCTCTTCAATTCTGCTGCACACTCTCTTCTTCTCTCACTCTGTTTTTCGTAACATACTCTCCTTGGATATTACCTGTTTTATACAAAATAGTCTTCATGGCTGTTTGCATTCTACTGGGAATTCGAACTGGACAGCCATGTCTCTTTGCCTTCTATCTCCTCATCTCTTTTTTTCACTCATTTAGAAAAATATAGCAATATGTATTAATTTCAAGTTTACAGTGGGATTTTTCTTTTCCTTCGGATACTTGCCTTTGCATCACAAACAATATAAAACAATTAAAAAATTTACATTTTTAGTTACTATATATAAACTTCACTCAGCCCTTGGCTTGCTGGTTTTGTCCTTTCTATTACTGTCATGCAACTTTCCTGCATACCTCTGTTTTCAGCAACTCTAAATCCCTTCGCTGCATACCTCTTCAATTTTGCAGTCTCTTTTTACCTCTGTACATATTCTCCAAGCTCACTGTAGTTGTGTATCTGCTATATATATATGCCAGTTTTATAAGTTTAGCTCACCAATAAACCAACGCACACAGACCATATATATATATATATATATATATATATATATATATATCTTATAATCATGGCTCTCCTTTATAAAGCGCTCTACATATAATTGGAGCCTTTCTTTAATACAAAGATTCAGACCAAGATCATAATTCAGACCTTAGCACTTTAATACAAAAAGACGTCCGACGCCTTTAAACATATACATCAAAACCTATAGCACCCAACTATGGTTTATAACATTAATATTGCATTTCATATCGCGGGGTGATTCACGGGTCCCACACATACAATGGCGAATTTTCACTAATTGTAATCGCCCGTACCTTGAGTTATCCTCTGTGCTATTTTGAGTGCGATCACCATTCGATGAACTGGCCTCCAGATCGGACAGTGCACGGTTATATCGTGCTCATCCCATCGCCGATAATTATCGCGCGATGAGGGAGCGATGGGGTGGTTTCTCCAACCCGCTTAAGGCCACGTGTTAGCTCCTAGCATATATCGCGTTGATTTGGAGTGGTTTTACTTCTGTACAAAGGCAGTGCAATATGGGTGGGTTTGGTTTCGTAAACCCATTGTTACTGTTCACAGCGCTCGTGGTTCCTCTCCTTTTCCCTCAAGGTTCCTCTATCCCTTTCGCTTACAGTTCTACTCTTCCTGTGTTAACCTTTTTCCACGATTGTGCGCCAGTTCTTCATCGCTACCATTTCTTCGTTCCATTCCTCAATTGTGCCACGACCCTTCAGTTCACGCTTGTGCGCTTCCCGCTATGTATGTGCTTGCAGGCTACACCCAGACTCTGAATATGAATCCTCCATGATAACTTACCCTGCATACACACATTTCAACAAAATGTTCTTCTGCTTCGTTTCTCTTTGATCGAAGGTCAATTCAAGGTCCTAGTTGCTCAAAGGTATTTTCACAGGTCGTGATTAGCGACTAGTCTAACTAAATGGCTCATACAGGGTCTGTTTTATAGCACCCAACTTTGACAATTTCGCTGAGCCATCAAGGCATACAGGCATACTGGTCCAACTACTGTGTTTTACTGCTTCATTCCTTTGTGCTTCCCTTCACTGTATAATAGTCCTTCGCCCCGGTTCACCTTCGTTCACGATCTCTACACAGGCTCTGCCTCCTCTGGTTCTGCCTCTGCTGCTTGACCATTTTATTTCAACAGTTTCCATCTATGCTGTCTCCTTTGCGCTGTCTCTATAAATAGACTCTCCCTCTGTTCTTCTCATGCTCCCTGTAAAGACATGCTGTCTTCCCTTTTGCCTCTACTACTGTCCTTTTTCTGTCTCTGCCTCTGCTGCCTCCTTTGCCATCAATGACAATATTTCCAACAGTCTCCCCCTTTGGCATTGATGGCAATACACTTCCTCTGCTTGCCTGTTAGGACCCTTCCTTCTATTGCTTGCTCTTCCTCCCCCTTTGACATCAATGGCAAGGGGTTGCTCATATTTTTTCAGTGTGCTTTGAACTCTTGCCCATGTTGCACTGATCTTGAGGACCTGTATCATACCACTGCTACATGACAACACTTTGATATTCTGTTGATAGGCATGCTGCTTGTACAAAGTACCAATTTATACTACTTTGATAAACCATGTAGAGATTTCACTTCAATTTGCACATTAACCCATAATTGATACATCCTTAATAAATTCTACTATTGAGATTTTCACTGTTCTCACGAACAACCATCAATATACTGAATTAGATCTTGGCATCATTAACCATTTGCTTATTTTTTCATTCTATTCAAGGGAATGTCACTACATTTTCCTTTCTAAGACTGCACCAGAATCATAGCTGCTTTAAGTACAATTCAACTGTCTTAACATAATGATCTTTGGGTAGACATCTTCAATTTCTCTATTTTGAATCTTCACACTAGTACATTTGCGGGAAATTCCGACACTTGGTTCTGACGCTTTTGACCAAATGTTGGAAATTTCCCCAAATTTTTTCAATCTCGCCCGAAACTGTTGCTATACCGACGTTTATAGAAAAGTGTCGCAATTTCGACACTTATACAAAGTGTCACAATTGCGACGTTTGGAGGAAGACATTGCAATTGCGAAACTATGCCCCAAAGCGTCGCTATTGCGACGGCTGCCTCCAAACGTCGCAAGTGTGACACAATGTTTAAGTGTCGCAATTGTGATGTTTGGAGGCATCCGTCGCAATAGTGACACTTTTTCCGTCATCGGTATAATGACACTTATATGCGCGCTACATAAAAATACAAAAATTATATGCACGCTACATAAAAATGATTTTATTAAAAATACGAAACTTATATCCGTCGTAATAGCTACATTAACGTCTGATATCACGCGCGCATTCACCCTCCACTCTTGCAGAACAACATTCGCCCTCAGCATTCGCCCTCAGCTCTTACAGAAAAACATTTGCCCTCAGCATTCGCCCTTAGCTCTTGCAGAACAACATTCGCCCTCAACGTTCGCCCTGAGATCTTGCAGAACAACATTCGCCCTTAGCATTCGCCCTGAGCTCTTGCAGAACAACATTCGCCCTTAGCATTCGCCCTGAGCTCTTGCAGAACAACATTCGCCATGAATTTTCCCTCAGCGTTCGCCTTCAGCTCTTGTAGAACAGTATTCGCCCTCAGCTCTTGCAAAATGGTAAGTTCTTACTTCAGGCCCTTCCTCCTATATTAGGGTTGACTCTATTTGGGTTTTTTTGGTCAATTCCATTGGATTGTGTTAGGCTGTAGGGTTCTCTGTAGATGTCAAGAATCAAGATTCAATACCCTCTATTATCTTCATCACCCAATACAAGATTTAAATTTTTCCCAAAGAAACGCTTATTAATTTGGCAGCCATTATTTATCCCTGCTTTAAAAACCCTGCATTTAAATGAAAACAAGCATTGCATTTCCAACTACATAAATCTATTAGTGTCGCTCAAACATTCGCCTCTCAAATTTGCAGTAAAACAAAATTTTCCTCAAGATTCACCTCCGTCTTGTGAGAACAAAGATTTCGCCTCGGAATTCGCCCCGGGCTCTATAACAACATTCGCTCTCAAGATTCTCCTCAAAGATCTTCGCCTGAGCTTCTACAGAACAAAGATTCAATTCAACTCGTAATAGCATTTGCCCGCATTCGCCTGTCGCCTCTCTCTCGCCTCTTAAAAAAATGGTAAGTTCTACTGGTGCCCTTCCCTATAGTAGGGTTGACTCTATTTGGGTTTTTTTGGTCAATTCCATTGGATTGTGTTAGGCTGTAGGGTTCTCTCTAGATGTCAAGAATCAAGATTCAATACCCTCTATTATCTTCATCACCCAATACAAGATTTAAAATTTTCCCAAAGAAATACTTATTAATTTGGCAGCCATTATTTCTCCCTGCTTTAAAAACCCTATATTTAAATGAAAACAAGCATTGCATTTCAACTACATAAAATCTATCAGTGTTCAAATGTACATGTGTGCATCACTTGTGTAGGGTATTCCTTTTCCACTTTCACATTATCCAAGAATGTGTGCAGTATAATTCATATTTTTTGTGATTTAGATTATCTTGAAAAAGGAAAGGTAAATTATTTCCCATGGAAAAAGAAGTTTTTCCCTTTTTACTACTGGAAATGGTACAACAAAGTTCCATTTCTACCCGAAACTCCTATGAAACAGGAACCAAATAAAGGCCATGTCCTCAATGCACATCATTTGGCTTTGAAAATGGCCATTGCACCGTGTTGTTTCTTATATTACATCATGATAGTTTCTTAGGTCATTTCTTGTTTCTTGAAATGAAAAACAACCAAAGAAATCATGAAGATCCTTTCAAGAAATAAATGACCATTTCTCAATCATATCTCAACTATTTTTTATTTTATTCAGTGGTTGCTTACTTTGAGAGAAATTTGACACTTTATAAGGAATATAACATAAAAACACAAAATGGGAAGGAATTGATGAGGTAGATGACCTTTAGTTGTTGTCAATTAAGAATTGATAATACACGATGCATGTTCTGCACTACAAACTAGATTCCTTCCTGGAGTTAGGACACAGAGTATTGAATCAAAGTTGTAGTTTCTAACTTCTTGTATTGGTTCATCAATCTTGAAATTCATACATTGCATGTCTTCATTGCTTCATGTTTGAATAATTTGCATCATATCGTACAATAGGAAATTAGGAATTATTATTATTATTACTTTATGGATCTGTTAAGTTACTTTTAAGTTTGCATGGTTTAGTGTGAAATTATTCTAGTGTGCCCCTAGGCCCAGGTGAAGGAATGCCAAGGACTGAGAACCCTAGTTTTTAAATTGTATTGTTTCTTATACCCAAAAACCCCTCAACATCACTTCTTATTAGTTCTTAACAATAGTGTTGTAAACAATTTGAGAATTGATATAGCAAAATCTCGCACTTCTCAAGATAAAGTCCTAAAGCTAAAGTGTGATACCATGTGTAATTCAATAGCCCCATTATCACCTCACCAACCTCTTTTCACTTCGAGCTAGCTCTCCTCCAACTCAAGGGGGGTTCTCCCTAGTAGATGTTAGGGATCTAATGGCCCAACCAAACCAAGTCAAGAGCCCCCTAACTCTCTATGTTTACTACTATCAATCAAAATATTAAACAATAGGGTCAGACATGCATCCTGAAGATAAAATTGCTAGGGTATTTTTGGGTAATTTCAAAGGGAAAGTCCCGAAACACATATAATCAAGGAATTATAACGTGATTTCAAACATTAAATATCAAAAAAATCGTTTAAAGGATATTAAAAGGAAAAAGGTGATGGAATATAGAAAGTGCCTTACTTAAAATGCTTTAAGGATTTTTCAATAGTTGCTCCAAAAGCTTCAATTCAAGGCCCTTCAATATCGTCTCCAACAATGCTATACCATCAGCTTCAACAATGTTGCTCCAAAAATGTACTCAAGGTCTTCACAACAAGTTTACTAGAAGTTTCTCCAACAATATATTCAATAAGGTCTTCATTGTCAACTCGTCTCTTGTTTGGGTGCCTTAATGTGCAATGACATGTTTCAAGGACTGAATTCAATGCAAGGCATATTTGAAACTCTAACTCTGTCTTCCGGTGTCTTATTAGAAATTATTTCAGTTTTCATTTTGTGTTTTCAAGTTAGATATTGTTTTCAAGTTTTTACATTTATAATTTTATTGCAATGTAGTAGACTGATCAGAGCAGTGCAGGAACAACCCCGAGACGGGATGATCGCGGAAAGAGGCCAGCGGAAGAACATGTAAAGTGCCAACATTGCTCTATCTTCAGGTATTTTAGTTATTTACATAATTGAAATAATATTAATTTTGTTCAAATATGTAGACACCTAGCCATGGTACGCCTGATGATTCCCTCTTTGAGGAAGAGCTTTCTTCATCCCTATCTCCAGTGTTCTCGTTGCAAAAAAAGGCATGAGATGCAAGGTCGGAATTTAATACTTTGATAGACGCGCCTCAAACACCTGAAACAGAAGAGAGGATACAACATCTTATGAGGCAGCTAGAAAGATATCAGGTAATAATAAAAAGTCAAAAGGATATTTTTTTGTTCTGCATGAGATGAATTGTGATAGTTTGATTTTTAATTTTTACATTGACTAAACTAACAAAAAGTTCTTTTGTATGTAGCGTTTTCTGGCATTTGTTGAACCCGGTGTTGGTGGTAGTGGGACACAAGGGCAAGAGATTGCCCAAAAACCCTCTCATACACCTTCTACTCCTTTAGGTGTCAGCCAAGAAACACACCCTGCCCAAGCAGACACCCAGCCAACCGCCGAACGTGTTGGCAATGATGAGGCTGATATGGCCAACTACACTATTGCGTTTCTTGGAGATACACGTGTCAGCTCCACAGGGACCATTAATGGCATGTTGTTGGTGAACGATGAGGGTGTCCCTATAAAGCATGTACAACTCCCAGGTAAATTTTAATATTTTAACTATTTCATGTACTTTATCTAAAACATATTTATCATGATTTTTATTTTTAAACTAATGATAATATCTTCTTTTTCTTTTGGTTTTATTCTGTGTAGGAAACAATGAGTTCTACAGGATTCTGGAGAGCCATGCGTTGGTAATTTTTGGCCCAAACATACGTACAGGGTGGAATTCCCAGAATTCCAACCTGAAAAAAGAACTTCTAGATTATCTAGAAGCCCTTTTTGGGGTCGGCACATTTGACAGAAAAGCGGTGGCTCAGGTAGCCTGCAAATATTTGAAATATACCAGGGACACCTATAGGACGCAATTGCAATTTAACCCTAGATATGAGCGTCCTCTCGCAGTTTCAGAGAGTGAGTGGAGAGCACTCATCCATGACGGAAAAGAGAAAAAGGCAAAGAAAGAAGGAAAAATGCCAACTGGACCCGCAAGGTAAATTACAACTTTAATTCAATAGCTTTAATTTTCTTTATGTCTAAAATAAAAGTGTGCTACGTCATATCTGACTTCAATCTTTTGATGCTAGGTTGCCCGACACCTCAAAGGCAACCAAAGCTAGGATAGAGAAAAAGGGCCATCACAAGCTCGGCCAGGGTGGCTACTTGAAATTAGCTGCAAGAATTGTAATTAAGTAGCTAAACATCTTATAATTAATTGTATCGCCTTCCAACGTTTTTGTAATCCTATCAGATATGACTAAAAATACACAATCATATGTAATGTAGGGTGATGACTTCGGAATAGAAACTACAGAGGAAGATAAAAATATCACTTTCCATTTCGGCTATCAAGCCTTAGTTGAACGTCGCAGAAGCTTGGGGCAGGTCCCAAGATCCAAAATGCCTGATAAGGTAAAACATTAACCTTTCAATATGTTTATTATCGTCCATAAATTTAATGTCTAACAACTTTGTTTAAATCAGGGGAGCAGCACTACCGACGAGGCAAATAACCCAGTTTTAGAGCCAGATGTAGATGATCCTCACGTGCAACCTGATCATTGTAGTGGGGACCAGGCCGACAATGCTACTATCAGTGAGGGCCGTGACGGTAATTAATTTCCACTTATATTTTTTTCTAATTATACCTTGATGGTTATCCTTATAACGTTTTTTGTTTAAATGACAGAGAATGTTTCCCTTGAGGATCTTACCACCAGAGAGGAAGACAGGGCAACAGTCCCAACGACGACAACTGGTGCACCAGGTAAATAATCTCATTGCAATTTTTTTTATTAATATTACCGAACCAGTTCAATGATATTTAAAAACTGATAATTAAAATTTAATTATTATCTGTTTTTGGAGGCGATGCCCCGTCACTGGATGAGACCAGACATCGTGACAATGCAACTAGGTCAGCGGCGACAACTGGTGCACCAGGTAAATAATCTCATTGCAATTTTTTTTATTAATATTACCGAACTATTTCAATGATATTTAAAAACCGACAATTAAAATTTAATATTATCTGTTTTTGTAGGCGATGCCCCGTCACTGGATGAGACCAGACATCGTGACTACGCAACTAGGTCAGCGGCGACAACTGGTGCACCGGGTAAATAATCTCATTGCAATTTTTTTTATTAATATTACCGAACTAGTTCAATGATATTTAAAAAATGACAATTAAAATTTAATATTATCTGTTTTTGTAGGCGATTCCCCGTCACTGGATGAGACCAGACATCGTGACAACGCAACTAGGTCAGCGGCGACAACTGGTGCACCAGGTAAATAATCTCATTGCAATTTTTTTTATTAATATTACCGAACTAGTTCAATGATATTTAAAAACTGACAATTAAAATTTAATATTATCTGTTTTTGTAGGCGATGCCCCGTCACTGGATGAGACCAGACATTGTGACTACGCAACTAGGTCAGCAGTGCGGGTCGAAAGGCACGAAACAGGAGCAGAGCACGATGATATTGATGATGTAATTAGGAGCTTTAGAAATATGAAGAAGAAAAAGAAAAATTGATAATGTAAAATATTGTATTATTATAAGACAAACGTTACCATACTTGGAACGTTTTTTGCGTTATATAAAAAACTCATTTATCATACTATTTTTATGTCAAGCATTAATTGCAATGTTTCCTTGTGTACTTTTTGTTGAATTGTTTTTTTATTAGTTATTGAATTTTTTTTTTTATGCTCATGAAAGACAAAAATGAAATATAGATTGGGTATTGGGGAATTGAGAGTGATGTGAGGGGGGGGGTGGGGGGGGAGAGGCCATAAGAGCTTCCACCTTCACATGGTTGGCCTTGTTTAGTAAAGAATAATTTATTGGAGCGATTTAATCTTGGAGCAAACCTCCCTCGATCTAGCGTAGCAACAAAAAAGTCACTGTTGACTTAGTTGCTACTCTTTCAGATCGTGGGAGGCTTGTTCCAAGTTCATGCGACTCTAATAAATTGTTCTTGAAACGAAGAGGAGCTTATTCAGGTATGTTTTGACATTTTCAACATATTTTCTAACATTATCATAAGAATGCATCTTAGAGTAAAAAATACTACATCAATTACTTGTATTTATTGTATAGATAATGATGGATTTTGATTGACTTAGCAGTGCAGGTACAAATCCTCTTGCATCATGAGCAATACAACTTGTCAACCAGGGTCATGTCCAAGATATTTTTGCTCGTGCACTTGACCAGGTTCATAATGTAACATTTTGTAAGTTCCTTTACGGTTCATAATTCAATATTAAGCTTGTTCATGATTATTATCTAGGTTTTTTGTATGTGTTTTTTCATCTATTTGATTGTAAGCAACTCTGCATGTTTCCTGTTGTTCACTATGATTTCTCCCATTACCACTCCGGCCAGGATGAATTCGACTTTATTGTTACATAGGTTACTTTATTGTTACTATGATTTCTCCATTTACGATTTCATAGGTTACATCATGTAAAGTTGTTAATCTCAGGTTGGTGATGAGCTTTAGTTCTCTAGATTTGGGGCTTTTCTGATATTTTCTCCCTCATGTCATTCCTGCATCACCTTGTTGTTTGAGCATGCCAATTGTCTACCACTTGTACCAATTGGCACATGTCAATCTCTGAGTGGTGCCACATTTCACCTATTTTCAGTGAGATTTTAGGGTTTCTCTAACATAGCTTCAGAAATCTGATTCAGTGCCTACTTGAATATTGTCACATAATACTCATGGTTTGGATTGATGAGCATGTTCTGAATGGTTGGTTAATTCATAAGAACCACCCATATAGTCATCTTGAGATATTTCAGAAGTTTTCTCGGGTTTCCTTTTTCATCGTTTCTAGTGGGTGGGATGGTGTGGGGTGATCCATCAATACTGGTGCTCTTGTAGTAGGCAATTTGTTTTTGGGGATATAAAGGAGCATTTGATGTAGATATCCCATTGGATGCATTCATAGATGGGCACGAGAGGTCAAGAATTTAAATTAAAAATATGAAACCTCTAGCATGGCAACCTGAAGGCCGCGAGAGACACTGGTTAAAGATTTTTTTGTGCTGGCCTTAATATAGTCATGATTTATTTCTATTATCTTAATGCAAATATATAGTCCGGTTTCATTAAAATGGGGATTGTGGTTGTATTTCTCTTTGGTTGTTTCTCTCTTAATGCTCCAGAAGTTGCCAAAAGTTGCAATAGTTGTTTAGTTTGCCTATTACAACTTAAAAGTGGTTTTTAGCAATGGGAGTCATGTTTTTTAAGGTTCATACTAATATGAAGATCTTGTAATTCTATATTCAGCATAAGAGAAGATGGCCTTTGCTTTGGGCGGTATGACAACAATTGCCACATCTACCTCATTGGGTAACAATGGAAAGGGGAAGAAGTTGGGTGCAATGTTTGATAATTATGGCAGACAATTGTCTTCTCTTTCAGTTTTTTCACCCATTTCCTTTAATCACTCAAGCAGAAGAGGGACTCTGAGATTATGCGATAGAGAGAAGGTAGTTAATACAAGAGCCATGGAAAATGAGTTGTACTTCAACAAGGATGGCTCAGTGACAAAAAAATTGCAGGTCAAAGAAAAAATTATGTTTAAAGGAAGGTCACGTGCACTTGAAACTTCATTGTGGTGGATCTTTCCTTATCCACTTATATTCGATTTTAATGTGCTATTTTAATTTTTCATGGAGGGTTGTTTTGGCATATGATCTGGCATTCAATTGCACACTTACTGAAAGCATTGTCAATTTGTCTTGCATGCGTTGTGAAAAAACTTGCTGATCTTGTTGGAGTCACCCTTGGGGCAAGGGGAAAAATGTTGTCTTGGAGAGCAAGCATGGTTCTCCAAAAATAGTTAATGATGGTGTGACAGTAGCTAAGGAGGTAATTTGTAGATGTGTGCTCTAGTTTTCCTTTTAACGTTGTATTAGTTCCCCCTCTTAAATGTCTTAGATTTGGTAGGCATAATTTGAAATCTCAAAGGTGAAAGGAAACATATTTGTTACCCAGTGGTCTACTTGGCTTATGGACTAGCCACATTAGAGTAATGCATAAAGCTTTTCACAACAATAAAAGGAAAGGGTTATGGTTGAGTCAAACTTTATTGTTATTGACAGTGTAATGAAATGTATCTCAATGCTATGGTTTTGGCCTTTTTATCGGTTGAATTAGAGGACCCAGTTGAAAATATTGGGGCCAAGTTGGTAAGGCAAGCTGCGGCAAAGACAAATGATTTAGCTGGGGATGGAACCACAACATTTGTTGTTCTTGCACATGTTGGAATATTAAAAAATTCCAAAACAATGAATGGAGAATAAATCTCCCTTCCTCTAACACAGAGAAAATAAAAATTTCTTTAACAGGAGACAAAGTTTCAGTACTTTGAAAACAAACTTCTATTCCCTTCAATAACTCAAAAAAAACTATTACACTTCTTCCTCACTGAGAGGGATTACAAAATTATGACTGCTACAAAACGTAGTGCATAAAACCAACTCACTGTCTGTTCAAAACAAACATACTCTGTCTCTAAAACACTCTGCTGTGTTTTTCACTTTCGCACTGTTGTGCATACACACTTAAAAAGTTACACTCAGTCTTTCACTTTTTACACACTGTTGTGTAATAAAAAATTTACGTACTATCTATAAAAAAAACTACCAAGATTTTTTGTCCTTTTTATTTTTATATGTCGTAACATATAAAACATATTATAATAAACCCTCTTTTAAAAAAAATAAATTAAAACTAAATTCTATGGCCCACCTTTCATTTCGCATATGATATATATATATAACATATGTTTAAAACATATGTATATATTAAAGCATACATAAAATTAAACTATCGAAACATTAAAGAACCCTTTCCGTCGGACTTCAAAAGTCTGAATAGATTGAATTTCAAACCAAATTCGCGTTCCAAAATGGGATGCTGACGTCTGCCTAATTTGTAACGTGAATTCTCAATCCAATGTGCCTTATAAAAAATTCGGGTCCGGTTTTCAGGTTTTCAGATTCCCTTCAATTTCATGCGATCCAATATTAATGCTCCACGTGTCCTCCTTTTGAATTTACAAAACTGTCGGGTAAATTTCTGTTTGTTTAATTTCTAGTTGGTGAATTGCGTTAATGCTGGCTGTTGTGTTTAAATACAATCCTGTACAGAAATATGGCTGTGGCCGTCTACAAAAAAAACTTGCAGGAATTTTAAATGTTGAATTAAATTTATGGATGGCATGCAAGCAACCTCCAAAAAAAAATGTTGCTGCTGCATCCGTCCTTCTGCTGCAGCAGTTGAAGTTAAAATTCAACAGCACAGGGTTTAATAAGTGAGGGTGTAAAGGTAACTTTTTGTCGATAGTATTGGATTAAGATCATCTATTCATTTTTGTAGGGTCTTATGGTGTTTGGTTTTTTAGTTTTGGGTTGGGCTTATTGAGTCTAAGATAGTTTTTGAGTGAAAAAATTGCTATCGAGTATTAAAAAATTTTGGTTCTTTTGTCAAAATTTATGAGCTTGTTAGGAAATACAAAACTGACAATGGTTGTATCTTAAATTTGTGGAAAATAATTTGAAATGAAACCTTTTTGTTTAGGTTGTTGCAGCAGGTGCAAACCCCATTCAAATTACTAGGGGCATTGAAAAGACAATAAAGGCCCTTGTTTCGGAACTCAAAATTTTGTCAAAGGAGGTAAACGCTTGCCTTTTGAGTAGGCTGGTTTTCCTTTTTGCTGATGGTTTGGTGTGTCTAATTGAATTAGTTGCCTAAGGTATTTTTGGTTGCAAACTCCTTTTCATTTTTCATACAGTATTGGCCTTGTGGAATAAATTTGATTGTGTGGTCTTGTTAGATCTACAACATTTGTAGTTTTTTAGTCTTATGGCCGAGGTGCACTTTTATCATGGAAATAGTTGATGCAATATTGTCATTTAATCCTTACTGCAGGGTAGCATGTTGAGAAGTTTCTTGTGAAACATTTGGTATTCAAAATGACACTTGATCCTATACAGCATCATGCACTTGACTTCAAAATTAATATTCAAAGTGTGCCAGAAAATTCTTGCAAAATTTCAAATATTTATGTTGTTTTAAACCATTATCTTTTTCATGTATTGGACGCTGAAAATTTGAAAAAGACTTTTGTATGAAACCAACTGGTGAATAATTTCCAGAAAAACAACCACTTCCAAGACATGATTTAGAAGTAGAACATATGTACTTATGAAGCATAGAAAGATATCCTTGATGCATTGTCAATGTTTGGCTAGGGTTATTTTTGGAGAAAATAACTCCTTATTCCTAGAATAGTGATCTTCAATACCACTATACCACTTGTGCAATCCTATGAATAATTATTTAGGGCCATAACATTTTTGAGCTAATTCTTTATTCTTCTTTTTCTTGAATGAAGATTTCTTATAATGCTATAATCTAAAAAATACCCAATTACCCTCCTCAAATTATCTTTCAGTTCAATGTTGTTCCCCTTGTTGTTTTATCATGTTTCATGTCATTTGAAGGTTTTCCATAATACTTTTCAAAGTTTCTTTAGTATTTTCCATATGTGACTCTGTTTCCTATACTTTGGACTTATCTTGCAAAAAGTATGAGATACTAGGAGTTGGATATCCATAAAGGGCCTTAAATGGGGAAATTTTAGTAGATGTGTGATAGGTAGTATCATATTGCCATTCTTCCTTGACAAACCCACTTCATCCATTAATATTGCTTTTCTAAAGAGTAACATTGTAGATAACCTTAAAAACATTTGTTAACTATTTTTGTTTGACCATTTGATTGTGTTTGATATGTAGAACTCATGGCAGCTAGTGTTTCTCCACTCATTAAATAATTATTTCCAAAAGTTTCTTGTTACTATTACTTTAGGGAAACCATGAAGACTATGAATTTCTTTCACGGACACTTCTGCCACTTGGCTTGTTGTTTATGTACTTTGAGCTCTAGAAAAAAAATCTACAAAATTTGTCTATATAGATGACCACAAAAATGTAATACTTACCTTTATATTTCAGTGACCCTTTAATAAAGTATATTGATATATCTTCTAGTATTTGAATATGTATGTGGAATGGTTGAACTAACCCTAGAGATTTTACTATCTCTCTTTTATTTATTATGCAAACCTGACCTTCTCTTACAAAATTTTGAATATCTTTCTTCATTCCTTCCAAAAATATATTTTTTGATCCTTTGAGATGTTTTAAGGAACCCTTCATCCTACCATCAGAGAGACATGGGACTCCTTTAATATTTGTTTATTCAAATATGCTTGTGTGCATAAAAATATTCTACATTTGCACCAAAGTATATCTCTCTTTCACTCCCAATGCTCCATAGATTTCATCCCATCCTTTATAAATTTTAGTTTTTGTTTAGTACTATTGTCATTTTTCCATTATGGCAAGCTTCTTCTAGCCACCTAGGAATAGAAAATGTAATTGGATATAAATTTGAGGCCTCTTCTATTTTATGAAGAGCATCATGTACTAAATTTTTCTTACCCTTTTTGCAGATTATCTCAAAATTAAAACTTTGCATTTTTTCTCCTCATTTTTGTTAATCTTCTAATGAAAATCATAGCTTCAAAAAATACTTTATGCTATCATGGTATATCTTGACTTTAAAGTACCTCCCAATGATATACTATCCCCATTTTATATTGCATGTAATATTGCTTCCATTTATTTTTCATACGTAGATTTCACCAAATATTTTCTTTGAATTCCTTGCTTTTAAAAGCCAATGATATCCCTTATTGTGTTAATGTTACGTAAATTCCTTGTCCTAGTGCCTCACACTCTAATATGAATGTTTTAACAAAATTAGGTGCAACCGATGTTGGTGTAGAAGACGTGGCATCCATTAAAAGAGAGAATGCCAAAGTAGCCTCATCATTCCATATAAATGATATTTTCTTCAAGAGATATGTGAGTGGACTTGAATGCATGCATAATTCTTAACAAATTATCAATAATATCATGTAAGTCTAAAAAATATTCTAAGAACCTTGATTTTCTTAGGAATAGGTCATTTTGTAATAGCTTGCATCTTTTGAGGCTCCAACTTCACTCCTTCCTTTTAAACAATATGAACCAAATACTCGAATTCTTATTTCCCAAAAGCACATTTGGATATTTTTACATAAAAATGATTGTTCTCAATAATTTATATAACTTGTCCACATGTTTAGTGTGGTATTCCCATGATTTATTATAAATATGTGTATTATAAAAGAAAACCAACACAAATTTTATAAGATGGGATCAAACAAAATTGTTCTTAAGTCGAGCCCGCCGGACTTCAAATGGCGATAAACCATAATTCAAACCAAATTCACGTTCCAAAATAGCCTGCTGACGTCGGCCAATTTTGTGACACGAAAACCAATTGAATTCCACCCTAATATTTTTCGGGTCCAAAGTTGGGCTGGCGTACGGAGGGAGAGTTGTGACGCGAATTTCTTATCAAATTCGCCCTAATATTTTTCGGGTCCGGATTTCCACTGCGCGAGCGGCCCAAACAAAGATCCGCTCCAATCAATTTCTGCCATGTGTCCTCAATCAAATGTTGCCCTGTTCTTGGATGCGGGTGCATTCGATGGCATTTAAGGCGACGGGACATGGATGTGGCGATTTCATATCAATCGCATTAAGTTTTAACACTGTTCAATTAAGTTCCAAGGCTTTCACATCTAATCGCATTAAGTTTTAACACTGTTCAAGATCGGACCTCCACTCCTGTTAGCGATTCCGCATGCTCCAATATGATATGGCCTTTGGCTCTCATTAATGATCAGAGATTAATTATGATGGACGTCCTTTGATTGCATTGCAATCGGGTCCATAAAATGGCATTTCGCTATGGTTTTTCAGACGAGCCGGTTGCTGGGTTACACTGCCTTCTCACTGTGACGAGAAGGAGAAGTGGCCAGCTAAACTGCTGCTTAGACCTTGCTACATATCTGCATTTCTCTCGGTCTGGTCCTTGTCTGTCTTCCTCCGTTTCTTGGAATTCTGCTTCTCCGTCTCCTCTTGTGCCCACTGCTGAGACTGCACCCATGCCTCGCCTGCGTCAAAGGATGCGTTGCCGTAGGGGGAGCACTAGAGGTCAACCCCTACGCGCTCCCTCCAGCCCCTCAACCGAGTCAACTTCCCAGTCCAGTGATTATCACGCAGGTCGCTATCCAGATACTAGAAGTGAGCGGGGTCGGGTTCTAGGATCTGGCCACCGTATGGGTCCACTGCTCCTCATTTCCCCACAGCTTCACCTTCTCCCACGACGTGCACTGCTCTTTTTTCCTTTAACTTCTCTCTGAACCGCCCACGAATCATAGCTTCAATTACTATGGTTTTCCATGAGGAGGCCGAAATGGAAGAACAATGCACCCGTCCGGCGAGTCTGAGCTTAGAAAAATCCAGCCAACATTCGGGCCTTTAGGAGGGGAGCAGTGGCATGACTGTGGAGATAGCACCTAGCGATCCTGGACTTTCCGAAGGATGGTGCCGAATCATCGAGGAGCTGAAGGAGTAGTTTGGTTAATTTGTTTTTCTTGCTTCACGGCCCACTTAATTGGGCTGCTTTTATATTATTTTACTGTGCTAGACCTTTGTAATATTTTTGAATTCTGTAAATTAAACGTTCAAGACTGGTTTCCCTGTATGAGGGCAGTCTTCTTAATTTTTTGATTTTTTGATGAAAAATTTGCCATGAGTCTCGGCAATGTTTTTGACTTCGGTGTAATTTTATTCCCACTGTTAATATATTAACTTTACTTAGAAAAAAAAATGTTTCCTAGTTTCTATTTTAACCTTGTTTTTTGAAATACAGAGCCATGTTTATATGGTCTACGTATTATACTCTTTCTCTGTATATCTACAGGAACCTTTTTGCTATGAATAAGGTGGATGCTGTAGCAGGCTACTAATGGAAACAAGCAAGCCTGAACCTTACATCTCAGATGCAACAGATGGTTACCAATTTTGGAATCAAGCGAACCTGATCTTACAAGCGAGCCTAGGTTTCTGCAGATGGTTTTTATTTCCGGGAACAAGCAAGCCAGAACATACAATCGACCCTAGGTTTATACATATTTTTGCTCTATCATGGATGCTTTTTGTGTGAGGTGTATATCAACAGTACATGTCTCTGCACATTTCATGTATTCGCTTTATGATACTATTTTATGTGTTGACAGGTTATCACTCCGCCTTCAAAACTAGCGATGCTGGTTTATTGATATGGTCTGATGGTCTTTTTATATTTTGGACATATCACACTCCTCACATGATTAGCGTTTTTCTTTGTTCAAGGATTTTGGGTACTTTATTTGTATTTGGAACAATGGATGTTGATACTCTATTTGTTGCTTTACTATTCTACATACTGCTATTTCACTTTCTTATAGATGCCTCGGGCATATTTGGATGCTTTCTCAGATTTGTCGATAATCTCCATGTGGACTGTTACTGGGTTTTATATCATGTCCCTGTATGTGACATCGGGTATTTTTCTATCATTGTCTGGGGTGGGACTTCCACTTTTCTGGATGGATTTTTGGGTTCCAATCTTCAGATGTGAAAATGTAATGACTTCATGGACTGTTTTACTTCATATAATATATTCAAAACAACATTTTTTCTCTTGTGAAAAAAAAATGATTAATGTTTATCACTCTGACTTCAAAACTAGCGATGCTGGTCTATGTTGTTGGTTTATTGATATGGTCTGATGGTCTTTTTATATTTTGGACATATCACACTCCTCACATGATTAGCGTTTTTCTTTGTTCAAGGATTTTGGGTACTTTAGTTGCTCAGAGGAACAATGGATGTCGGTACTCTATGCATTTGCTTACTATTCTACATCTTGCTATTTCACTTTCTTATAGATGCCTCGGGCATATTTGGATGCTTTCTTAGATTGTCGATAATTTCCCTCCATGTGGACCTTTACTGGGTTTTATATCATGTCCCTGTATGTGACATGGGGTATTTTTCTATCATTTTCTGGGGTGGGACTTCCACTTTTCTAGATGGATATTTGGGTTCCAATCTTTAGATGTGAAAATGTAATGACTTCATGGACTGTTTTGCTTCATATAATATATTCAAAACAATGTTTTTTCTCTTGTGAAAAAAAATGATTAACGTTTATCACTCTGCCTTCAAAACTAGCGATGCTGGTTTATTGATATGGTATGATGGTCTTTTTATATTTGGACATATCACACTCCTCACATGATTAGCGTTTTTCTCTATTCAAGGATTTTGGGTACTTTAATTTGTATTTGGAACAATGGATGTCGGTACTCTATCTGTTGCTTTACTATTCTACACTCTTGTTCATTCACTTTCTTACGGATGCCTCGGGCATATTTGGATGCTTTCTCGAATTGTCGATAATCTCCATGCGGACCGTTACTGGGTTTAATATCAAGTCCCTGTATGTGACATGGGGTATTTTTCTATCACTGTCTGGGGTGGGACTTCCACATTTCTGGATGGATATTTGGGTTCCAATCTTCGGATGTGAAAATGTAATGACTTCATGGACTGTTTTACTTCATATAATATATTCAAAACAACGTTTTTTCTCGTGAAAAAAAAATGATTAATGTTTATCACTCTGCCTTCAAAACTAGCGATGCTGGTCTATGTTCTTGCAGTTTATTGATATGGTCTGATGGCATTTTTATATTTTGGACATATCACACTCCTCACATGATTAGCGTTTTTCTCTGTTCAAGGATTTTGGGTACTTTAATTTGTATTTGGAACAATGGACGTCAGTACTCTATCTGTTGCTTTACTATTCTACATATATACTGCTATTTCACTTTCTTATAGATGCCTCGGGCATATTTGGATGCTTTCTCGGATTGTCGATAATCTCCATGTGGACCATTACTGGGTTTTATATCATGTCACTGTATGTGACATGGGGTATTTTTCTATCATTGTCTGGGGTGGGACTTCCACTTTTATGGATGGATATTTGGGTTCCAATCTTTAGATGTGAAAATGTAATGACTTCATGGACTGTTTTACTTCATATAATATATTCAAAACAACATTTTTCCTCTTTTAAAGTTTCAATTTTTTTTAAATTGAACCCATTGTCGCTATACCGACGCCTTGCAAGTGTCTGAATTGCGACAGCTTAAAAACGTCGAAAGAGCGACAGTATAAAAATGTCGGACGAGTGATGTTCAAAACGTCGGACCACATTTCGTCAGAATTGCGAAATTTTACAAACGTCGGACCACATTTCATCGGAATTGTGACCGTTTAAAAACGTCGAAAGAGCGACGTCCAAAACTTCGGGCCACATTTTGTCGGAATTGTGACAGTTTACAACCATCGGAAGAGCGACGTCCAAAATGTCGGACCACATTGCGTTGGAATTGCGTCAGTTTACAAACGTCGGAAGAGTGACGTTCAAAACGTCGGACCACATTTCGTCGTAATTGTGACAGGTCGGCACTGAACAGATGTCGCTGACGGTTTGAGAGCGTGTCACGGTTGGTACTTGTTTAGGCTTGTGAAGAATATGCGATGACTGACACTTTTAAATCTTGTGGATACTGACGGTATAGAAAATACGTTTTGCGGAATCCTTGAATTGTCGCTCTTTACGGCGGTATGTCGGAATAGCGAGGAATTGGTCGTCGGAAATTCTGCCAAATTTTCTAGTGTCATGGGCTGATTACTCAAAGATTTTTCACTTATTTGACTTCATTCCTCCAAGGGGAATTTTCATAGATGAATGATGTACTGACATAAAGATAATAGACTCTTTTCTTACTCATTCTTCTTAATGTGATTCATTTTTAATTCTAGTAGTGTGATGCACAGTGTGATCATCACTTAATGTGTTGATGTCTTCTTAGCTATTCATGGCTGATGTTCTCTCTACTCCCAAGGCTTCTTGCTGCTTTTTATCCTTCCATCAACCTATTGGCTATTGTGTGCTTCAGGTGTTCTTCTTCCTCTATAGTTCTCTGTTGGAGAAAATTTTCCTATGCATTCCTGATCTTATAGCTATCCTCATTCCAAGGAGCTCTTCTTAGACTACTTTTGAGGGGACTATTTATGAACTGCTCTCCCCCTGGGATGTTGCTTCATATTTATCACTGGTTGGATATTTTTTTTGTTTTCTAGAGTAGCTCCCCCTGAGACTATGATGTTTTCATTATGTTATTGAGATAATAGGCTCCCCCTTTCTCTTTTCCTTCCATACTTTATTGGGGTTCATCATAATGTCTGCTCTTCTTTTTTATTCATAGTTTTGATTGGTTTGTTTTGATTCCATCCTCTGTCTAGAGTTCTTGAATATATATGGAAGCTTACAGTATTTTGCTTTGTGACCAAGCTTGAGGCATACATAACATCTTACTTTGCCAAGGTATGTTTGAGCTGATGTATAATATTTCATTCCCCTTTTTGAACACAATTTACAATCAACAGATTTATGTCCAAAGTTATTGCATGCATAATAGTAGCCATGGAAATAATTTGTGTACCTGGTGACAGATTGTCTTTTCCAGTTGCTTGCTTGAGGGGTTCTTCTCATTTTCTGCATCCTTTGCTGATTGGACTAGATTTTCTTTGTCTTACAATATGCTACCGTATGTCCAGGTTTGTGGCAGGAAAAACAAGTAATACTTCCCATAGGAGGAAAGAAACTTCTATGACATCTTCCAAATTTATTCAATACATCTTCAGGAGCATATGAACCTTTAGCAGCTGATTGTTTCATCCTCTCATTCTCTGTCTTTTCATGTTGCTGCTTGATTCTGTTTGTTTCTTTACAAATCTTGTTCTTGCTGGTTTCTTCTTCTGTGGGAATTTTCTGAGTTGCTTCATTTTCCTTTATAGCTTGTACAAACATGATTTTCCTATTATCTTCTACCTTGGGCTTACTAGTTTCTCCTTCATATCCTAGCCCAGCCTTTATGAGAGGAGATCTTTGAGCATTGAGAATTTGGTCCAACTGTCCAGAGCTTTTCATTTGAGGAGTATTCAATAATAATTCTCTTTGGGATTTTTCTAATTTCTTTCTCAGGCACACTACTTCTTCTTCCAGTTTCTCACATTCCAGACTTTTCTCTCTCATTTGTTCCAGCAGAGTGTCTTCTACTTTCTTTACTTCTTCAAGCTATGTCTTCAAGCCAATAATTTCTTTCTTATCTTCATATTCTTTCTCATCACATATTTGCACCAAGGGTTTTAGGTCATTGTTTTCATTCTTCAATATTTCTATTTCAGTCAAGGTTGTGTCAAGTTTGGATTTTTCCTCAGCTGTAATTTCTTCATGGTTCTTATCTCCATTCACACTAGCAGGTACCTCATCTGATTGAACATTTTCCTACTGACATGAATTTTTATTCTTCTTAATTATCTTCTCCTTCTTGACACTGTTTTCCTTAGTTTCTACTCCATGCATGAAATACAATCTATCCCAGATTTCTTTTGTAGAGGTTAAATCCATTATTAACTCAAGATCCTTGTTATGAAGACTGTTGAATATCACACATTTTTCCTTGGCATTTCACTCTTGTTGTTATTTAACTTGCATGGGGGAGTCTTTGCGTATCTGATCACATACAAGCTTCCATACACTCAGGTTCATAAGCTTGATAATCGTTTTAACTTTATCTCCATTCGAAAGTTTTGTTGTATTTGGCACCTGGAAAATACATTTTGATAGTCCATGACTCAGCAGATCTCCTTCAAGCCTTTAGCTTACACCAAAGGAGACACCTTTTGATACCAATTGTTGAACTCTTAGTTAAACTGAGAGGGGGGGGGGGGGGTGAATCAGTTTAACACATTCATAATATTTTAAACTTTTTATTAAACCTGATCTACACCTTCATTTCATGTCCAACTTAATATGTGAGTAATCTTAGAATTTCAGTAGCAAGTATTAATATAATATAACAACAGACTTAATATGAGAGCAGCAGGTATTAAGCAGATGATATAAATCATATCAACACATAAACATCATGCACAGAGACACCAGATATAAGTGGAAACCCATAAAGGATGAAAACCACATCTTATTATTGTTGTGATGCAAAGGCAAGCTCCAACTCCCTCTCACCACTGTTTTTCTGCAGGCACCAACCTACAGGAGGCTCTGCCTCAGTCTGCCAAACTACAAGTTGCAGGAAGCTCCAACTCCCATCGATTTCTGCCAGGCACCCAGTCTCTACGGGAAGCCAACACGGTGACTGCAAGCAGCATCTATCAAGCTATAACTTGATAGGGAAGCTCCAACTTCCTTACTCTTTCAAAAGAAAAATACTTGTTGATTTACCTTGGATATCAACTCTGTTCTGTACCTTCTCTTCTGTTGTCCATCAGTCCTCATATCTGCCCTACATCATCTTAGCATCTTCTCGGATTCTCTATCAGCTCCTCCTTCTCCTCTGCCTTACTGCTTCATTTTTGCATCTCTTACTTCATTCTCTAACCTCTTGCAGCTTTCTTATTTTCTTCAACTCTCTTCAATTCTGCTGCACACTCTCTTCTTCTCTCACCCTGTTTTTCATAACATACTCTCCTTGGATATTACCTGTTTTATACAAAATAGTCTTCATGGCTATTTGCATTCTACTGGGAATTCGAACTGGACAACCATGTTTCTTTGCCTTATGTCTCCTCATCTCTTTTTTTCACTCATTCAGAAAAATATAGCAATATATATTAATTTCAAGTTTATAGTGGGATTTTTCTTTTCCTTCGGATACTTGCCTTTGCATCACAAACAATATAAAACAATTAAAACATTTACATTTTCAGTTACTATATATAAACTTCACTCAACCCTTGGCTTGCTGGTTTTGTCCTTTCTATTGCTGTCATGCAACTTTCCTGCATACCTCTGTTTACTGCAACTCTAAATCCCTTCGCTGCATACCTCTTCAATTCTGCAGTCTCTTTTTACCTCTGTACATATTCTCCAAGCTCACTGTAGTTGTGTATCTACTATATATATATATATATATATGTCTGTTTTATAAGTTTATCTCACCAATAAACCAATGCACGCAAACCATATATATATATATATATATATATATATATATATATCTTATATTATAATCCTGGCTCTCCTTTATAAAGCGCTCTACATACAATTGGAGCCTTTCTTTAATACAAAGATTCAGACCACGATCATAATTCAAACCTTAGCACTTTAATACAAAAAGAAGCCCAACGCCTTTAAACATATACATCAGCACCTATAGCACCCAACTATGGTTTATAACATTAATATTGCATTTCATATCGCGGGGTGATTCATGGGTCCCACACATACAATAGCGAATTTTCACTAATTGTAATTGCCTGTACCTTGAGTTATCTTCCGTGCTATTTTGAGTGCGATCATCGTTCGATGAACCAGCCTCCAGATCGGACAACGCACGGTTATATCACGCTCATCCCATCGCCAATAGTTATCTCACGATGAGGGAGCGATGGGGCAGTTTCTCCAACCCGCTTAAGGCCACGTGTCAGCGCCTAGCATATATCGCGTTGATTTGGAGTGGTTTTAATTCCGTATAAAGGTGGTGCGATATGGGTGGGTTTGGTTTCACAAACCCACTGTAACTGTTCACAGCGCTCGTGGTTCTTCTCCTTTTCCCTCAGGGTTCCTCTATCCCTTTCGCTTACAATTCTACTCTTCCTGTGTTAACCTTTTTCCACGATTGTGCGCCAGTTCTTCATCACTACCATTTCTTTGTTCCATTCCTCAATTGTGCCACGGCCCTTTAATTCATGCTTGTGCGCTTCCCGCTATAGTATGTGCTTGCAGGCTACACCCAAACTCTGAATATGAATCCTCCATGATAACTTACCCTGTCTACACACATTTCAACATAATGTTCCTCTGCTTCGTTTCTCTTGGATCGAAGGTTAATTCAAGGTCATAGTTGCTCAAAGGTATTGTCACAGGTCGTGATTAGCAACCAGTCTAACTAAATGGCTCATACAGGGTCTATTTTATAGCACGCAACTTCGGCAATTTCGCTGAGCCATCAAGGCGTATAGGCATACTAGTCCAACTACTGTGTTTTACTGCTTCATTCCTTTGTGCTTCCCTTCACTGTATAATAGTCCTTCGCCCCGGTTCACCTTCGTTCATGATCTCTACACAGGCTCTGCCTCCTCTAGTTCTGCCTCTGTTGCTTGACCATTTTATTTCAACAGTTGCCATCTATGCTGTCTCCTTTGTGCTGTCTCTGTAAATAGACTCTCCCTCTGTTCTTCTCATGCTCCCTGTAAAGACCTGTTGTCTTCCCTTTTGCCTCTACTGCTGTCCTTTGTCTGTCTCTGCCTCTGTTGCCTCCTTTGCCATCAATGACAATATTTCCAACATGGTGGACTTCAAGGTGATTTCAAAACGTTTCATAAAACTTATCGCGTCCATTTTAGGCTCCGGTTACGTCAAATTCAATCTGTGTGATCGTGCGTTGATTGTTTGTTTGGTTGTTTGATGTGGAGTGCATTCAAATCAAATGAAATGTGCGGTAAATACAAACGAAGGTTGGTGAATTTTTAATGGCGGAGTTGCAGAAGCTTGAACGCTGGGTTGCGTGGTTTAAAACCACAGAGTTTTCTTTGCTGCAAAGGGCTACGACCATGAATAGAATTTTGGACTTGCAGGTGTTTTTGTGGAGTGCAGAAACAAACAAAAATTCCGCTGTAGTGTCCTTCTGCTCTGCCCGCAGTTGGAATTAATTTCCAACCGAGTAGTCTATAGTGCGACTTTTTGAAGGCTTTTACGGTAGTTTTTTCCGCCTTAATTTCTCTAAATTCCGGTAGGAATTTATTGAAAATAGAAGTTAGATGGGTAACCTTGCACAATCGAAGTGCCTAGAGATTTTCTAAGGTACTGAATCCATATTTACATTCAAAAAACCAGTTTAAATAACAAAAATCAAGATTTTACCTCAATTTTTTTCACCTTCCGACACCTAAAACTCTAAAAAATTGCACTAAAAATAACTCCATTTCCAACGATTCGAAATAATCTCCAAAAACTTTACATTACACATTGTCTAGCCTACGACTCGGCTCATTATCATCTTCTCTGTGAATTTCATAGTGCGACATGGAAATATTTGAACACCCAACTACATCAATTATGTTCCTTTTCAACCTGAGTTCCCACCACTTTTCCACCTCTTTGTAATTATCCGATCAAATATCTTATTTCACACCTATTTTCACGATTTTCCAAGCCCATTGTTCTCATCGGCATCTCTACATCCTAAATTCGAATCCAGATTATACATTATACAATTTATTAATTTGCTTTTAGGAAAAAGTCCATTAATAGTCTTCTTTGCCTGGGATGCCAGCGTTGTGGTTGAATTATATTTTGAAGGAAGCAATGATAGCTGTCAACTGAGGCTGTGCATCGTATTCCGTCTATTGGGGGACAGCATATTGACAACTTTTATATGCAGATGGGGGTTGGTTTAGTGAGGTGATGTTTTCTGCTTTTCATTGGAATTTAGCAAAATAATTTTGTATTTTAGTTAGCTTGTAATGAAAGGATAGGTCCTCAGTCGGTGTTTATCAATGTACTGTTCCATGTGATGACAACAAATAAATAGTTTGCTCATGGAAATTAAATAAGCGGGATTGTATATATCCATAATTAGATAATTGACCTGCCAAAATCCAACCGTGAACCTATATAACCACCATTAACAGATTAAAAAACTATTTATTTTCAACCCCATGTGACAGCCAACATTACTTCCTTTAAAATTATAATTCAACCACAAGTGTGGCCTACTAGACAATATAAACATGACGTGATTCCTTGGACGTCGCTTAGTGGGATAAACCCTAGGCTGAATCGCGTGGTTGACTGTGGAGATGGTCTGGAGATGGTTTTGGTTTGTACATTGAATTAGTAAAATATATATAATTTTTAATTTTTATAAAGCTGTAATGTTTTATTATTTATTTAAATCCTATCTTTTTAAAATATAAAAATGAATTTAGTGTTTTTATAAACTTTTAAGAGATTACAATTTCTTTTTTTTTTTAGTTTTAATTGAATTTTTGTTAATGAATAAACTGTTTTATTTTAATTATAAATTTTCTAGGAAATCACATAAGAAATTTAGGAATTGACGCATTTCGAACTGCCAACTATAGTTCATCATCGTCAATTCCTAAATTTATTATGTGATTTCCCGGAAGATTTATAATTAAAATGTTATGGATCACAGAAGCTTGCACTCTCAAAATGTTTTATTATTTATTTAAATTGTATTTTTTTATTTTTTATTTTTTATTTATTTATTTATTTATTTATTTATTTATATATATATATAAGTATATTTAGTGTTTTTTATAATTTTTTAAGATATTTAAGAGTTTAAAATTTCACAATTTTTAAGTTTAAATTGATTTTTTGTTAATAGACCAAACTATTATTCTAAATGGTTTATCAATTGTGTGAGCGATTGAGTAATATTATGTTATCTTATAAAAAAATTAACATTTTTATTTTTATTTTTTTAAGTTTTAATTGAATTTATGGTAAAATAATCAAAAATTTATTTTAAATGGTTTATTAATTGGGTGAGTGTGGAGTAATATTTTGTTATCTCATAATAAACTGAATATGATGCATTGCATTGACCTACTTTACACTAGTCATTAATATTGAAAATCTAATTAGAAGACAAATGAATTCAATCTTTATGAGGTTTCTAGTTCAAATGTCATGGGGAAGGGTTGAGGGTCCTAGTCAATTGGGGGATTTACATTATCACAAAAGGCATTCTTGTTTGACCAAGTCTTGCACAATCATGGTGACAACATCTTGCTTTGAGCATATCATCCTCCCATCAAGCATGTGGCATACCCTAGCATAGGTACAACTTAGAAATGAAAAAAAGTAGAAAAATGGTTCACCAACATATATGGTTAATGGCTAACAAGACAACGTTGACATAAGATATAATATTTTGTAGGTTGGAATATATAAGGTCCATTTACAAGGAAACATAATGAATGTAATATAATGTTTACATATGATGCAAGAGTATCTCATGATTATCTTAAAAACATAATTTTCTTCTAGAAATTCTAGATTATTGTTGGAGCAGGGTCCTCCAAAGGCTGCGAATTAGGACAATTTTGTATATTTTTGGCATATTTTAGTCTAGCACAGCAGTTTTGGGCGGGATAAAGCCCCAAAAAGCATTGTAATGGGTCAAAGGGTAGACCTGGAGTCCGCAAACCACGGTTTGCGGACCACAGGAAAGTTAGGCTAAATTGTTATAAACAGAAGGACATTTTGGATTATAAGGTAGGCATGAATAGAGATTGATGCGAATTGTGGATTGGTAGATCTGTTTGGGTTTTTGGGGGAAAGGACTCCTCACACATGGTGTATGAGGAAGATAAACACACACACACAAGACTCAACACACAATGAAGGATAAGCTTGAGGCTCTCTTATTTTTCCATTATACATTATGTACATTTATAGTACAATGGTGTGACTCTTGGTTTCATATTCCAAGGTCACTTGGACTCCATTGTGACTTTTCGCATTCCACACCTACCCATGTAGGATTAGGTGTTCCAACATCCCCCTTTAATCCGAAGGGGTATGTGTGAGTCCAAGAAAAGAGTTGTAATACAAATCTGCAAAGTATACATGGTAGCACTTGGGCTGAATCAACTCTCTGAAATGTTGGAAAAAAGAGGTGGTTTAAGGATGACCACCAACACTGGAACGCAAAACTTGTTGCAGTTCCCGGAACTCTTCCAAAACTGGCAAGAAGCTGAAAGCTTCTGCTAGAGGAATTGTCCCTCGTAAAAAAGGGAGACCTTCAACCTAAAAGAAGGGAGGTCTACTACCTGTGATGGTTTTAGGATTACCAACAACTCTGGAATGCTTTGAAGCATTTCTTGGAACTCAACCAAAGCTGGCAAGAAGCTGAAGGCTGCTAAGCTGAAGGCTTCTGCTAGAGGAAGTGTTCCTCATATATGAAAGGGAGACCTTCGACCTAAAAGAAGGAAGGTCTACTACCTGTGGTGGTTTTAGGTTGTCCACCAACCAAAGATGATGGTTTAAGGTTGTCCACCAACCGAAGGCATGCTCATGGGCATCCGTGTCTCTGGCTACATCTCTGAATCCGGAATGACGAATTGTGGCTCAGGCTCGCTTGAACTGCTGGCTACAACTCTGAACATGGAATGAGAGATTGTGGCTCAAGCTCGCTTGATCTGTCGTCGAAGCTTGTACATGACCACCATTTCCCCCCCTGTCAGGGACAAGGTGAGATGATGGCGAAAACTCAACTGCAAGTTTGTTCAATATGCGTGAACAAGTTCTGACATGTGTCGTAAACATCTTCTTGGCTGCTGATGCCCATTACCAAGAAGCGATCCATCCAACATGAATCTTGGTTCTTGCAGGAGGCTTGTGTCTGAAGCATATGTCTGAAGAATGAGTGTGTCGACCACAGTGCTTGCATGGATGAAGATCAAAACAGTGATCTTTTATGTGGCCAACTCGATCACAGTGTTGGCATTTCACAATCTAATGTTGTTGTTGTGGAGCAGGATCTGGAACAGCTGCAGGTGAACTGTCATACAGGAATCCGGCACTCTGAAATATGATGGGCTTGGTGTAGTCTGGAGTATGAAAGGTCACATCCTTATCATATCCAAGACCAGTTCGGTGCTTGTTGTGGACAAGCTCTTCCCAAGGTCTGATGACGGGCTTGAGAAGTGCAGGCTGAACTGCTGCATCTGCATGTACATCTGCTCTAGTACAAGGAACTGAATGTGGATCAACTGAAAATTTACTGACTTGCTGCTGATGGGAGTCTTTCTCAATCTTCTGAACAGAAACATGTTCAGAATGGTGACTCTTTTGCTGAAGTTCGTCTTGTTGGAGCTGAGATTCCAACTGCAAAAACTCAATATTTTCTTGTGCATTTTGCAAACAACTGTGAATGTTACAAAGAGCATCCTTGCTCATTTTTATCATGTCATCAACATTGGAATGAATGAGGTTATTCAACAACTCTAATACCTCATTGATTTTGGCCATTTTTAACAACTTAGGCTCAAAAAATGAAAGGGTGTCAGTTACAACAAAAAATGCACCCATTTACAATATGATGCAACAAGAAATACAAATGACTCAAGAGAACTTCCAACTATGGAAATCTCAAAGTACAAAATCTGCTCCTTAAATGATGGAGGGCAATCAACAATTTTTCAACAACTCAAGTACTGATTGCAACTATGAAGAAGCAATACAATGTCAATATAATAGAACATCTCTGCAAAATATGTGCAACTGAAAAACACTATGCAGCTGAAATTTTTCTTCAAAGAGTTGCTTTCAATGATGGTAAACTTGTCTTCAAATGTCAATTTCTTCAGAAAATCGCTCTTATGCCACAAGTCACACAATGTCAAATCTTCAATTTTTCTATGTATTCAATCCATCTGCTCTTCATTTCCTGTTGTTCATTTTCTGTCTTTCCTCTCTCTCTTCGCTGTTTTTTTTTTTTTAATTAATTAAAAATTAATTAAAAAATGAATTAATGGGAATTAATTAAAATAATGGAAAGGGATATTTATTGAAATGGGAGGGGATAATTTATTATATGGAAAGGATGGAATTTTGAATGGGTGGTATATTAAAAATCGAATTAAAAAAAAAACGTATTTTGAAAATGGGCGGTATTGCATATTGGAGAGGGCGGGTTGTTAATGTTAAAAAAATAATCGAAAATTTTTGTTTTTGAAAGGGCGTTAAATGGGAGGGAACTGGCTGCCATGGGAAGGAGCCTGCGGATATGGCACAGAGGGAGGTGTAGGGGATAGATTGTTGTTTGGTTTGATGTGAGGTCGATGCAGTGGATAGTTGGGACGCAGGTGGAGCAGGTCGTATGGCAGTTGAAACCCATGGGGAGAGTAGATAGGGAACGAGGGGGCGGAACGGCCAAAAGGGAGGCAAGTAGAGGGTGTGAGATAGGCGTTGGGTATGGAAAGGGAGGCTGTGAGCGGTAAGGGAGAGAGCATTGTTTCAGTGTGGGCGGAGAGCGAGGTAGAGTTGTGTAGTATAGTTGCAGAGGGTGCAGTGTGAGGGAGGTCCGAGTGTGAGGGGGCTCGGGGTTAAGGGGCGGGTTGAGCGTATATGACAGAGTTGAATAGCGTGTAAGGGGAGCCGTGGAGTTGGGATGTTGAATCGATTATATTTTTATTTATTTTTTTTATTGTTTTTTAATTTAATGTGCAGGTTGTAGGTTTAAGTGAGGCGCCGAGGGGAGCAGAGTATTGAGGAGAGGGGCGAGTAATGGCACGGGGAATAATGTGAGGTGCGACCACGAGGGAAGGGAGAGGGCGCACGGGTAGGGTGGTTCTGCGTAGAGGGAGTAGAGGTAGGGCTGTGTAATTAAAATCGCAGAGATGTGGAATGGGGTTTGGGGAGGCCGTGTGGCCAAGAACACTGAAGTTTTTATTTTTTTTATTTTTATTTATTTATCTTTTATTTCTATTATTAAAATAGCAGAGTAGAGATAGGAGACTTTAAAATAGAAGTATATTTTTCTTCTAAATACACAGCAGAATGGACAATGCAGAAATGAGGGCAGCAGTACAAATTTCAAGTACTGAAATGCAACAGCAGATTGCTAATAAAAGCCAAAAGATTTTTTCACTAAAAAACTCATAAACTTCTTCAGAAACCAACTTTGAACAATTTTTCCAACAGCTCTCCAAAATGCAGAATTTAATGGGCAAAAATTGCAGGAAGAAATCAACCTTTAGATGTGTAGTGCGGCTTCTCTTCAAAACCACTGCCGCTCTTCTTTAAAACAAATTTTGAATGCTGCCAATTTCTAAATGCTGCTCTTTCTTCAAAACCACTGCTGCTCTTCTTCAAAACACCTATTTCTCTTCTTCAAGACAAATTCTGAATGTTGCTTCTTTTGAATGCGGCAAAATGATTGCTGCAACAATATTTGAGTGCTGCAAAAATGTCAAGAATTTTTGCAGATATGCACAGGCCATAAACAAAAATGGCTCACTCAAATTGGAGCAGGGCCAACAATCGCCCGCTCTGATACCATGTTGAACACACACATGGTGTATAAGGAAGATAAAAACACACACACAAGACTCAACACACAATGAAGGATAAGCTTGAGGCTCTCTTATTTTTCCATTATACATGATGTACATTTATAGTACAATGGTGTGACTCTTGGTTTCATATTCCAAGGTCACTTGGACTCCATTGTGACTTTTCGCATTCCACACCTACCCATGTAGGATTAGGTGTTCCAACAGGCTGTGTGCGCGGAGAACCTCAATCCTGCTGTGTGCGGACCCTGCTGATGTGTGCGCAGGTTGGGTTTTGGGTATTGTAAGAAGGATCTGAAGGATTAATAAATGCAAAGGCTGTTGAATATTGGAATCGACTTGTCTTACTGTTGATGTGAATCTGTGGTATCTGTTTCTATTTTACATACATATGTGTTAGATACGAACAAACTGTATTATCTGTTATGTTGCGTTGACATCTGATCTGAATCTTTTCTGGTGTAATTTATGCAAGAGTAGCTGTGATAGCTGCGTTACTGTTATATGAGTTGATAATCTGTTAATTACTATGCTTATAATTGGTATCGTGCACGTGGATGCGAAGGAAAGCTGTAGCGTTGGGCCTTGTGATATAAGATTTGGTACTTACGCAGCTATGCTTGACTTACCTGCCCTCTCCTAAGGTGCGGAAACCTAGTTTCAGCACCCACCCATACTGCTTCGATTGAGACTTTGGCCTGTGAAAGCAGGTCACTGCTAAAAGGGCCAGTAGTATAGGGGTTTGTTGGCAAACCTTAACCTATGAACCTGGGTCAGGACCCCTTGAGCCAACAAATGGTTCTGTTGCCGGGACCGGGAGCATTTTGAGAGAGGGATTGGGTAATGCCAAGAGAGTACTGGAAACCTGAGAAGAAAGAAATTGAAGAGTGGTTTGAAAGGCAGATTCAGGAGTTTGCGATAAAAGCGAATAGTAGCACAAGGTTAACAGTGGAAGAGTGGAAAAATAGGTATGTGTTTATAGAGATCTACGAAATTTTCTTTGTAACATTTTCAACTGAGGTTCAGGAGTGGCTGGCAAGGCTCGTAGAATTCCAAAAGTGTTGGAAGGATGAGAGGGTCACACAGTGGACCCCAGAGTTGATCCAGCAGCTGGAAAAGACTGATAACACCATCACTCGCACGGTGGATCACTAGGTAGATAGTGTGCTAGGAGGATTCGTGACAGAATTTGCCATCGATCAAATCATCTCCTATTTTGAAGCGGAGTGGTGATTTTTCAAGGGTTTCCGGGGTAAGTTTCTGAAGACCTTTCCATTACTTATTAAGATACTACTGTGCGAAAAAAGAATTTTGTGTAGCCACACTGAGTGAATGACCTCTGATCTGTACGGGAGTACAACACGAAGTGGTAAGTACTATTGAACCAACCTAGAAGGAGATATATCTGTCTATAGCCCATTAAGAGAAGCAGTTGCGCAGAGCCCCCTAGCCACACCACCGTCGAGACCGCGTAAGGGTAAGAACTTTCCCGAACCTCCGCCAGAAGAAGATATGGCTGTGCACTTGAAACTACCTACCTTCAAAGGTGTGGGAGATGAGGATATGGACCAATTCTGGTTTGTTGTAGATTTTGTATGGACTGCGCAGAATGTGGCTAACGATACTGTGAAGAGGGCATTGCTATCCCTCGCTTTCGAAGAAAGAGATCTGGACCGGTATATGGGATACATAGCTCAGCACGGGAACGCAACTATTCAAGACATTAAGGACGCCCTAAAACAATAGTTCCGAAAGCCTAAGTCCTACTCTCAGATAGTGGCTGACGTAAAAGACTTCAATCAAGGGCCGACTGAGTCTGTGTGGGAGGCTGATCAATGATTGAAAAAATCAATTAGAGAAGGCGGATTTCAGTATGATGATAGGCAATACACCGAATGGTTCATTGTTATGCTGTTGCCTCACTTGCGCGTACCTATGAGCCACCAAACTTTCAAATCGCAGGATAAAGCCCTGGAAGTTGCTATGAAGTTAGAAGCCGTGCCAAGAGATGACACCCAGGTAGGAGTACAACAAATCTAAGAGCAACTAGGGGCAATGCACATGGAAATTCAGAACCTACGAAAGGAACGAGGAAAGGAAGCTAGTCCGGACATATGGTGCATATGCTATCAGGTATCTGGGCATACAAAGATCAATGCCCACTATTGATAGACTACCTACAGGTGGGAGGACCTAGTCCGTTGCGTCCGGGATTGAGCGGAGGACCTAGTCCATTGCGTCTAGGGTCAAGCAGACCTGCATTGTGGTACGACAATTGCCGTGTAGCTGTCCTACATGATACTTACCATTGCCCCCATCTAGGTGTGTATGTCCCAGAGCTGAAGCAACAATGGTGTAGGTTTTTTCGGTCAATAGGACATGATGAGCAGAACTGTCGAACTTATGATCTGATGATAGATCGGGGAAACTTATATCGGGTACAATCGAACCCTGCGTCGCCAAGATCCCCCGCAGGCATGGGTGGCTCCTCGGCTAGGGGCAAGGGAGGAGGTCGAGGTGGAAGCACAGGTCGAGGACGAGGACAAATGATCTGTTATAACTGTGGAGAAGTAGGGCACTTTGCAAGAGACTGTCCGAACCCAACAAGGTAGTCCTGCCGATACTGCAGACAGCTTGACCATGCGATTGAAGACTGTCCTAGCTTGATAGCAAAGATGTAGGAGAAGCATCCAACACCTATGCAGAATGTGCATAGGGTTAACACTGAGCTGTGAGACAAAGATCCTAGTGTGAATATTGTAAGACGCGGTGGAATGGCCACTGGAGGGCCTGAGGAGAGAACTGCGACTGAACTTCTTATTCGGAAAGCGGCTAGCAAAAAATAAGGGTTGGACCTAAAAAGGGAAAGAGAAACCTATGTCACAGCTCACAAATATTTTGCTGAGACAGAGGCACCTAAGTCTTAGACACATGTGGACCCCAAGACGGATGAGGAGATCAGACCATTCCTGGAAGCATGTATGAAGTTCTTGTGCGATTAAAGGGCCGTAGAAAGCCTCCAAGCACTAATAGATAGCTGCACAGCACGACCTAACCTACTTTCGAGAATCAAGGATGTGCACAAGCTATGAGGATATAAGAAACACACCAGTAGGGATATGATACTGACTGCACAGATCAGTGATTATGAAATGGATCAGGTTGTCTTAGACTTGGGGTCAGATGAAAATGTGCTACCTAAAAAAACTTGGCAGTGAATGGGAGAACCCAAATTGGAGTGGTCCACTATCCAGTTGCGTATGGCCAATCAGCAGAAGATCATACCCTTGGGGAGGCTCTCAAAGATTGTGGTAGATATCGTAGGGTTCAAGGTCCAGGTTGATTTTGAAGTAATTCAGATCGTAGAAGATGTGGATCCATACCCTATGCTCCTAGGGATGGATTGGGCCATAGATATGGGAGGCATCATTAACTTGAAGAAGAGAAGCATGGTGTTCGAGCATGACGACACATGGGTAATTATACCACTAGATCCTACGGAGGGAGAACAATATATGGAATCGGTGCACAATGAGGAGGAAGTAGACCACATCTATAAGCTAAATGTGTGGGATGAAGATTGGATAAATCCCACAGTAGAGGGTGTACTATGTTAGGAAAAAGACAATGAATGCTTCTCCGAATCCGATGGGGAGATCAGAAATTGGAAAAATCAGTTACATGATGTCTCTGCGCTGCGATGCCTTCGGGTCACTAGGGATTTCCGCTGTATTTCTTTGAAGGTAAGAGACCTACCCTATTTTGATGGTTCTAGTACTATTAAGGAATTTTTGTGAGTGTTTGAAGTTGAGGTCCCATTAGAACGAAGGATAGGAGCCCTTAATCTCACCATGCATGGAACATCTGCGTGGTGGTGGGATATGCATAAGGAGGCCCTCCAAGGCTGGAAGGAATGTCGAGGTATGATGATCCTACGATTTGAATCACCTGCTCATTGGCATGTCAAAACATACCTTGGTTCAGAAGACCCACGCGAGTATCTACTCACTTGGATGGAAAAATGGTGTGACAGAACTAAAGAAGAGTGGGTTCATTTGTTTATTCATGGCTTGGGATCACTTCCCACTGCATGGTATCTAGATGCGAAGCTCTGTTAGCTCACCCACCATTGGGAAACATTGAAGGATGAATTTCTGGGAGCATTTGGGCTAGTAGGAGGGACGAAGGCACTTAACGCAGCTCTACAAAGCATTGACACTATAGCATGGGGTGAATCGCACCTGTATGTCGCACCTGAGGTGCCCTCATGGGGAATGTAGGCACCAAATTGCTGCAACTTTACCCCAAAAGAGTATAAGCATGATCCACAAGCTGTTTCGGTCTCAGGTTTAGAAGGGATGCACATCGTTACCAGACCATTGAAGTTGCACAAAAGAAGAATTGAGACATATCCTACATTGGCTAAGGTGGGTGATAAAAATACAATAGGCAAAGTTATCGTATATCCGACAACTCCTACCGCAAGGGAACAACTGTGTTCGGTCCTCGGCCACGCAGGTTATTACAGAAAAATCATTCGAAGGTATGCTCTGCTCACAGCACTGCTGAAGAATTTTCTTACAAAGGGTATCCAGTTCTGTTGCGATGACGCATGTTAGGCGAATATGTTTCGGGTTTTGGAGAACCTAGGGAGCAAGCCTGTGTTGGGGGAGGGTGCACATGAGGCGCAGGTGTTTAGTCCAAGCGAAGTAGGTGCACTGAGTGCACATGAGGAGAAAAAAATAGCCGTTGGAACAGTAAAATCTGGTAAAAAGGAAAAGTTACCGCAGAATGGAGCGGGCGGCTGGCAATTAATGAGGCCATTTCTTGCAAATTTTTACCATTTACCTGATGGTAATTTCCGGGTGAAGTTTACCTTATTGTTGGATGACCGCAGGCACTATAAAAAGGGCTGGATATCCCAAACAATGGTTCCATCTCATTTTCATAGCTTGTATGTAGTGTCTTTGTCTCGAACGAATTTGAGCTGTAAGATTCTCACTACCCCTTTCATGTCTGATCAACCTACCCCTTCTGATAGTAGCCACCCAGAGTTGGGATTCATTTTCCATGCTAGGATGACAGCCACTAACCTGCTGAATGCTCGGCACCCACAAAACCGGAAATTGAGGAAGTCATGGAGGTTGGGTTTGAGGATGAAGAAGTGCTTTCTACGTCAGTCACAAGGAAGGGAAAAGAGACGGCACAGGGCTTCGGAAAGCCCCCGAAGGCTGCAAATTGGGCTGCGGTGAAGCCTAGGACTTCCCCAAGGCATGCCAAGTCCCCGCACACAATGCCTCAGGTGTTGAAAATGCAACAAGATGATGGAGCTTAGTGAAATGAAGTCGCCTTCACTAAGTGGGCCCGCAGGCTATTTTTGGTGCAAAGTCTATTTTTAGACATATGGATCATGGTCTATGAGTTGCAGGATGCTATTTATGGATGATTGGTCGAGTTGGTAAAAATATATGGACCTCCATTTTTAGACATTGGGCGGTTTCTATTTTTAGACTGTCGAGCTAAAAATAGAACAGTCAAATATTATTAACCCTTAATAATATTTAGACTATAAACATTATCTTTCCCTCTTGGAGCACTTCAGTTTGAGCTACGGATGTGGCACATGCAGCTGGAAGAAGGAAATACGCTTTTCCTATGGGTTATTTGAGCTATTGCATGGTTGAATCCAGTTAGAACTCAAGTGGCAGAGTTTGGTGGAGTTGATGAGACAGTTGGTGGAGTTGTGTTTGGTTTAACTTAGTTGAACTAGTTGTATTTAGTATAACTGGAAAATACACTAGTGATGAGTGGTGTGAATTAATTAATAATTAATTCACTAATTATTAACTCATAATTCAACTAATGAACACATCAGTTAACTGCAATGCATGGACAGTTCAGTGGAGACCAGTGATAGAGGTGGGTGAAAGGGTGAGTGTGACTATCAGTGTGACCATAGTTGTGCATGAGATTTGCACACACATGGATTGAGATTGCCAATGAGGATTGCGCAGTTGAAGCCAGGTGGATTCGAACTTGGATCTCACCATTATTCATCTTGGATTGCGCAGTAGAGGCAGGCAGACTTGTGGAGGAGATTTGAACCTGTGACTTGTTCACTTTCCGTGCTAGTTTTATGTGTAGCATGTGAGATAGTGATGAGAGCTGTGAGAGCTTTGTGTTATGTATTGTTACATGTTCTCTATATTATACAGATATTTGGGGGTTTTCAACTATTGCTTTCCCCAGTAAATACTGTGTTTATGTGTGCTTAACTATTGTGTTTATGTGCGCATGCGACTGTTTCTATTTCCGCATATTGATGATCAATTGTAGAAGAGGTTATGTATTATGCATGAAGCTTAAATAGTGTTTAATCAGGATAATCTTGGTGAACAATTCAGCAAATTGTTCAAATTTCTACATGATATCAGAGCGAGAATTGATCATCGGATCTATTACAGTGATTACAATTTATTTCGGTAGACAGAGTCTGTAAGCGGGCCAGGTAGCCTCTGGATCCATCCTTTCTTTGAAAGGTGATATATCCAGTAAACGCCCCTACAGTCGATCTCTGTGCTAGAAATACTTTGTTCTCACAGATCCAGAAGCATTTGAGTTTTGAGCTTGGAATTCGAATTTTGCAGCAGTTTGTTTTCTTGGTGCCAGAGTTGAAATGTCTTTCAACGATTTGCGAATGGAGTATGCCCTTGAGGGCAGTTCGAATTATGTTGCATGGAAGGATAGAATGGAGGTGGTATTAGATGATAACGGGCTGAAGGAGTTCATAGATGCTGAGGTCCCAAAGCCTACTGATGCTGCTCAAGTTGAGGCTTGGCATAAGAAAATGGCGAAATGTCGAAGGATTCTGTTGGAGGGCGTGAAGGATCACATTGTATCCAGCCTGCATGGAAAAGCTTCTCCATACTTGATGTGGAAAGCGTTGACAGATCTATTCCAGAGCAAGAGCGACCAGAGGAAGTTGGCGCTCAAGGATAAAATCATAAACATTAAGATGGAGAAAGGCGACATTATCGCCAAGTACCTCACGAAGTTCACTCAATGCAGAGATGAGCTGGGAAGTGTGGGGGTGACTGTCGATGATGAGGATTTGATGGACCTGGCTCTCCTTGGTCTTTCAAAGAGTTGGCATTCCTATCAGGACTCTGTCAATGGTCAGGAGAAGTTGCCGGGATGGGAGCGACTTTGGTCGGATCTCATGCAAGAGGAGATCAGGCGGACTACCAGGGACAGATCTTCATCAAAGGCATCTGATGAAGAAAATTGCGCTTTGGCTACCAAAGCAAAGAAGGGGAAGAGCAAGAAAGCTTCTCAGTCTGGTGCGAAAGGCAAGAAGCAAGACATGTCCAAGGTGAAGTGTTTTCACTGTCACCAACACGGACATTATTCCACAAATTGTCTGCAAAAGAAGAAAAATAAGAAGTTTGTTGGATCTGCAGCGGGAGAGGCATTGGCATCCTAGTTCGAGCTGGATTTTTCGCTGATCACATGCTTGGTTTCAAGTGTGATGGGATCAGTATGGTTCTTGGACAGTGGTGCGTCATTTCACATGATAGGAGATCGGGATTTGTTTTCAGATCTGGAGGAGAAAGATCTTGGAGTGCACATCAAGATGGGCGATGATGGTAGATATAGTGCGACTGGTATCGGTACCATTTCCTTTGAGAGGGAGTCTGGTAAACCCTTCATATTGAAGGAAGTGTTGCATGTTCCAGGATTGATGAAGAATCTGATCTTTGTGGCCATGTTGGAAGACAACGGGTATGATGTGGTCTTCAGCGAGGGAAAGGCTTTCCTGCGTAGTAATACAACTGGAGAAACCTGGAAGATAGGGGTTCGAGTCAAGAACCTTTATTAGTTGCAAGTAGATGGCTGCGCAGCAATGGCATGCAAGGCAGAAGGAGTGGTGAGTCGGGATGATGGCGAGGTGTGGCACCGAAGATTGGGCCACCTTCACCATGGAGCTTTGAAGATACTGCAGCAGATTTCTACTGGGCTTCCTAAGGGCACTCTTGCGCAGTCAGATCAGTGCAAGGGGTGTACCTTGGGAAAATTTGTGAAAGCCACCTTTCACGAGAAGGATAGTCGCGCCACGACGGTCCTTGAGAGAATCCACACAGACATGTGTGGACCTTTCTCAGTAGCTTTGAAAACAAAGCACAAGTACTATGTGATATTTGTTGATGATTTCTCTCGGAAGTGCTGGATCTTCTTCATGCAGAAGAAGAGCGAGACATACTCAAAGTTCTGTGAGTTCAAGGCGTTGGTTGAGAAGGAATCGGGGAAGCATGTGAAGGATCTTAGGAGCGACAATGGTGGTGAATTCATCTCTGCTAAATTCAAGGACTTTTGCAGCGCAGAAGGGATTTGGAGAGAGCTCATCGCACCCCATAACCCACAGCAGAACGGGGTTGCTGAGCGGAAGAACAGAACGATCATGGGTGCTGCACGGGCGATGTTGCATGATCAGGGCCTACCCATTCACTTGTGGGTGGAGGCATGCAATACTGCATTGTATGTGTAGAATCGTTGTCCTCACAAGATATACCCTCACGGATGCAGATTGGGCAGGGAGCCCATCGGACCGAAAGAGCACATCTGGAGGGATCTTCAGGATCGGGTCGACAGCAGTTTCCTGGTACAGTAGGAAGCAGAGATCCGTGGCACTCAGTTCCGCGGAGGCCGAGTATATGGCAGCAAGTTTGGCTACATGCGAGGCTATTTGGATGAGGAAGATTCTGGTCGGGTTGTTCGGGTCGCATTTGGAGCCTACTGTGATTTATTGTGATAACCAGAATTGTATTAAACTCTCGGCTAATCCATTATTTCATGATAGATCCAAACACATCGACATCAGGTGTTAGTATGAATCCTTTGTCGAAGTGTACGAAAAAGGACCACTTTAGCTACACATAACTAATAGCCCTAACAACAAAAGTGGATGCCAATATCTTCAAATATGCGGTTAGTTGAACAAGAAAAGGGCTGCAAAAAACCAGATCTATGCATGGAAAGACATTAAGCAGTAAAAACAAGGGTTTGCTCCATATACTAATAGACAAGACAAGAACGATTTTTGAAAGAATTTTTTTTATTAATTGGGCACCTGGGAGGAAAACAAGAAGGCGTATCCAATTCTCCTCAGTGGGATGGGTTCTTGGAAGTCCTCAGCACTTCAGATCTAAGATTTCTCTCTCTTGTTGGTGTAGAAAACCCAATGCAAAGAATAAAGCTCAATGGGAGCTCACACAGCAAATGATGGAAAAATGGGACCAAGTGTATAGATCCAGAGTGATCTAATAGGCAACAAAATGTGAAGAATGGTAGGAAAAAACCTCCTATTTATAACAAAATATTGGGTCATTATAGATCTTGGTGCATGGGTTAACCAGATCTAGATCCACTTTTTATGGAATATTTTATTATATTTGTTGGAGGAAAAAGGTATTTGACTTGGGTCAAATCCCTTAATTTGTCAAAAATAAATAAATAAATGATTTATTTATCTTTTTAAGGAAGCGGTTAGAAGATAATCAAATAAATAATAATTTATTTAATTATTTAAGGAAGTGGTTGAAAGATAATTAAATAAATAATGATTTATTTAATTATTTGTGGGTGATTTGGTCATATTTAACAAGGAATATTATCTAAATAAGGTTTAAATAATTATTCCTAGAAAATAATAAGATAAATAAAGGTTTATCTAATTAATTTCTTTATTTTTGGGTTAAACATGACTGGGAATAATAATTAAATTATGGTTTAATTAATTATTCCATGAGGAAAATCAAACAAATATAGGTTTGTTTAATATTTCATTTTGGGGTTTCCTGTTTAGACCATAAATAACCTAATAAATGTGGTTTATTAAGTTATTTAACATAGTGAAGGCAATTTTACTTAGGGTAAAATTGGTCTTACATGGTGTACTTGGGTCCATCTAATGATGATAGGTTAGATGACCAAAAAATGGTGTAATAGATTGCCCCCCAGCGTGCGAGTGTCAGGAGCAAATCGTATGACCGAAGTACGTTGTAAGAACTCAATCACTAGACAACAAAAGGGAATTCAGAGAGAGAAATGCAAGGTAGATAGTGTGCTGAAGAACTAGACCCTGAGGAGACGAGACTCGCAGGTGCAACAAGTCTCTTTTTATGAAAGGGTACCTATGCTGAAGGCGGCGGGGGAGGCATACCTATGCCCGCCGAGACAAAGTACAAAAGAATAGTGGGTCCAGTAAACAAGGGACCGAACCATAAAGTACAGCCAGCATAATCATGAGCCAGATAAAAATACAATGAGGAATCCCACATACATGTTGTGCCTGGGATAACAGCCAGGACTGATACAATAATATATGAGTACATGAGATACAAATACAACCCAAATGCCCCCTGTAAATGGGGAAGGGCTCACAAAATCTGACTGATACATGTAAATAAAAGAGGCGCTGCAAGTGGCTAAGGCCAACATCATCAAATATCTGGAGCTGCATCGAAGGCTGCAAGGAGGAGGTCATCTGAGCATGTGGGGGGCTACCTGCAGGGCCACCTCCTCATGAGGGTTGAGACATCTCACACACACCCAGGAATCATCAAGAGCTGTTGCTGTATCATTGAACCATCAAGTATACGGATCTCGGTCATGCTGAAAGGAGCTAGAGTGGAGAAACAATCAAGTCAAAGGGAAATGAGAGATCCCTTTGCCTGATCCAAGGCACCAAACAAGAGTGGAAGCTGGAACCAAGGTACACTACCCTCTAGACTTGGCTTCTGGAATGAATGAGCTGATGTCGACAGAAGGAGGTCCGCCATAGGTGAGGCAATGAGACATCCTCAACTAAGGCACGAGAGAAAATAGTAGAGCGACTGACAGACTGACACTAATGATGATAGTGAAATGGAAAGGACTGAGTAGCGAATGGACGACTTCCCTTGTTAGAGCATAAAGAGCATGAATGACATGGCAGCGACTGACACAATATCATAATGGATAGGGGACAGTGGGACTGAAGGTCATAATGTGCGACACAAGAGAGAGACCAAGCAATGAAGGATGGAGGGCTATAGCGGGGTACAAAGGGACTCGGGATAGACTCCATGAATGCGATGATGACTCAACTTGGATGCTCGAAACAAGGGCGACTCGATGGTGCTGCCACACAGTAAAGGCCTAATGGGGGACCATGAAAACATGAGTACAAGATGGTAACTCATGACGAAAATCGACATGAACAAAGACAAGTAAGGAGGCAAAATGGTGCCCCAAGTACAAGTGTCGTAAGTGAGGAAATTCGATTTTAAGGAGAGGTGAAGTGACCCTTCTTAGACAAAATGTGTCCTGGTGAAGTATCAAATCACAAAAATGAAAAAATATGCTGGCTATCTAAAAGAAAATAAAACATTCATTTCCGAAGGGAAATGCTAAGGGTAATATTTCTTAAGATAGAGTGCATTGCGAGGATTAGGAAGGGGATTGCCTTCGAAATCCTCTAAGAGGTATGCCCCCTTACTGAGATCCTTACTGATGATGTAAGGGCCTAGTCATAATAAGTCGAACTTCCCGTGACCAAGGACATCATGGGCCTGGTCATAGACTAGAACAAGGTCGCCTTCGTGAAAAGTGCGAGGCTGGAATTTTCGGTCATACTGAGCTTTGGTGTGTTTCTTGGCTGCTTCCATGGTTTGCAAGGCAACACGGTGGTCTTCAGAAGCGCGCTCAAGCATGATAAGTCGTTGTTCTAGAGGTTGGGTGTCAGGGATAAGTTCGACGACTAGATGCAGGGAAGGAATTTCACACTCGATCGGTAAGACTGCCTCCTCTCCAAAATCGACGTGGAAAGGAGTAAACCCGGTGGCGGTTTTAACAGAAGTTCGATAGGCCCATAAAGCAGGGAAGAGCATGAGATGCCAGTTGGTTTTGTGCTTATTCACCGTTCGTTGAAGCATAGTCTTGAGGATTTTGTTGACTGCTTCAACTTGGCCATTACCTTGGGGGTAATAGGAGGAGGAATATTGGTGGTCAAAACCCAACAGTGAGGATAGCTCACGCCATATCTCATCTTCAAAATGTCGGCCATGGTTAGAGACCAGTTGTTTCGGAACCCCGAATCGAGCGATAACGTGGTTAAAGAAAAAGAGGGCTGCAGTAGCTGCCGTGTTGTTAAATGTGGGCATGGCTTCGGCCCATTTTGTGAAATAGTCAACCGCCACGATGATATATTTGTGGTTACCAGCGGATGGTGGGCGACACTCCATAAAGTCAACGGCCCATTTACAGAAGGGACCAGTTGAGACGACCGGATGGAGGGGAGCTGGGGGAGCTCGCGCCTTAGGGGCAAAATGTTGGCAATTGGGACAGTGTTTGACGGCCTCAATGCAATCACTGAAGAGGGAAGGCCAAAAATACCCAGCGTGCATGACTTTCTGGGCAGTAGCAAGACCGGAGAGGTGGCCACCGCAAGCGCCGCTATGGCAGGCATTAAGGACCTTTTCAGCTTCAGCGTGTGTGAGACAACGACGAAGGATAGTATCAATCCCGCGACGATAGAGGTTGTTGCCGATAAGGAGGTATCGGGTAGCCTGGTGTTGGATACGTCGGCGAGCCTCATGATCAAGGTGGAGGGCGAAATTTTGGGTTCGCAAGTAAGTAAGAATATCTCCATACCACGGGTCGTCGGAAGTAATGGAAAATAAGTGTTCATCAGGAAAATCATCATTAACTGGAGGGTCTTGCGATCCGGTAGGTAATTCAGAAATGAGCTCAGCGAGGGCTAAGCCTTTCTTACTCTTTGGTGTGACAAATTCGAGGTCGAATTCCTAAAGAATAACGACCCAACGGGCGTACTTCCCAGTGAGGATACGATGAATCAATAGGAAAGCCATGGGGTTGGAATTAGTCACAACCTTGGTGGAGCACATGAGGATATAATGACGAAGTTTTTGGACTGAGAACACGACAGCCAGCGCTAATTTTTCTTCATATGAGTAGGAAATAGGAGGCCGTACAAGGTGCTTACTGACGTATTAAATCACATGCTCGATACCATTGTCATCTTCCTGGATAAGGACTCCAGCGACCGAATAGGTGGAAGTGGAGATATATAGGAGGAAGTCCCGATCAAAGTCGGGAGGGCGGATCAAGGGAGCGGATGTGAGAGCCTGCTTGAGGGCATCGAAAGACTCATGAGCATAGGAATCCCAAACAAATGGGATAGTAGATCAGAGGAGTCTAAGGAACCCATGTGCGGTGGTGGCATAGTCAGGGACGAACCGATGAAGAAAATTAGCTTTGCCTTGGAGACTTTGGAGCTGGCGTAGGGTACGCGGAATGGGAAGTTCAAGAATGGCTTGAAATTTCAAAGGGTCAAGAGTGATACCATCCTTAGACACTATGAAGCCTAAGAGACGGCTGGCGAGAACGCAAAAGACACATTTCAACGGGTTAAGGCGGATATTATACTTGTGACATCGGAGAAAAATGGTACGCAGATTGTGTAGGTGTTGCGCCTGATGCTTAGAACGCGCAGTGAGGTCGTCTAAATAAGCAAGGATAATATGAGCTAAGTCATGGAAACAATAAGACATGGCCCGTTGAAAAGTGGCGCTGGCGTTTTTAAGGCCGAAAGGCATGACCCGGTAGGCAAAAGTTCTCCACGGACTAATGAACACAGTTTTGAGTTGATCAGCAGGACGGATAACAATTTGGTTGTATCCGGAGAAACCATCCATAAAGGATAGAACCTCATGCCCCGCACACTCGTAAATGATTTGGTCAATGAACGGTGTGGGGAAGTTGTCTTTGGGACAAGCTTTTTTCAAGTCGCGAAAGTCTGTGCAGACACGGATGGTGCCTTGTTTCTTGAGAACGGGAATTGGGTTGGATACCCATGTGGTGTATTCAATGGGGTAAATGAAACCAGCCTGCTGGAGCTTATCGATTTCGGCTTTGATAGCATCACGTCTGGAAGGATGAATGGGTCTCAACTTTTGACGGACCGGTTTGGCATCAGGCCATGTGTCGATATGGTGTTCGACAATGGCAGGATCGAGTCCAGGCATTTCAGAATAGGACCAGGCGAAAATATCACAGAATTATTTGAAAAGCTTGGTGTAAGCTTCGATTTCTTCCGGGGTGCATTGGGTGCCCAAGGTGACATATTCTTCGATTCCTGGTTTGACTGAAATGTCAATTTTGATGGTAGGAGAGATATTGGCCATGTTTCCTTCTTCGAAAGCATCAGGTGCAGGGATGGGATTTTTGAACCAATCGACTGCATTGGGAATGAAGTCTTTGGTTTCCACAGCAAATTGGTCATGGGACTGTTGTGGGAGGAAGTATGCGCGATGGTGCATATCGTCCCATGGAAAGTCAGGGTTGGTCATGGCTTCCATAATGTCTTCATCGGACTGGAAGATGGGAAGACTGGAGGAAGAAGGGTCACCCGATGAGGTAGTGATGTGTGACGGGTCATCTTGAGGAGAAGGGCTCAGATGCGCAATGTCAACAGATCCAAGGTCGACTGAGGAGGAACCGAGAGTGTTTGCAGGTTGAAGGTTAGGTGAACTATCCCACAAGGATGATGATAGGTACAAAATGGTGGTCGAAGGCTTCGGTGGGTCGATAGTGGGAGGAGGAATGTGAATGGGAGTAGGAACATCCTCTGGTCCTATCGAAGTAGAACTCGCAGACAAGTGAGAAGGTATCTTGTCATGCATAGCCTTGAATTGGCGGTACGTGTCCAAGGAGGAACAATACTCGTCAAGGCGGGGACAGAGGTGGGTGTAATGGCCGTGGAAATCGCACAAGGCACAAGGGTGATTTGTGCGCAAGGTTTTGAGTTTTGGGATAGAGTCCGGGATAGTGACATAGACTTCGGGGATATCAGAGTCGGGATACGTCTCGTTGACCAGGATCTTGAGGTGCGGTAATTCAGGACACATATGGGTGGCGTGACCGACAATATCGCACAAAGCGCACTGGATAGCGGGCTTTGGCAGTCGCGGAGGAGTAGGGGTTGTCGGGGCGGCTTGGTCCTGATTGGTTGCCCCCTTACGAGCTTTGCCTTTCTTTCCCGGGGCTGGAACCAGAGGGGCAGGGTCCTGGGGAGGTGCGGGGGGCCCGGAGGAAGCGAGGGGGACCGGTTGAACCGGTGTCAAAGCAAGGTAGGGTTTGGGGTGATTGGGTGGGGTAGCGGCTGGAGGGTCAATGTACCAGACGGGTATGCCCAGGGTCAGGTTAGGGAGAGAGAGGGTGGCCATGACCGGTACCGTGTACACTCCTGGTGGGGGAGCTAGGAACGGTATCTGACCAGAGGGGTAATGGCCAGGTGGGACGACTCCTAAATGGCTAAGGCCTGGAGGAACCGTGCCAGGAGGATAAAGGGGCTCATGACTACCAACTGCAGGTGAAGGGCTAGGAGCAGGTTGCGGAGGGCAAGGTTGCTGACTAGCCAAAACAGGTTGCTTGAGAGCAGCCCGAGACGATTGCATCATGCAAACATTCGATGAGCTGGGGTCAGAGATAGGAGGAGGAAGTCCAGGGAAGGTTCCGAGCAAAGAGGAGTCTTTGTAGACGCCAGGAGAGACACTGGTCAAGGAATCGACGGTTTGCTTGTTGGCTACAGAGGAGATGGTCGTCTCAGGTGAGGTCTGAGATTTTGGCTCATGATATGTCAACTGGTCAATGGTGACTATCTTTCCATTATGAGGGAAAGACATCTTGCGGAAAACCGCGAATGGGACAGCAGACATAGCATAGGTGTAGCTTCGCCCCAATAGAATGTTGTAGTCTAGCGGGGCGTCAATGACTTCAACGTCAACGCAAAAAGTCTTACCGGCAAGGGTGATAGGACAATTACGGAAGAGGCCAATGGGTTGGGAGGCGTGGCCGTCCCACGCTCGAAGGGTGATCGTGGAAGGGGCCAGCTCAGGAGATCCGAGTTGCTTCCAAACCGAAGCGGACATCACACAAGTGGATGCCCCCTCATCAATTATACACCGAGAAACGTTGGCGTTCCAGATTTTGACTGGGATTTGGAAGGTGACGGAAGCAGGAAGAGGAGGGTGCTCTGATTGATGGGCGTCGAAAACAATCATTTGGTCATCAGCAGGATCTACAGTGCCCATGGCAGATAGTAGAGCCTTCTTTTGGGAAGGGCACGACTGGAGGAGTTCCAGTGTGGAAATGGCAGCAGGAGATTGCGCCAAATCGTCTACTATGCTATACGAATGAGCAGCTCAAACAGAAGTAGCATTTCGACATAATGGTCCCTTAGGAATCTTGGTATGAACCTCAACTTTGGGTTGAGGGATATGTAAGGGGCCACTGGATGTCGAAAGAGGCTCTGTAGAACCTGAAGAAGGAGGCTCGGGGGCAGACTGAGCAGGAGGCTTGGGGTACTGGCGAGACCGAGTTTGAAGGTGAAGGTCGACGGTTGGGGATGGATCAGAGGTCATCATGAGGATCTGGTAATCGGAGGAACCAGAAATGGAGGGTGGAGTGGAGACCCGCCCGTCAGGTGGTTGGGCAGCCACGAATCCTTGCTGAGGGAAAGGATCAGTAAACACAGCTGGTTGAGTAGTGGCCACATTAGGGGGAGCGTGAGGGGAGGCATGTTGTCCGTGCAATGTGGCTTGAGACTCCCACATCTGCCGCATCTGTGGTAAAAGGGGACAATCATGGGTGTAATGACCGTAAACACCGCAACACAAACAAGGCTTGTTGGTACGAAGAGGCCTGTCCGGCTTGGGCTGAGTGCCCTGTTGCTGGTTAGCAGTGTTGGGGTCAAAACCTTGAGGATTGAGTCCATGAGTACCAGGGCCAGATTGATTTGGATTGCCTCTCCACCTTCTTTGGGAAGAAGGGGGATTAGTCGCACCCTGCTGTGCAAATACTTGCCCTGAAGGGGGTTGTAGGTGCTGTTGCTGGGGTTGAGGAGGCAAGGGAGGTTGAAGCGCATATGCTGGAGGAGCTGGCACACCAGGCTGCAGATAAGGGTAATGGTTAGGTTGGGCAACATTGAGGTAAGCAGGAGGTTGGGAAAAAGGAGGAGGCATGCCGTATCCTGGGTACATGCTACCGGGAGGGGGAAAAGTGCTAGAGGTGTTGGCCCCTCCGTGAGGGAGACCGTAGCCCATAGGAGGTTGAGCACATGGATGGGAAAGGGCTCCAACGATACCGTCGGCGGAATGAGATGCCCCCGGGGCGTTAGCGCCACCGGGCCTGGGGAGGTCAGGAAGGACGGTATAAACATAACCATACTGAGCGTAGATCAGGTCATATTTCAAGGCTATTTGGAGGGCGGCTTCTTCGGTTTGAGGGAAATGGGAGGCAACATCTTTACCGATGGGAGCTAAGAGAGAGCGAAGGAACTAGTCCATATAGATCCGATCTTCGAAGGGGGGAGCTCGACATAAGCTGCGTCTTCGTCGCCATTCCTGAACATGGGTAGAAAGGCGGGTCGAAGATGTTTGCTTGAAGGAAGTCAAGAGCTCCGTACCGGTATCGTATCGGAGAGGGAGCTGGAAGTAAGATAAAAAGGCTTGGGCAATGGTTGCAAAGGTGGTATGGGAAGATGATCAGGAGCTCAGGACCAAGTGTCGTAAAATGGTCAAAAATGAAGGTGCTCAGAACTAGTTTGAACCTGAACGACCGGATAGAGCTCGTCTTCCTGATTCCGGCGCCGCGAACGGTTCGAAAAACGGTCGCCGTATGAAGAAGTTATTCAAGTTTGAAGATTTCTCAATTTCCATAAAAAAAATGCCAAATTTGACTTTGTGGAAAATTTTATTAAAAAAAGAATATTCCACAGAATATTCTGGGAATATTCCGTGGAATATTCCGCAGAATATTCTGGGGAATATTCCCTTGGCAACCAATCAGAAGGCACCACGTGGCTAGCCCGGAGGCCGCCACGTGGGCCCCAAAGGTCGGATTGAAATGGCGCATTTTAAAATTTTTATGGGTCGGCCGGATTCGATCGCAGGACCGGTCGGTTTATAACCACACGACTTTACCAATGGACCAAGGTTTGTTCGTTGTTTTATGATCCAAACGGAGTTATTGTTATCGTGTGTGTTAGTTCGAGCGGGGCCCGAAAAGGGGCCAGCCCCGAAGGGCCAGCCCCCTTCCCATGGGACCTCCGGCAGGGAACCTTCGCCCAGGGCTCGGCGCGCTATGTAAACGGCGGGTTAAAAACTTTGGATAATTTTATATTGTGGGTTGTTATATATTAAACGTTGTTTTAATTAAAACGTTTAAAACCGTTGCAAACCGCCGACGTGTGAACACGTAACGTGGCATAACCATTAACATTTATTGCCAACCCATTAACCGTGCGGATAAGTTTGGCGGCTTCCGCCCATTTTGGCGCCTATCCCTTATTTGGCGGCGTTATCTGCAGTTCCTCCACAATTAGTGGAGTTTCTCAAGGTGAAACTGGCAGTTCAGTAAATGTGGCATAACTTCTGCTAGGAGAGGCTTTTGAAGACGAATTTTTTTTTGATTTTGGGTCTCTTCGACCTTCTGAAGCCATTGGAACAGGTTTCACAGCCATCTGAGGCCGTTTGCAGGTGATTTTTCTCCATGGAAGTTCCAGGAGTCACTAGGGCCAAATCAGTTTGGGAGCTGCATTGGGAATTGTGCAGCCAGTGAATGTGGAACGAAGGTCATTCCTGAATTTTTTCAGCATTCTGAATCCATTTCTACAGCTCGTTTTTCCTTTTGAGGAATTCTTCTCACTGTTTAGCTTCAGGGAAGCTTTCAGGGCCACCAGGGCCATTTCAGTGCTGGAGCTGTTTGGGGGCTATGTTCATCCATTTTTGGTGATTCAAAAGCCTTTTTCTGCTATTTTCGACCTTCTGAGTCTAATGGCAGAGTTTTCAGAACCAATTGAGGTCATCTTCACCTCGAAATTTTCCATGCAAGTCTAAAGGGCCACCAAGGACAATTGGGGAAAAGTACTGTATCAGGTACAATTTTCATTGTTTAGTGTTTGGGAAAGAGCATGTTTAGCTAATTCCTATCTTCTCATTCTGTATTTACAGACAGATCTGTCTTTCGAGACACTCTTATTCTTGTATTAGCCTTTGTAGCATTTTTAATACAAGAGGACAAGCCTAGTTTGAGAGGCTTGGTCCAGCAGATGTAGCCCAGAGGAGGGGGTGAACTGCTTTATCATTTTGATGTCTTTATTTGCTGAAGATGATATGCTAAACAAAACTGATATAAAGTGTTAAACAGCAAATATACATAAATTTCATACACACATAATCACCTACTCAGCTGCAGAAAGTTATTTGTCTTATTTCGCAAGACATCAAACTTCAAGTATGTGTATGTCAAAGACTTCTAAGTGTTACTTCATTATTTCTTTAGGCAGAGCCTGTAGAGGGCCAGGTAGCCTCTGGAACTCATCCTCTCTTTAGAGGTGACATGTCCAGTGAATGCCCCTACAGTCTATCTCTGTATAAGAAATAAGAAGTTTTCACAATTTCAGAGGTCACTTGGAGTGTATAGCTCAATTTAAAATTTTGGGAAATGGATACCTTGCACCCTTAAACAAGTACATTCCATTTTCAGATCAGATGGTATCAGAGCACTAGGTTTGCTTGACTGACATCACTAGCTTGATTGTGTAGCTTGAAAGGTGTCTTAAGCAGTGTTGAAGATTGACTGCTTTATTATTCTGCAAACTACTTGTTGTTTGAGTTTGCTAAAGCTCTTTTGTTCATTTTTATAATGACAACTTCCATAAGTGAGTTCTCAAAATTGTCCTCCTTCACAAGATTTTTTGATGAAGGCTTGAAGCAAGAATTTTTCATCATGATGAATATGGTGAGAGAAATGTATGAGGATGAAAGAAAGAGCTCTAGACTTCAAGAGCAGTTTCAGTGGAAGGAATTTCTTTGTTGTTGCAAAATTTCGCCATGGAGGTGTAAAAGATGAGTATGATACTCACTTATGTTGCAACAATGTCTTTTGGTTCAGCTCTTGATCACCCACATGTTTTTGGGATGATGTACTTGTGGGTATTTGAAAAGAAGAGTTGAAGTTGCACATGTACATAGAGGTTGTATGTGTAATTAGTGAACTGTATATAGTTCATTGTACATGATACATACACATGTTTGTCAAGATGTATCTTGTTGTTTATCGACTTGTGTCGGTTGTGTGCACACTTGTTACAGATTTTGTGTGTCATTGGTATAGCACATCTCATTGTCAACTGGTTGTTGATGTCGTATGTTGCACAAGATGCTTTTGGTGTCGTTTGGTGCAGTGAACGAAGTGTCAATGCAAAGCAGTGAAAGTTTCCATGAGTTGGAAAGGCATGAAAGCAAAGAGGGCACAAAGTTCAGCAAGTGTCATTTCTGGTTTCAGTATGGCAGATTGGTATGGCAAGAAAACTTGGTCGGGATTCGGCACAAGTACATGGCTCTTTCAGCAAAATTCGCCATGTGAACAGTTGGCAATTCAGGAAATTCTTTTGGAGGCTGAAGAGAAGAGGATGTTGTTATTCTCTCATTTTCTGTACTACAGTTCAGTTCAGCATTTCAGTGAGCTTTTGGGGACCAAAAGCTTCTCATTTGGGAGGTGTGATCAGGAGCTCAGGACCAAGTGTCGTAAAATGGTCAAAAATGAAGGTGCTCAGAACTAGTTTGAACCTGAACGATCGGATAGAGCTCGTCTTCCTGATTCCGGCGCCATGAACGGTTCGAAAAATGGTCGCCGTATGCAGAAGTTATTCAAGTTTGAAGATTTCTCAATTTCCATAAAAAAATGCCAAATTTGACTTTGTGGAAAATTTTATTAAAAAAAGAATATTCCACAGAATATTCTGGGAATATTTCGTGGAATATTCCGCAGAATATTCTGGGGAATATTCCCTTGGCAACCAATCAGAAGGCGCCACGTGGCTAGCCCGGAGGCCGCCACGTGGGCCCCAAAGGTCGGATTGAAATGGCGCATTTTAAAATTTTTATGGGTCGGCCGGATTCGATCGCAGGACCGGTCGGTTTATAACCACACGACTTTACCAATGGACCAAGGTTTGTTCGTTGTTTTATGATCCAAACGGAGTTATTGTTATCGTGTGTGTTAGTTCGGGCGGGGCCCGAAAGGGGGCTAGCCCCGAAGGGCCAGCCCCCTTCCCATGGGACCTCCGGCGGGGAACCTTCGCCCAGGGCTCGGCGCGCTATGTAAACGGCGGGTTCAAAACTTTGGATAATGTTATATTGTGGGTTGTTATATATTAAACGTTGTTTTAATTAAAACGTTTAAAACCGTTGCAAACCGCCGACGTGTGAACACGTAACGTGGCATAACCATTAACATTTATTTCCAACCCATTAACCGTGCGGATAAGTTTGGCGGCTTCCGCCCATTTTGGCGCCTATCCCTTATTTGGCGGCGTTATCTGCAGTTCCTCCACAATTAGTGGAGTTTCTCAAGGTGAAACTGGCAGTTCAGTAAATGTGGCATAAAGTTTGCTAGGAGAGGCTTTTGGAGACGAATTTTTTTTTGATTTTGGGTCTCTTCGACCTTCTGAAGCCATTGGCACAGGTTTCATAGCCATCTGAGGCCGTTTGCAGGTGATTTTTCTCCGTGGAAGTTCCAGGAGTCACTAGGGCCAAATCAGTTTGGGAGCTGCATTGGGAATTGTGCAGCCAGTGAATGTGGAACGAAGGTCATTCCTGAAGTTTTTCAGCATTCTGAATCCATTTCTACACCTCGTTTTTCCTTTTGAGGAATTCTTCTCACTGTTTAGCTTCAGGGAAGCTTTCAGGGCCACCAGGGCCATTTCAGTGCTGGAGCTGTTTGGGGGCTATGTTCATCCATTTTTGGTGATTCAAAAGCCTATTGCTGCTATTTTCGACCTTCTGAGTCTAATGGAAGAGGTTTCAGAACCAATTGAGGTCATCTTCACCTCGAAATTCTCCATGCAAGTCTAAAGGGCCACCAGGGCCAATTGGGGAAAAGTACTGTATCAGGTACAATTTTCACTGTTTAGTGTTTGGGAAATAGCATGTTTAGCTAATTCCTATCTTCTGATTCTGTATTTACAGTCAGATCTATCTTTCGAGACACTCTTATTCTTGTATTAGCCTTTGTAGCATTTTTAATACAAGAGGACAAGCCTATTTTGAGAGGCTTGGTCCAGCAGATGTAGCCCAGAGAAGGGGGTGAACTGCTTATCATTTTGATGTCTTTATTTGCTGAAGATGATATGCTAAAAAAAACTGATATAAAGTGTTAAACAACAAATATACATAACTTTCATACACACATAATCACCTACTCAGCTGCAGAAAGTTATTTGTCTTATTCCGCAAGACATCAAACTTCAAGTATGTGTATGTCAAAGACTTCTAAGTGTTACTTCATTATTTCTTTAGGAAGAGCCTGTAGAGGGCCAGGTAGCCTCTGGAACTCATCCTCTCTTTAGAGGTGACATGTCCAGTGAATGCCCCTACAGTCTATCTCTGTATAAGAAATAAGAAGTTTTCACAATTTCAGAGTTCACTTGGAGTGTATAGCTCAATTTAAAATTTTGGGAAATGGATACCTTGCACCCTTAAACAAGTACATTCCATTTTCAGAACAGAAGAGGTGGCTTGGTCTACATACCATTTAGAAGCTTCGCTGATAAGCGTGCGTTGGACCAAACGAAGACGGATGGAGTCATCGGTAATGGAATTGGAGGAACACCACATGTGGAAAGATCGGACATGATTGGTTGGATCTTCTCCAGCAAGGCCTTCGAACTTAGGGATGTCGGAGGGGAGCTTGGTTGGCATAGCAGGCCAACCAACATTGTGGCGGATAGGGTCGTTGATCAACTGATTGAAATCGGGGAGGCTGAGGCCTGCAATGTACAGCAGCAAGGGTATGGCCGAGGTAGTTCCTGTGGCGGTTCCACTAGTAGTAGTTCCGGCAGTAGGGCTTGGAGCACCGCTAGCGTTAGGCCCTGGACCAGACAGAGTGAAGGTAACAGGGGGAGAACCAGAAGGAGAAGGAGAACCCAATGAATCAGGAGAGGAGTCGGAGTGCGGACTCGGAGGAGGACTGGCTCGACGACGGCGGGACGGAGTAGGTCGATCGACCGGAAACTAAGGGTGAAGGCCAAGAAGTCTCCGGGAAAGGCGCCTTGGGGGCGCAATGATGACGGGAAGAAGGAAACCGACAAGGGTAGAGAGGGACAGAATCAAGTGAGGTCAAGGGCAGAAAATGTGCAGTGACAATTGATTTTAGAGTCTTTGCCAGGCGGTGTTAACCAGGTGCTTCTTCACTTAGGGTCAGTGTGTGGTGTGCGTAATTTTAATTTTTAAACCCTTTTCATTTTGAGAGAAAGAAAAAAAAGTGTGATGCGTAACTGAAAATAGATCTGCAGAGAACAGTATATAATGCTGAGATAACAGAAAATTAGCAGCTACTATTGCATCTATCTAACCCAAGGAGGCGGGTCCCTCAAAACTAGTCTAAAAAAAAGGGAAAGAAACTATTCAAAACACACTGAAAAGAGGCCAATCGATCTAGGTCAAAGGATGAGATCTAAAGGATAAAGGCTGGGAAAAGAGGTGCGGATCATAGCCAAGAGAGACGAGCCAAGGTGGTGGAAAAGGAGGAAATCGGCCAAAGCGAGAGGACGGGGAGGAGGTCTAAGGGTCAAACAACAAAAACGACGAGTGATTTGAAAGGAAGAAGAGCTGATTAGAAGAGGTTTGGAAAGGAGGTATTAGATCTGGAAAAAGGGGGGCTGAAACTCTGAAAAAACAGACCTGAAACAGATAAAAACTCTTCCACCAAAAGTGGAGGGTACTGAAGCCCTAGGGGGCTATGTTCCCACTTAGATGAGAAAAACAGATCAGAAACAGGTCAAAACGGGGCCGGGAACGGAAGGGGTGGAAAACCTTGTGAAGCTTGAGTGAAAAACCCGGAAAATTTGCGGAAACGGTGGCGCGCGGGTCACGGGTTCGACTGTTTTCAGTGCAGGTCACAGAAAAAGGGCAGAAAAGTGCAACCTGGAGGTCCAGGTCGCAGTTTTTGGGCTAAAAAGTGCGACCCCCTGCTCCGGTTGTCTCGGTGGCAGATTTTTGGAAAAGTTGTCGTCTCAGTTGCGGTTGATGTCGGTCACCTACGCAATAGGGCCAGAAACACGCAGAAGTTAAAAATTTTAATGTTTTAGGGTTTTATGTGAGAAAAACAACATAAAAATAGGAAAAATAAACAGCTGAAAAGAAACCCTAGGGTACGAACTTTAGGCTGGATATGCGAGAATATGAAAACGGCGGTCGTAATTTAAAGCAAGTGTGGAGTCGCCATTTGTTAGTATGAATCCTTTGTCGAAGTGTACGAAAGGACCACTTTAGCTACGCATAACTAATAGCCCTAACAACAAAAGTGGCTGCCAATATCTTCAAATATGCGGTTAGTTGAACAAGAAAAGAGCTGCAAAAAACCAGATCTATGCATGGAAAGACATTAAGCAGTAAAAACAAGGGTTTGCTCCATATACCAATAGACAAGACAAGAACGATTTTTGAAAGAATTTTTTGTATTAATTGGGCACCTGGGAGGAAAACAAGAAGGCGTATCCAATTCTCCTCAGTGGGATGGGTTCTTGGAAGTCCTCAGCACTTCAAATCTAAGATTTCTCTCTCTTGTTGGTGTAGAAAACCCAATGCAAAGAATAGAGCTCAATGGGAGCTCACACAGCAAATGATGGAAAAATGTGACCCAGTGTATAGATCCAGAGTGATCTAATAGGCAACAAAAGGTGAAGAATGGTAGGAAAAACCCTCCTATTTATAACAAAATATTGGGTCATTCTAGATCTTGGTGCATGATTAAAATAATGTTAACCAAATCTAGATCCACCTTTTATGGAATATTTTATTATATTTGTTGGAGGGAAAAAGTATTTGACTTGGGTCAAAATCCCCTTATTTGTCAAAAATAAATAAATAAATGATTTATTTATCTTTTTAAGGAAGTGGTTGGAAGATATTCAAATAAATAATGATTTATTTAATTATTTAAGGAAGTGGTTGAAAGATAATCAAATAAATAATGATTTATTTAATTATTTGTGGGTGATTTGGTCATATTTAACAAGGAATATTACCTAAATAAGATTTAAATAATTATTCCTAGAAAATAATAAGATAAATAAAGGTTTATCTAATTAATTTCTTTGTTTTTGGGTTAAACATGATTGGGAATAATAATTAAATTATGGTTTAATTAATTATTCCATGAGAAAAATCAAACAAATATAGGTTTGTTTAATATTTCCTTTTGGGGTTTCCTGTTTAGACCATAAATAACCTAATAAATGTGGTTTATTAAGTTATTTAACATAGTGAAGGCAATTTTACTTAGGGTCAAATTGGTCTTACATGGTGTACTTGGGTCCATCTAATGATAATAGGTTAGATGACCAAAAAATGGTGTAACATCAGGTACCATCATATCAGAGATTGTGTGTAGCGGAGAATCATGTTACTTTCATATATTCCCACGGAGGATCAGGATGCTGACATCTTGACGAAGGCGCTCACCAGGAGAAAATTCGAATACCACAGAGGCAGGATAGGGGTTGCAGATAATCCATATCTTGTTGAGAGGGAGTGTTGAGAATGCAACAAGATGATGGAGCTTAGTGGAAAGAAGTCGCCTTCACTAAGTGGGCCCGCAGGCTATTTTTGGCGCAAAGTCTATTTTTAGACTATGTCTATTTTTAGACATATGGATCATGGTCTATGAGTTGCGGGATGCTATTTATGGATGATTGGTCGAGTTGGTAAAAATAGATGGACCTCTATTTTTAGACATTGGGCGGTTTCTATTTTTAGACTGTCGAGCTAAAAATAGAACAGTCAAATATTATTAACCCTTAATAATATTTAGACTATAAACATTATCTTTTCCTCTTGGAACACTTCAGTTTGAGCTACGGATGTGGCACATGCAGCTGGCAGAAGGAAATACGCTTTTCCTATGGGTTAGTTGAGCTATTGCATGGTTGACTTCAGTTAGAACTCAAGTGGCAGAGTTTGGTGGAGTTGATGAGACAGTTGGTGGAGTTGTGTTCGGTTTAACTTAGTTGAACTAGTTGTATTTAGTCTAACTGGAAAATACACTAGTGATGAGTGGTGTGAATTAATTAATAATTAATTCACTAATTATTAACTCATAATTCAAATAATGAACACATCAGTTAACTGCAATGCATGGACAGTTCAGTGGAGACCAGTGATAGAGGTGGGTGAAAGGGTGAGTGTGACTATCAGTGTGACCATAGTTGTGCATGAGATTTGCACACATATGGATTGAGATTGCCAATGAGGATTGTGCAGTTGAAGCCAAGTGGATTCGAACTTGGATCTCACCATTATTCATCTTGGATTGCGCAGTAGAGGCAGGCATACTTGTGGAGGAGATTTGAACCTTAGACTTGTTCACTTTCCGTGCTAGTTTTGTGTGTAGCATGTGAGATAGTGCTGAGAGCTGTGAGAGCTTTGTGCTATGTATTGTTACATGTTCTCTATCATTATATTATACAGATAGTTGGGGGTTTTCAGCTATTGCTTCCCCTAGTACATACTGTGTTTATGTGTGCTTAACTATTGTGTTTATGTGCACATGCGACTGTTTCTATTTCTGCATATTGATGATCAATTGTAGAAGAGGTTATGTATTATGCATGAAGCTTAAATAGTGTGTAATCAGGATAATCTCGGTGAATAATTCAGCAAATTGTTCAAATTTCTACATCAGGCACAGAATGCGTAGGAGGAAGCCCAGCCTGCCAATCCGATCAACTGGTTACCTCCCTTCATCTGACCGCGCAGGCCCTCAATGTGCACACCAAAGAACCTAGATGGCCTGATCACCTATCTGCAGACGCCGCTTACGCCGGGAGAAGTCCCTGTCCTTAGAGACTCTTGTGGAAGGCTCCATGAGGTCAAGTTTGACGATCATGACTTAAAAAAATATGAAGCCTTCCCGGAGCTGGTACCTGTGCTATAATTTGACATGATCTATGCGACTGATGGGGTCACGGTAGTTCCTCAGTGTTGGGTATGTGGGTTAGCTGGATCCAGGCTCTTGAACCTGCTATGAATGCCCCCCTTTAGCCATTACATCACAGATCGGCTGGTCTAACAGTTGCTCACCTTAATTCACGATGGCTGCTTATGGATTCGGGACAGAGTCCCCATTGATGTTGCATTGATTCATAGAATTATGGGCCTTTCCATGAAAGGGCCGCACCCTCTGGAGCGTGTGGGCAAGAAATATGAGGGAGAAACTGCTGATTATGTGCGGCAGACCTACCATGTGGAAAAAAATACGTGGGGCTTTGTCATCAAGACTATCAGTGACCCTGCTACACAGATGGGCACCATGCTCTTAGCATGCAAGCTAATGCAAAAGTGCCAGGTCGCAACTGTCCCCGCTTATGTCATCTATTTAGCAGGCCAATGTGCGAAGGGGGTCTCCCTCAATTGGGCCCAATACTTATGCAATGAGTTTTTGGCTAATGTCCGCGAATCTCAGGAGTAGGGGAAGGCCTTTTTCTATTCTTGGCTACTGCTCCTTATAGAACTGGTCGCCTGGGAAGCCCCTGAGGAGTCGGTCCTCCCTAAGCTCACTCCAGACCCTCAATTGGGCCCAATACTTATGCAATGAGTTTTTGGCTAACGTCCGCGAATCTCAGGAGCAAGGGAAGGCCTTTTTCTATTCTTGGCTACTGCTCCTTATAGCACTAGTCGCCTGGGAAGCCCCTGAGGAGTCGGTCCTCCTTGAGCTCACTCTAGAGATGTGCGAAGGGGCTCGATATGCCCATCTGTGGGACTCAGAGGACACACAACGCATAGAGGATAACCAAGTCTTCTGGGTCCTCTTCCAGAGTAGTGTGGCAGCATCCATCAACTCTCGACCCTAGCTATCCCCAACGATCTATGAGAGGTACAAAACTATTGCAGCATTCTAGGTTACCATGCACAACATTCAAATTTGCAACCTCAAGGATAAAACATTGAGGTCACTTCCTTATATGGTAGCATACGAGGAAATTGATAGTGTAATTGCGCTATGGCCTCCTGCCTGGAAGATAGGCTTCAAAACCAGCGCAAGGGGCGCCGAAGGAACCAACACGACAAAGGTGATCTCCCCAGAGATCGCAGGACCAAGCAAGAAGAGCTCAGGTGCAGCTACGAAGAAGGATACATGGTCATCGTAGACTGTCGAGAAGGACGTCGAGACTGAGACCCAGGTTGATTCACAACGAGATTTGGGCATGGAAGGAGTGAACGTCGGAGGTACCACCTCCCCACAGGGTACGAAGCGAACCGGCGAACCTGCCAAATGGCCCCGAAAGAAGCAACGCGCCCAGCAGGAGGAACGTGATGAGATGGTTATGCTGACCGACGAAGATCTCAAGCAAATTGCGGATGCAGTCACGCTGGATACAGAAGATAAATGGGTAGCCATAAAGGAACAATAGAAGGCTGCGATTGACACCATCCAGGCTGAGTTGCGTGCCCTACAGTTGAAGACAGATACGTTGTATATCTGCATGATTCAGGTACACACTCCCCTGGCAACAAGTAGTATAGCGCTAGTCACGGAGGAAAGTCGTCTTTGTGCCTTACCTAGCACTGCCCTTGAGATCAATCTGCTAGATCAAGGAATACAATTCCAAGCAGGTATAGGGGTAAAGTTGAATCTGGCCAAGCTGCCCCATGAAGCATTACAGAGCCTCCACATCGCTGTATTCCAGGAGGTTCACCATCAGGATCAGCAAGCGCACCAGCGACTCGGTGTGGCCGAGAAAACCATTGCAGCACATAACGCAGACGTGCTTCTCGCTGCCTCGCAGCAAGTGAAGCTCGAAACCTTGATCCACCGGCTCTTCACAGAAGTTACAAAAGAGATCCCGATTAAAGCCACCAGCCGGGCTAAAGTTGAAGGGTTGGTCGCAGCATTGAAGGCTTCTAGGACAGAAATGCAGGTCATTAAGACACAGATGGAGCAGCAAATCATTGACTTGCAGGAAAAACTGCAACCCGAAACTCCCCTGGAGGTACGATCCTAGCGCGTTGTGCTAGTAACCGTGGCTATGAACACTATTATAGAGCAGATTTTTCAGGGCACCCAGTTGCTAGAGATAGCTATGTAGCTGTGGACCAAGGTCTAGCGTGATCCAGTCCTCCGAGAAATTAATCAAGACCTGTGGCAGAAAGAGGAAGCTTTCGAACAAATCGAGGCTACATTGCCCACCTTGGCTCTTGCACAACGTTTGGCACGATTGAGGACCAACAATGTCCTCCAAGATGAGATTGAGGAACTCCAGCATTAGAAGCATGTCATCAGCGAATGCTTGAAGCCTTGGGCTGCCGCAGCCCTCCAACTCTCACAAGATGTTGATGGTGTTGTTAAGCGACTGAACCAGACACTAGAGGGTGTCACTACTGCGATAGAGGGATCGACCTCTCAGAAACTTGTGGATATTGTGCAGAGCGCTGCTGCTCAGATTCAAGAAGTGTTGCCCCCACTGATCGCAGCCATCAACGAACTACGCACACAGGTGGAGACCCCACCACCAAAGTGACTCGGGACGAGTCACAAGATTGTGTTGGGGGACTGTTGGTGCAGGGTCCTCCAAAGGCTGCGAATTGAGACAATTTTGTATATTTTTGGCATGTTTTAGTCTAGCACAGGGGTTTTGGGTGGGATAAAACCCCAAAAAGCATTGTAATGGGTCAAAGGGTAGACCTAGAGTTCGCAAACCATGGTTTGCAGACCACAAGAAAGTTAGGCTAAATCATTATAAATAGAAGGAAATTTTGGATTGTAAGGTAGGCATGAATAGAGATTGATGCGAATTGTGGATTACTGGATCTGTTTGGGTTTTTGGGGAAATGACTCCTGCTGGCTATGTGCGCAAAGATCCTTAGTCCTGTTGTGTGCCCAGGTTGGGTTTTGGGTATTGTAAGAAGGATATGAAGGATTAATGAATGCAAAGGCTGTTGAATATCTGAATCAATTAGTCTTATTATTGATTTGAATCTATGGTATTTGTTTTTGTTATACATGCATCTATGTTAGATACAAACGAACTGTATTATCTGTTATGCTGCTTTGACATCTAATTTGAATCTGTTATGTTGTAATTTAGGCAAGAGTAGCTGTGATAGCTGTGTTACTGTTATATGAGTTGATAATCTGTTAATTACTATGCTTATAATTGGTATTGCACACGTGGATGCGAAGGAAAGCTGTACTGTTGGGCCTTGTGATATAATATTTGGTACTTACGCAGCTCTGCTTGACTTACCTGCCCTCTCCTAGGGAGCGGAAACTTGGTTCCAGCACCCATCCATACTGCTTCGGGTGAGACTTTGGCCTGCGCAAACAGGTCACTGCCAAAAGGGCCAGTAGTATAGGGGTTTGTTAGCAAACCTTAACCTCTGAACCTAGGTCAGGACCCCTCGAGCCAACAATTATGTAAAAATTATAGAAATACATGTAATGGAAATTGTTTGCATTTTAACATGTAGTTAAGATAGGTTCTTATGTTTGAGAATATTTCTCTAAAATTCCTCCAAATTTATAAAAGAGTGATTAAATCTTGAAATGTTGAGATCTTTCCATATTAAAGAATAAATAGAGATGTAATGCACATTTTGGGGCAAGCCAAAAATGTCGAGATCTCAATAATAAGAAATGATAACCTTAGATTAATAATATATTATTTCATTTAATTTATTTATTATAATTGAGAGAATAATTTATGGAAGAGAAAAGCAAGGATGATTAATGAACAACCATGTGATATTTATGTTATCAAATTACATTGTTGTATTTATATTGCATATGTTTTATTAGTGGAAAGTAAATGAATATGTTTCTTCTCTTTGCTTGGCTTAAGTATATATAATGAATAGTCTTTTTGTTTCATTTTGGCATGTTTTTTAAAATATCTCGATTTTAAGATTAACACAAATTTTATTATGTTGTTTGTACCATTATTAAATTTCATTTGAATAAATAGGTGAAGAGCATGAACATTGTTTATAGCATAGTTATTATAAAAAAGATTGACCAAAAAGATGTTGTGTTTGGTGCTCTAACGAAGAATCAAGTTCTCCAAGGCAAGTACAAGCCTAAGATTTCCCAAGACAATAAAATTTTAAATGCATATTTTGGCAAGCCCAAAGAAAAGTCCTAATCTTCTTATGCAACCCTTGTAATATCCCCAACACTTAATCTCGTTGACGTTGGAATTGTAATTAGTTATGTTATTGATCCCTGTATGGGCATGCAAATGAGAAAAAGACCCATATTAATTATATTTATAATTTGTATACCATCTAATGAAGCAGTGAAGCGTTGACATGATACAACCATGTGAACCCATGAGGAGGAGGGAAGCCAACAAAGAGGATTTGGAGGTTAATAGTTTCCAATGCAATATTGGCTGAGCTAAATATTCATCAGGATCAAGATCATAGACCTTTCGCCAAGAAAGTATCTAATGGGAAGATGCAACAATAATTGTCAACAATTATGAGAGGAGTGGGTGTTAGCACCATAAATTTTCAATAGTATGGGCAACGTACCACTAAATAGTATTGGTAGACTTGATAAAAATCCCATCAATCAAGAAACCCAAGCGAGATGACATTTGAAAGTCAAGGAAAAGAAAAAGGGAAATTGCCTCTCTCCCTCTCTCTCTCTCATGGAGAAGGAAGAACTCATGAGAGATAATTTGAGGAGAGTGACGATTCTTCTTAGAGAGAGAAGAAGTGAGATGAGAGGAGGTCTCTCATGTGAAGGAGAAGGGAATCATATGCATGATTGAGTTTACCTGATTTCTTTGAGTGAGGTCATGGGGTGAGTCTAAACTTAAGGCACAAGGTTGAATGTATTGATGATGATTGATGTCTTATGCATGAAGACACTGAAAGGAGCCATTGAGGGATTTTTGACTAAGAAAAGGGATCCTTTCATGTTGCGTGGGCATAAAATAAGCATATACAATCTATTTGTAGGTAATAAAGATTGGAGCTATTGAAAAGAATGGAGTTTCCACATTCCATAATTCTCATGCCATGTAACTATTTCAAATGGAAGCCAAAGATTCCACTTTAGCTCAAAAGTAGTGTTGAAAATGCAACAAGATGATGGAGCTTAGTGAAATGAAGTCGCCTTCACTAAGTGGGCCCGCAGGCTATTTTTGGCGCAAAGTCTATTTTTAGACATATGGATCATGGTATATGAGTTGCAGGATGCTATTTATGGATGATTGGTCGAGTTGGTAAAAATAGATGGACCTCTATTTTTAGACATTGGGCGGTTTCTATTTTTAGACTGCCGAGTTAAAAATAGAACAGTCGAATATTATTAACCCTTAATAATATTTAGACTATAAACATTATCTTTTCCTCTTGGAGCACTTCAGTTTGATGCTTGGATGTGGCACATGCAGCTGACAGAAGGAAATATGCTTTTCCTATGGGTTAGTTGAGCTATTGCATGATTGACTTCAGTTAGAACTCAAGTGGCAGAGTTTGGTGGAGTTGTGTTCGGTTTAACTTAGTTGAAATAGTTGTATTTAGTCTAACTGGAAAATACACTAGTGATGAGTGGTGTGAATTAATTAATAATTAATTCACTAATTATTAACTCATAAATCAACTAAAGAACACATCAGTTAACTGCAATGCATGGACAGTTCAGTGGAGATCAGCGTTAGAGGTGGGTGAAAGGGTGAGTCTACTATCAGTTGTGACTATGGATGTGCATGAGATTTGCACACACATGGATTGAGATTGCCAATGAGGATTGCGCAGTACAAGCTAGGTGGATTCGAACTTGGATCTCATCATTATTCATCTTGGATTGCGCAGTACAGGCAGGCAGACTTGTGGAGGAGATTTGAACCTGTGACTTGTTCATCTTCCGTGCTAGTTTGTGTGTAGCATGTGAGATAGTGCTGAGAGCTGTGAGAGATTTGTGCTATGTATTGTTACATGTTCTCTATCATTATAATATACAGATAGTTGGGGGTTTTCAGCTGTAAGCTTTCCCCATTACATATTGTGTTATATGTGTGCTTGATTATGTTTTAATGTGCGCATGCGACTGCTTCTATTTCTGCAAATTGATGATCAATTGTAGAAGAGGTTATGTATTATGCATGAAGCTTAAATAGTGTGTAATCAGGATAATCTTGGTGAATAATTCAGCTATTATTCAAATTTCTACATGGTATCAGAGCGAGAATTGATCATCGGATCTATTACGGTGATTACAATTTATTTCGGTAGACAGAGTCTGTAATCGGGCCAGGTAGCCTCTGGATCCATCCTTTCCTTGAAAGGTGATATATCCAGTAAATGCCCCTATAGTCGATGTATGTGCTAGAAATACTTTGTTCTCACGGGTTTTAGATCGAGAAGCAGTTGGAGTTTTGAGCTTGGAATTCGAATTTTGCAGTAGTTTGTTTTCTTGGTGCCGGAGTTGAAATGTCTTTCAACGGTTTGCGACTGGAATATGCCCTTGAGGGCAGTTCGAATTATGTTGCATGGAAGGACAGAATGGAGGTGGTATTAGATGATAACGGGCTGAAGGAGTTCATAGAAGCTGAGATCCCAAAGCCTACTGATGCTGCTCAAGTTGAGGCTTGGCAAAAGAAGATGGCGAAATGTCGAAGGATTCTGTTGGAGGGCGTGAAGGATCACATTGTATCCAGCCTGCATGGAAAATCTTCTCCATACTTGATGTGGAAAGAGTTGACAGATCTATTCCAAAGCAAGAGTCACCAGAGGAAGTTGGCGCTCAAGGATAAACTCAGAAACATTAAGATGGAGAAAGGCGACAGTATCGCCAAGTAGCTCACGAAGTTCACCCAATGTAGGGATGAGCTGGGAAGTGTGGGGGTGACTGTCGATGATGAGGACTTGGTGGACCTGGCTCTCCTTGGTCTTCCGAAGAGTTGGCATTCCTATCAGGACTCTGTCAATGGTCGAGAGAAATTGCCGGGATGGGAGCGACTTTGGTCGGATCTCATGCAAGAGGAGATAAGGCAGAGCACCAGGGACGGATTTTCATCAAAGGCATCTGATGAAGAAAATTGTGCTTTGGCTGCCAAAGCAAAGAAGGGGAAGAGCAAGAAAGCTTCTCAGTCTGGTGCGAAAGGCAAGAAGCAGGACATGTCCAAGGTGAAGTGCTTTCACTGTCACCAATATGGACATTATGCCACAAATTGTCCGCAGAAGAAGAAAAATAAGAAGGCTGCTGGATCTGCAGCGGGAGAGGCCTTAGCCTCCCAGTTTGAGCTGGATTTTTTGTTGATCGCATGCTTGGTCTCAAGTGTGATGGGATCAGTATGGTTCTTGGACATTGGTGCATCTTTTCACATGACCGGAGATCGGGATCTGTTTTCAGATCTGGATGAAAAAGATCTTGGAGTGCACATCGAGATGGGCGATGATGGTAGATACAGTGCGACCGGTATCGGTACCATTTCCTTTGAGAGGGAGTCTGGTAAACCCTTCATATTGAAGGATGTGATGCATGTTCCAGGATTGAAGAAGAATCTGATCTGTGGCGATGTTGGAAGACAAGGGGTATGATGTGGTCTTCAGCGAGGGAAAGGCTTTCCTGCGTAGTAAGACAACTAGAGAAACCCGGAAGATAGGGGTTCGAGTCAAGAACCTTTATCAGTTGCAAGTAGATGGCTGTGCAGCAATGGCATGCAAGGCGGAAGGAGTGGTGAGCCAGGATGATGGCGAGTTGTGGCACCAGAGATTGGGCCACCTTCACCATGGAGCTTTGAAGATACTGCAACATATTTCTACTGGGCTTCCTAAGGGCACTCTTGCGCAGTCAGATCAGTGCAAGGGGTGCACCTTGGGAAAATTTGTGAAAGCCACCTTTCACGAGAAGGATAGTCGCGCCACAACGATCCTTGAGAGAATCCACACAGACGTGTGTGGACCTTTCTCAGTAGCTTCGAAAGCAAAGCACAAGTACTATGTGATCTTTGTTGATGATTTCTCTTGGAAGTGCTGGATCTTCTTCATGCAGAAGAAGAGCGAGACATACTCAAAGTTCTGTGAGTTCAAGGCGCTGGTTGAGAAGGAATCGGGGAAGCATGTGAAGGCTCTTAGGAGCAACAATGGTGTTGAATTCATCTCTGCTGAATTCAAGTACTTTTGTAGCACAGAAGGAATTCGGAGAGAGCTCATAGCCCCCCATAACCCACAGCAGAACGGGGTTGCTGAGCGGAAGAACAGAACGATCATGGGTGTTGCACGGGCGATGTTGCATGATCAAGGCCTACCCATTCACTTGTGGGTGGAGGCATGCAATACTGCAGTATATGTGCAAAACCGTTGTCCTCACAAGATACTTGGCATGACTACACCGGAGGAGGCATTTTCTGGCAAGAGGCCTGACATTTCCCATTTGAGGATTTTTGGCTCACCTGTCTACATGCATGTGACGAAGGATGCCAGGAAGAAGCTGGAGCCGACTGCAGAGGTTGGGATATTTGTGGGGTACACTGATACGCCCCACAACTATCATGTGTATTTTCTAGACAGTCGCAAGACTGTTGTGCGACGGGATATCAAATTTCAGGAGGAGAAAGCCATGCAGTGTTCGCTTGAGAGGGAGCCACACTTGCATGCAGATGAGGAGCTGTTAGTTCCTAAGGAGGAGCTTCCGGATGTGGATCAACCACAAGAGGAGGTTCAGGAGGTGGAAGAAACCACCCAGGCAGCGCCAACCATCAGAGGGCGCATGCGCACTACAGAAGCTGAGCGACTGGCTCGGGATGCAGAGAAGGTTGTAGGACCACCTGCAGCACAGCGCAGACAGAGACAGTCACCGGATCGGTACACTGGATACATGGCTCTTATGAGTCAATGTGTTGTGACAGAGCCATCCTCTTTTGAGGAAGCTGTGGAGGAACCCGCATTGGTTGATGCCATGATCGAAGAATATGATTCGATCATCAGGAACAGTGCATGGGAGATTGTCCCAAGACCGGTTGGGAAATCAGTTGTAGGTTCGCGATGGATCTACAAGGTGAAGCAGGCGGCTGACGGGAGTGCGGAGAAGTACAAGGCGAGATTTGTCGCCCGTGGCTTCTCACAGATCGAGGGGATTGACTATGAGGAGACTTTTGCACCTGTCGCAAGGTACTCTTCCATACGGGCGATCCTTGCTCTCTCAGCGCAGATGGGGTGGCACATTCATCAGATGGATGTGAAGACTGCGTTCCTCAATGGAGTTATTGAGGAGGAGGTGTACATAGAGCAGCCTGAAGGTTTCGATATCTTCAGCAGTGAGTCGCATGTGTGCCGACTCAAGAGAGCACTGTACGGGCTGAAGCAAGCACCTCGTGCTTGGTACACTCGCATAGACAGCTACTTCACCGGGCTTGGATTCTCCAAGAGTGAGGCGGATCCTAACCTGTACCAGATTGTGGTGGAGGGGAAGTTGTTGATCATTGTACTGTATGTAGATGATCTAATTTTGACGGGTGATGAGCTATTGATACTTTCATGCAAGGAGGATCTTGCTAGAGAGTTTGAGATGAAGGACTTGGGCCTCCTTCATTATTTCCTGGGATTGGAAATCTGGCAGCGCATTGATGGACTGTTTGTTTCTCAAGGTAAGTATGCCCAAGAGATACTGGAGAAGTTCAACATGCATGACTGCAAGCCTGTTGATACTCCTCTTCCTAGAGGTTGGAGGAAGGAGGATACTACTTCAGTGGAGGTAGTGGATGCCACTGTCTTTCGACAGTTGGTGGGGTCGCTTATGTATCTGGTCAATACACGACTCGATATATGCTATGTTGTTAACCAACTTTCGCAAGCTATGGTTAAGCCTACCAAGCTCTTCTGGAAGGCAGGCAAGCATGTATTGTGTTATCTTAGAGGCACATCGGGATATGGCTTGTGGTACAGACAAGAGGATGAGGTGAAGCTATGTGGCTTCACGGATGCAGATTGGGCAAGGAGCCCAACGGACCGAAAGAGCACATCTGGAGGGATCTTCAGTATCGGGTCGACAGCAGTTTCTTGGTACAAAAGGAAGCAGAGATCCGTGGCACTCAGTTCAGCAGAGGCCGAGTACATGGCAGCAAGCTTGGCTGCATGCGAGGCTATATGGATGAGGAAGATCCTGGTCGGATTGTTCGGGTCACACTTGGAGCCTACTATGATTTATTGTGATAACCAGAGTTGCATTAAACTCTCGGCTAATCCAGTATTTCATGATAGATCCAAACACATCGACATCAGGTACCATCATATCAGAGATTGTGTGCGGCGGAGAATCATGTTACTTTCATACATTCCCACGGAGGATCAGGATGCTGATATCTTGACGAAGGCGCTCACCAGGAGAAAATTCGAATACCACAGAGGCAGGATAGGGGTTGCAGATAATCCATATCTTGTTGAGAGGGAGTGTTGAAAATGCAACAAGATGATGGATCTTAGTGAAATGAAGTCGCCTTCACTAAGTGGGCCCGCAGGCTATTTTTGGCGCAAAGTCTATTTTTAGACTATGTCTATTTTTAGACATATGGATCATGGTCTATGAGTTGCAGGATGCTATTTATGGATGATTGGACGAGTTGGTAAAAATATATGGACCTCTATTTTTAGACATTGGGCAGTTTCTATTTTTAGACTGCCGGGCTAAAAATAGAACAGTCAAATATTATTAACCCTTAATAATATTTAGACTATAAACATTATCTTATCCTCTTGGAGCACTTCATTTTGATGCTTGGATGTGGCACATGTAGCTGACAGAAGGAAATACGCTTTTCCTAAGGGTTAGTTGAGCTATTGCATGGTTGACTTCAGTTAGAACTCATGTGGCAGAGTTTGGTGGAGTTGATGAGACGGTTGGTGGAGTTGTGTTCGGTTTAACTTAGTTGAACTAGTTGTATTTAGTCTAACTGATAAATACACTAGTGATGAGTGGTGTGAATTAATTATTAATTAATTCACTAATTATTAACTCATAAATCAACTAAAGAATACATCAGTTAACTGCAATGCATGGACAGTTCAGTGGAGACCGGTGTTAGAGGTGGGTGAAAGGGTGAGTGTGGCTATCAGTTGTGACTATACTTGTGCATGAGATTTGCACACACATTGATTGAGATTTCCAATGAGGATTGCGCAGTACAAGCTAGATGGATTCGAACTTGGATCTCATCATTATTCATCTTGGATTGCGCAGTAGAGGCAGGCAGACTTGTGGAGGAGATTTGAACCTGTGACTTGTTCATCTTCCGTGCTAGTTTGTGTGTAGCATGTGAGATAGTGCTGAGAGCTGTGAGAGCTTTGTGCTATGTATTGTTACATGTTCTATATCATTATAATATACAGATAGTTGGGGGTTTTCAGCTGTATGCTTTCCCCATTACATACTGTGTTATATGTGTGCTTGATTATGTTTTAATGTGCGCATGCGACTGCTTCTATTTCCGCATATTGATGATCAATTGTAGAAGAGGTTATGTATTATGCATGAAGCTTAAATAGTGTGTAATCAGGATAATCTCGGTGAATAATTTAGAAAATTATTCAAATTTCTACAAGTAGAGGCTTCTATGAGATAGTGGTGGCAACAAATATTTAACCAAATTTCAAAATCGAAAATCCCAGATAATTTCAACTACATGGATATGGCCTTTGGTATCCTGTCCTTATCAATTTCTCTATCATTATTGTTTCATGTCAAAGCATTCAAAGCATACACCACTCCAAATCAAGTTTATACCACTTTGTAGAGACTCTTTGGAAAGGATGATGAGATGTGTGGCCAAATCTTTGAAAACGAGCTCAACTTATTAGATACAATAAGTTTCGAAAACATTCAAGGTTTCTTCACAAGGTTCAAATCCTTGTTACTCCACTTGAAATAATGAAAAAATCAACAAATCCAAGTTAGAAAGCCAATTTATTCTTGCCATATTGTCAAAATTCGTTCCATGGTATGCTATATTTGTCTCCACTTTTCACACAGTCAGGCTTGCAATAGGAGCAACTTTGAGGATTCCCACACTTAGTATTTTTATTATGTCCCTGATACATGAGTAGGAAAAGCTCATAAATATGGGAACATTGAAAAGTTCCAAATTCCATGCACTTGCTATCCAATTGCAAAAGAAAGGAAAAGAACCAGATCCAAGAAATGGAGGCAATACCAAACCTCCAAATGAATTAACCAACTCGAAGGAAATGAAGGGTGGGAAGGGGCAATCAAATGCAACTATTCCAACCATGTTTACCTTTTGAAATCATCATGCATGAAGAAGACGTTTGACCACATGGAACTTCCTCTTAAACAAAAAAATATTTTTCATTGTATTCTAGAGAGTGCAACAAAGAAGTAAGGAGAAAGAACACCTGAAACAAGAAGGAATGGACATGCATTAATTGTTATTCATTCTTCTATTGATGCATTAATCATAGATTCTAAAGCTTCACATCACATGGAAATTAGAAAAGATTCTCTTTCATCTTTAAAACCATATGTCGTTCCTCCTATTCTCATGGGAGATGTAATGTCCCTTTCCGAGAAGGAGGTTATAATTAAGAGGATTTTTTATTAATTAAAAAATAAAACCTTATAACGTCATTTTATTAAAAATGGAAATAAATATGACCCGTGGTATTGAGATGAACCATGGTATTTAGATATCCATGACAATAAAAGGAAGATTGGGGCTCGCTTTTGGGGTGTGGAATTAGATATTTTTTTGACATTTGGTCTAAGAGCTCTTGGAGCTTGAAGAAAGGGTAAAACCCAATGTGAGGAGGATAATTTCAGTGGTGTGAGATCTACCTTAGCTTACCAACCACAATTTTCTTCGGTGTTGAAAATATACACCATAGATGATCTATAGGGAGGGATCATATTAAATCTCTTGTTTGTGCTTAAGTGGAGAAAGAGGAAGGAGGGGTCATACATATCCTTCACTAGTGGTTTAGATTGGAGAAGAAAAGCACTCAATAAAACTTCTCAAGTGGTCCCAATGTTAAATACCTATCATTTTAAAGGCAATAACAATCTTTAGGAGACAATACAATGAAACATTCTATTATTGCAGGGGTTTCACAGGTTAATCTTTGCATAATGAATAAGGTTGACTAGAATGTAATATTATGTTGAATATTAGTAAAATAATTGGCTGCATTATTTTCGCCCATTCAGAGAATTTTTTGTGTTTTCTTGCATGAGGGTTTAATGTTTAATTGAATACAAATTGCTTGATGAAATGTCCCAATGGTTTTCTTGCAATTTTTCATTAAAATTTTTTAAAGAAAATTTATTATCTTATATTGAAAAGGGACATTACAATGTTATTAGAGTTGTGCATGCTACCAGTATGAGGGGTTATTTGCATATTTCTCATAGGGATTTATAGTTTGAGATGAATATTGACTTTAAAATCCATGATTGATGAGTACTCCTTGATTTTTCGAGGGCCAAGTTCACATTGCTATAGTAGGGTTGAAATTGTTAGCTCATACCATTGATGAAGGATATTTGAAGGCGTCAATCCTTATTTTTTGAGGGGATTGAATTTTAATTCGTGGGAAAGTCAAGCTACATTCCCTTAGAGGCCTATGTTATTGTTTATTGCACATATATTGTTTTTTGGAGGACGAGTTCTCTTTGGAAGAGGCTTGGTATCTTGTATTTTCTATTAAAATAGAAGAACCCATTTTGCATCAAGAGTTGGTCGAAATTTGTCTTGAGCCAGGTTCTGCCATTATCTTTAGCGATGTGTTATCTTAGAGGTAGGAATTCAATGAGAGGAAAAGTGACTTAAAGGAGATAAATTGTATTAGTGGAGGCGAAATTTTAATAGTTTTTCTTTTCCATCAAGGGCGAGGGATTGTATTGTAGCAATATTGGAGGGTGGATTTATTCGTTATTTTATTTTTCAATTAGTAGTCCAAGCTATTGGTTGTTCATTGGAGATCGAGTTTGGAAGGAACAAATATGTTGTTGAGGAAGTCACATTAACACTATGGGGGGCAATTTATCCCTCAAAGGGATGCATTATTAATCTACTAAAGAATGATTGTTTGGAGGATCTGGATATTACATACATTGTTGAGGATAGACTTAACTTGTGTGTTGATTTTGGGCATTCGAGTCCATATTATGTAGGCAAAATTTTTAAATTATGAGAACCCATTTGTTTGCTGAGTTATTTTCTATTTGTGGGTTGAATTTTGAAAATCAAATTCCCTTAGAGGAGCTCAATTTATTGTGTACCTAATACATATTTTTAGTAGAATCCAAGTCATTCTCATTTGCAGGTCAAATTTAGTATTGGAAGATCGCAATTTGGAGGAGTTGAACGCTTCTTTGGTGGTATATACACAATCTGTAATATGTCAATTTTTATAGTGGAATAAGTTGTGTTCTTTCCCTTTTGCAAAACAATATTAACTTTCATTTGAGACCAAGATTCCTTCTACTATTAAAGGTTGGATTTTCAGTGTAGCAGGTTGTATACACTCTTGGGAAGGTCGAGTCATCTTGGCAGCCAAATTCACTTTCATGTATCAGGAGGATAGGGCCTATGTAACATACAAAAAACAAAGGTAGGATAAAACCTCTCTCATTCTAATGCAGAAGAAGAAGTGGATGAGATGGATGATCAAAATGAACATCCTTGGGGAAGCATCATGCATGCCCTAAATGACTTGGTGAAAGTGAAACATGAATTAGTGCATACTATGGCAAAGCCACAATAGGATGCTTTGTAAGTACTCACTCAGATAGTAGCAAGTATTTAATGGAATCAATGAAATATGAATTGTGTAGGGGAATATTTTCTATGATGAATGACCATAATGGACATCATGTTGAGACCAACAACACTTCAGTCCCACATACCCCTTAATCATCAAGAAAATTCACACCTGGACCTATCCTATCGAAATTTTTGGAGCAACTTGTGGAGAATCAAGGGAAATAAAGAAGAGAAGATTTCATTTATTATGTGAATGTGTATAGTGAATTGGGAGAAGAATTTATCATGGTTATGTCCCTGCAATATTTTTGCAACATCAAGCATAAGAGAAGGCCTAGGGAGTATAGTTAAGGGTCATAGAATTATGATCTCCCAAATAACACGCAAAAGATAACCATACCTTCATTTGATGGAACATCTAGCTGCACAACTAGAGAAAGGGTACATAATTTGGATTCGTAATTCCAACTTAATCCTATGACTAAATTAGAGGTCATCCAATATGCCACTCTACATCTGGAAGGAAAAGATCATGGGTGGTGGTAGCTGTAGAAATGATATAGAGGCTCTCATACCATGTAGAAATTATATAGAAACTCTATACCAATGGGTTCAATCTGATCATGTAATGTACTAAAACAAGATATTGAATCCTTCTACTATATTTGCAGAATATAAAACACGATCGCTCAGTAAAATGCAAGTAAGAGAAAGAAATTATCAATCACACAACAAAAGATGTATCTGGGGAAAGCACCTGCTCAAAACCCATCTATAATATGTTGTACATAATCAAAGAATCATGAAACAATACAATGCATTCTCACACCGAGAAAATCCTGCACTCTACCAATCGTCTCACCTTGATCCTGCTCAAAATTGACTAGCAATTCTTAGGCAAAATTGACCAACACTTAGCCAATTCTCAGTCCCTAATAAGCCCAGCGTTTCTCACACAATCCATATGCAATTAATCCCTATGATAATCAACCTTCCTTGACTGCACAATCCATCATGGGATTCCCATGACTTTATAATTGCGCTCAGGAAATTTACTAATAGTGCAACTGATAGTTATCTTCCCTTTAACCTCTGTCTCAACTGGGTCTTCATCAGAATTGACATGCATGCAGCTAATAATAGTGAATCATCAGTTATCTGATTGATCACTACTTGTGAATTAAATCTAATTTAATTCATTGGGCCTCTCACTAGCTCATCACTCAGTTAGAACTAGTTAAACTAATTTTAACTCAATTAATTTGAGTTAACTGATTATACTCACACCACACTAGCGCATTAACTGCAATTGGACCCCCAAAATAATAGAATCACTCTGCATGCCTCACCTTTGACCCTCAATTCGAAATTATTCAGCTAACTCAATCTTTCTGACTTAGTTAACTGATACAAGTTGTTATGAGATGAAATTAAAAGTTAGTTTCCAATTTATTTAAGGGATAAATAAATTAGACACGCACATTTAGCACTAATGTGTAACTGAATCCCTCACCAATGTGTGACTGGAATTCCACACTAGTATGTGGTCAATTTTTTTCCTTTTTGGTTGCCAATTTCACTATTTCTTGTTGTAAATTTCAACAGTAGCATGGTCTCATCACCTTGGGACATGCTAGCATCACCTCCTATGTGAATTTTACACAAATATTGATTGATACGTTCAATAAGAAGGACACGAAGCTTCACGTCAGGGAAGTAGCACAACTCAAGTACATGGGTACTCTAGATTTGCATATTTTGGAGCTCCAATGGATAATATTCATGGTGTTTGATGTAACAAAATACGGGTTGGTCATGCTCTTCATCGAGGGATTAGCTAAACCCTTACGTGTTTGGGTTAAATCATTTAAGCATGAATCATTACAAGATGCCATCAGGATAACAAGATCTATGGAATATGTGGTACTTAAAATTAAAGTCCCCTCCAAGCCCTTTCTTCCTATGTAGAATAAAGATAAGGCTCCTTTTTATATGGAGGAGTCTGGGAAAGGTATGATGGATAGAGATACCTAATATGAGCTAAGGAGAAAATAGTTTTTTTCATTGCAGGGAGCCTTGGGAGCTAAGAAAAAAGTGTAAGGGAAAAGTTAAAGTGCACTACAATGAAGTTCGATAGAGAACTTTGGATAATTCGAAGGAATTTCGTCAAAATTATCATTGAATATCTAACGTGAGTTTATCACAATGCACATTCAATCTCTGACAAATGGTGTTGGAATGCACATCAGATATCTAACGGAAGTTTGTAGGACATCTAATGAATACTTATGTCGAATATATGATGCATATGTCATTTGTAAAATATTTGATGAACCTGTAGCTATTAAAAATACTTTAACAATATGTGAGGATGGTTTAGGTCCATCCTTTTTTCATCCATCAATACCTATGATCATCCCTTTTAATTGACGTCTAATCACCAACCCATACTTCTCGAAATTAAAGAGACCTAGATATGAACATAATGCTTTTGAGGGGAATAATATTATCATTATGTATTTGATCAAATTTTTGTTTTGAAGTATGCTACAAATGTTTTTGAAAAATTCCTTAATGATAGAACTTATAGTGAGGCTGCATGGGTTAGTGACATAGCACATAAAAGAAATTTGCAGTGTATCCTTCAAATTGCTTGACAAAGTACCTCGACCGGATGTGATTCTTGGACTTCTATAATCTTAGTGGAAGGTCATTTATGTTTGAAAATGTATTTGAATGATGTATAACATGGTCACGAGATGCTATATATTTTGTACTGAGCCTCCATGAGAAACATAAACTAAAAGCTCCCAGAACCCATAAATTTCCTAGTGTATATCCATCTGGCCCTACAAATTCTTTGAGAAAATTCCTTGGTAATTAATTTTTGAAATTTGCTATTAGTTTCCCCCTATTCTTGAAATATGGAAAGAATCATGAAGGCGCATTATCAAAATGACGAGAAAGATCATTTCTTTAATACACAATGAGCAGGATGGAAGCCTTCCAATTTTACGTTAGAAGTTATTAAATCTTCTGTAGACCTAGAAGCTTTAGAACCAATTATATAAATCCATGGGTTGGCACTCTATATATTTCCTATGCCGAGGAGGAAAATTACAAAGGTAACCACAAACCAATTTTAAAACTGGGATCTAGCTCTTCCAACTTCAAAGAGTGCTCTCTGTATGATTTAATTTCTCCTTTCATGATTTTAGACTAGATATTAGAGTTCAAGATAGTTTTTTTAAAGTTTTGGTTGTAAAATGAAGGAAAAGTCCATTGGGCATGGAGTCATTAAAATTATCAGTAATCAATAACAAAATAGTAGAGTAGCTAAAACAGAGCAAGCTAGGATTTATCAACAACAGAGGCAGAGTATGTGGCAGCTACAACAGCAGTATGTCAAGCAGTATGGATGAGAAGAATGCTAAGAGATTTGTGCCATGAATAACTGAAAGGTACAAAAGTTTTTTGTGATAATAGCTCAGCAATAGCCTTATCCAAGAATTCAGTGTTTCATAAAAGAACAAAACACATTGATGCAAAGTATCACTACATCAGAGAATTGGTGAACAATGGAGAAGTTGTTGTGAAACATTGCAGAACACAAGAACAGTTTGCAGATATTTTGACAAAACCATTGGGGCATAAAAGTTTTAATTTTCTCAGAGAATGTCTGGGAATGCATGATAACGGCAATTGTGATTAAGGGGGAGTGTTGGAATTTACTCCCAACTACAAACCTGAACAAAAAAGACAAAACATCAATTTTTTATGTGAATTGAAAGGACAGGAGCAACAACAATTTTATTTAGTTTTTGCACTCAATCGTGCATTCAATTTTATGTTTAAATTCCCTTGCAAAACTGAATTTCTTACATGGTCGTAGCCCTCTCCAGATTTGAAAATCGTGGTTTAACTACACGCAAACCCCGCCATTAAAACCCTAGCACCTACCCGCCATTACAGTTGACCAACCATCGTTTTAATATCGCGCATTTGTTTTAAATTTAAAAACTCCATGTCACACCACCATTGACCAATCAGCGTTTTATCGCACACCTTATCGCTTACATCGTCCCCATCCGAACCCACGCGATGAGCGGACCCCGCCACTGCCATCTCAACTGACCGTCAACTAATCACGCGCTTATCGCAATCTCCAGTGCCTACATCATCCTCCATTCGCGACCGCGCGATAACCATGTCCCACCATGGCCACGTCACAAGCCCTCCGACCAATGGTGCTTCATCGCAAGCTTTTGACGCCCAGTCATTCGGTGCTCCGTTCGATGCGATAAACCCATCACATGATATTTTGAAATGTTTTGTAATGATTTGCGTTATGGTTTGAAACAGGCTGCGATATGATTTTATTTCATAATGTTTTAGACCTAGGTTTATAAGTTTTATATATGCACCACGACATAATTTTTTTTTTAAACTTGGGATAATTTTTTGTTTATGTATTGTAAACATATATGTTTATAATACATATAGAGCAAGTGTATGCAGAGAGAAATGTGTTGATTGTGTGAGAGAAATAGGCTGCAGAGGAGTAGCAAATGTAAAAAACCAGAATAACAGTTCTGATGATTTTGTAATAGCAGAAAAAATTGAATGAAAAACAGTGTTTTGCTTCCTACTATGTGTATTTTTTTTTCATCTGCATAGTATTGTTTTTATTGCTCTCTCTGTGTTTAGAAGAAGAATTATTTTGTTTTCTCCGTTCTTAAGAAATTCTCAGAAATTTCAACATTGCACAGTGGCCGAGCTCTACATGAGCTCTCTGCCGATGTTCTACCAGGGCAAGGACACCACTTTCTTGGGCGTGGAACTCAACGTGCAGAAAAATCTAGTCAGTGTTCCCCTGAATTTGAAGGCAGATGTTCAAGTGAAAATAAAGTTGGGGAAATTGAAATTTGATGAAGATAATAGTTCGCGTGCAATGGAACCTTATGGTTGACAAACACGATGCCAAAGCTAAAGTTACTGGCAAGGTTAAGGTTCAATGTTTTTATGGTACGGATGAAAACGTTCTCCAACTAGCTAAACAAACCTTGGTTAATGCAGTGATAAGCTATGATAACCAGAAAGCACATAAACAAAAACTGTGAAAGGAATTCTGCTATCTGTTCACAAATCAAAACGCACTGCAAATTCTTTTTCTATACACATATCAGAACGCACAGGTTTTAGGAGAGGAGAACATTCGATACACAACCAAAATCAAAAGAAATACTATAAATTCGAAAACAAAAAAAAAAAGCGGCCAACTTATTATCTCGTTTATTAATTTACTTAGCTAGACATCAGTCTATAAAGGGAAGAATTTTGTTAGAGTTCAACATTCATACTCTTGTCATTAAAAGATAAGATCACCACACGGAATAAAAAAGTATTTGAATTGGTACTCAAAACTAGATTCATAAGTACAATCTGTGCAGGGCTAAATAATTTTTCTAATCCTTTCTGCAAAGTTACTTACATAATATTAAAGTCATAGTCTGCATAGTTGAAGAAAGGATGGTGCCATCAAACTTATAGGTTGTGCACATTCGAAAAAAAGGTAGCAGTAATTTTGATGACACCTGGGGAAATCCATATTGACCAGCACTTTTTTTTTTAAATGCAAATCATTTTCATTTAACATCAAGGAAATCAATGAAACGGCAGGAATTGGATATTTTTAAATTAAGTGAATGGTTTTACATTTTTGGGTTATAGGTTAAAAATTTTAATAATAAAATTTATATTTATTGGTGATTGATTTTTGAGATAATAGGTTAAAATGTCTAAGAAAGTTTTTCATAGGTTTTATCAATTAGATAAAGTTTTTTTTTTTTTTTAAATTATAGATTTGGAAAATAATTTTTACTTAAATAAGGTTAAATTTTTTCACAAGTTAACTTATTACTTTGCAATGTTTCCTTTTTAAGTACTCAAATTTTTAAACTATGATTGAAAATTTGAATTGTCTTAAAATGGGCCAAAGCTCTTTGCACAAAAGTTCTGAAGTTAAAATTTCTTTGATCAATGTGCATGAATATATTTCTTCAATCAAAGGTGGAAATATTTTTATTTTTACTTTTCTTGGTGTCATTGAACATTACATAGGAGATAGTTGTCACAACAAAAATTGGTATATTTATATCGTGAGTTTTTAACTTTCCAATAACAAGCAGAAATATTTTTATTTTTATTTTTATTGATGCAAGGGAACATTACATAAGAGATAGATGTTACAATCTCTTTTATAATGGGATGTAAAATAAATTTCTTTTTGGATAAGAGAAAGTCAATTCCATTTGGGACATATGAAGCTATCCAAATTGAGATGAACATATTTGAGTGGAACCATACTAACTCATGATTTATTAAGCATTGAGATAGATTGAATATCTAGCCTCTAGAGTAGAGCCTGAGCAACTTTTTATAGTAGTATTTGAAAGTGGAAATGACAAGTCACACTTAAACATTTTTTAATAAAATATTACAATGTCAAACATAACTTCCAATTAAAACTAATATACATATATGTTTGCATACATGTATGTGTGATTGTTGGTAAGAAGGATGGTTATTTTTAATTGCACAAGTTTGAAGAAGGAATCACATTCTATACATAGATAATATTTGAAAGATGCAATATAAGTTCAAAAAAGGAAAAGCAACTAACTAACTGTAGTTGTTTATTAATTCAAAACCGTTTTCATTCTCTATATAGAGTTATTTAAAGAGACTTCAATTTATAGGTTGAATACATGAAGAAAGGAGGGGTGGAGTAAAACTCATAAGCTACACACATTTTTTAAAAAAATGAGCAATTTGGATAACATTTGTCTAGAATCATCTTAGCAAGAGGCATCAAATCCTTTTGAGATGTCAGCCATTTTAACAATGCAAAAAACTTGAGCAAATGATTACACTTGAGTAATTATATTAATCATAGGTTAAAATGGATCTATGCTAGTGGGTGTGTATACTAATCCAATAATGCCTACTCTTTTGAGATCAATAATTACTCTAGGATGATGAATGAATGGAAACCTCATCAAACCTTAGCAGGGTGTCTTAGGAGCTCAATTTGGAATAGATAAGGCAAAATATTTAATAGAAAAATGTGCTATTGGCCCAAATTTTCTAGTGATGCACAAAGAAATGGGTGAAAGTTTTCCAAAATTTTCAACATGCAAAGGGAGGAAGCCAAAATAATGAATTTATACACCATTTTTTTGTACTATATAAACTATGTGAATACTCAAGAGTAAGGATCATATTTTTGTAATGTCAAGAATGGAATGAGGTATTGATTCTAAATTTATGGTTATTTGATTCTCAAAGATGGTGCATTTCATCCCATGTAAGAAAATCAATGATACCACAAACATTGTTTGTTTTTCTTTTAAGGAAGTATTTTCTCTCTCTAGTTTTTAAATATGTCATTGTAAGCATTCCATTAGAGTGGTATACTAAACCCTTGAAACTTAACGAAGCTATGTTGTTCTAGTACAAACATTTCCAATATTTGAAGTTTTCTACTTCTTTTTTTCCTTTACATTTTCAAGTTTTTCCAATGAATAAATCAATAGTTTAATGCCTTATCCTTATAGTGTGGCATGTAATCCAATTCATATGTGTGTGTGTGGAGAAAATGATTGGATGCCATTTTCTTACCCTAAAGTTTACTAGTTGGCAATTTTTTTTTGCATCTGTATTAATTTCCTTTCCAGTGCCATAAAAATAAGACATTCAAAATAGGTAAAATTAAATGTTATGATGGAGGTATGTAATTCATTTTCTAATAAACATGGAAATTACTTGTGGTAATTAAAAAAAAAATCATAAATAATTACAATATCCACCATAATATAAAGATAAAATAAAATCACAATAATACATTTTAGTAAAAATGTGTTTCATCAACCATTTAAAAAACAATAATATAGTATATACATGTATAAAATGTGAGGCATGTAAGAAACTTATAATAAATAGTTGAATCCAGAGTAGTTAAGGACATGTATATAATACTTATAATAAATAATAATATAATAACATTGGACATGAACTAAATATAGATATAAATGGAAAGTAAAAGAATTTTAGAGAGAGAAATTTATTATGTGGTACACACATTATAAAAATTACTATATTGAAAGATATAAAAAGGAATATTATAGATTTAATATTTATATAGAAATATTAAAATATGTACATATAAATATAGTATAAATATAAATATCTAATAATAATAATAATATTGCATTTTTACATATTATCTGCATAATTGTGATTTCTGAGTTCTCTCAAAATTGAATGAGATTACAACCAACTTAAATCTAATTTAAACTATAAAAAAAAAAATGTACACTTCAAGAGATTTGATCTCTCCATGCTTAACACATTTATTCTTAATAAAAATATATATTGAGAGTTGCATGTGCCCTGAATGAACTCAACTTGAAACTTAGAGTTTCATGTGTCCTAGATGCTCTTATGCATAGGCAACTCCCCTAATATAGAAGACATTGTAATATTTTTTTTTGCTTTATATCACTTATTTGCATAAAAAAATAAAAGTAAATAAATAAATAAAGAATATTCTCAATTAGCTTTGATAAATGAAACAATAATTAGGGACATTTTGGGATAGTAGTTGAATTTTCATAACACCTATAGAGATTATAATGATGGTTTGGTGACCTATGATTACATAAATGGATCAAAGTGCACCTAGAAATTGGATGTATAGGGTTTTATTTCTATATATACACCCACTAGCATAGATCCATTTTAACCTATGATTAATCTAATCCCTTAAGTGTAATCATTTCCTCGAGTTTTTTTTTTTTTTTTTACAAAGTCGGATGCTATTTGTATTAAAAAAAACAGATAGGAGAAGCTAAGCTCCGTTGTTACATGGAAATGAAGTTGAGAAGTAGAGCAGGGGAAGATTACATTTAGAACAAAATCCCTGTTTCTTCCATCATTATTAACAGTATCAAATACTGAACTAGTATATACTCGAACAAACTGAAATAGTAAAAGGCAACATTTGCACTTCATGCTTAATAAATATTTATGTGGTGGATTTGACGTGCTGTGGATTCTTCTGGCTTGCCTTCTGCATCCATAGTTCTTGCATTTGTTGAGCTGGTACTTGGTGCATTATTTTTTTCCAGAATATATTTCAGAATATCAATAGATTCTTTGATATGCTCACAAGTGTTTGAGAGTTCATTGAACTGGTTCTGTAGTGAAGAAACTCGGTGAAGGAAGAGATTGAGGTCGGCCTCATGCTTTCCCTTAGTAATATGAGCGTGAGTGTCAATCTTATCTTCCAAAATCTTCTGTTGTGCGTGGATTTGCTCTAGCTCCACCTGGAGATTGGCGCAATGGAAGCAGACATTACTTCTAGTCATAATTTGGGAGCGGATTGAAATCACCGGATGAAGAGCGAGTGTGCTAAGACGCAACTCCAGAGAGCAGAGTTTCGAAATGGCTATGTGAGTGGCTATGTGTAACACATAAGAAGTAGATCGGAGCGGATGAAGGGGGGTATGCAAATACGGGAAATGAGAGGGGTGATTCGGAGTGAAGGGAGTCCAGAATAAATACAAAGGATTCGTCAAGAAGACGAGAATGAGGGGAGGCGTAGTCGCTTGAGAAAAAAAGTAAAGATCATGGGAAGAGAGTGGAGATGGCAGGAGCACATGGGAGGAAGGACATCATTTGAATAAAAGATATGAAATCGAAGGAGCAGTGGTAGTGATATCCTCTGTAGAGGATTCGGGGGATATTTTGGAATTTATGATGGGTAAAGCGATCAAGAACTTGGGACAAATACCTGAAAAGAGGGATATGATGGCGCTGTACACCTCTGTAGTAGATCTATGATCGGATTTATTTCTGATCATGGCACGAAACATTAAGATTCGGAGGCGGTACATCTCAAAAGGCCAATGGGATGATGGTAGGTTCTGCTAGCATGCGAATCCGCTTCTTTGTTGAGAGAGCGGAGAACATGGTAGAATTGGGTCTCTTTCATCTGCTGGGAGAGGATTCGACACCTACTGATAGCTTGTTGCAGGATCACATTGGAGGCATTCCGTTTGTGTATCATTAAACTGATGATTATAGCCGAATCTCCTATGATCGTAGCTGTGTGTATGCCTAGACGTTGAAGCTGAAGGAGGCCTTGATAAAGTATGAGTGCTTCAGCCCTGTTATTAGATAGATTGCCTAGTCCCCACTCATAAGAATTTACGATGTCACCATTAGCATTACAAATGATTCCTCCAGCCCCAACCATTCTTGGGTTAGACTTAGAAGCACCATCAAAAAATAGGTAGTGGGTATTGAAATTTCTGAGCCAAAGAGAAAATTCCTGCTTCTACCAATGTTGTTTTTGTCCAACAAATATCCAATGTAGTTCCTTTCCTCAGCATAGAGATCGGCTGTATCAAGCTTCCCTTAGTTTTTAGTGGACATTTCTTCCAAGGTGAGGCTCCAGGCCTTATTATATAACTTTGTAATGCTGGTTTCTTTGTCCTTAAAGATCATACGATTTTGTGCTAGCCATATGTGTTGCACCCTTAGTTAAACTGAGAGGGGGGGGGGTGAATCAGTTTAACACATACATGGACTTTTAATACTTTTCTTTTAAATCTTATTTACATCTTCATTTCATGGTCAACTTAATATGTGAGCAATCTTAATCTGTGAGCAACAAGTATTACTATCAAACAGATTTGTTAATGTAATAGCAGATTGAATATGAGAGCAGCAAGTATTAATCAGATGAGATAAACCACATCAACACATAAACATCATGCACATAGACACCAGATATAAGTGGAAACCCATAAAGGGAGAAAACCACATCTTATTATTGTTGTGATGCAAAGGCAAGCTCCAACTCCCTCTCACCACTGATTTTCTGCAGGCACCAACCTACAGGAGGCTCGAACCTCAATTCTGCAAGCTACAACTTGCAAGGAAGCTCCAACTCCCATCTATTTTCTGCAGGCACCAACCTACAGGAGGCTCCTACCTCAGTCAGCTACAACTGACATTTTATCAAACTACAACTTGATGTGGAAGCACCAACTCCCATCTATTTTCTGTAGGCACCAACCTACAGGAGGCTCCTACCTCAGTCAGCTACAACTGACATCTATCAAGCTACAACTTGATAGGGAAGCTCCAACTTCCTTACTCTTTCAAAAGAAAAACACTTGTTGATTTACCTTGGATATCAGCTCTGTTTTGTACCTTCTTCTCTGTTGTTCATCAACTCTTATATCAGACCTGCATCATCTCTGCTCAGCCCCTTATTCTTCTTTGCTCAGCTCCTCCTTATTCACATTCTTCTTGCAGCTTGCTTATTTTCTTCAACTATCTTCAATTCTGCTGCACACTCTCTCCTCTTCTCAATCTCTTTTTCATCAACTCTATCCCCTTGGATATTACCCTGTTTTATACAAAAACAACTTCATGGATGTTTGTATTCCACTGGGAATTCGAAATGGATGGCCATGTCTCTTTTCCTTCTGCCTTCTCATCTCTTTTCAGCTCACTCAGAAAAATGTAACTGTAGGTGCTTATTTTAATATGACAGTGGGATATTTGCTCTCTTCTGGAGACTTGCCAATGCATCACAAACAATAAAAACAATTAAAACATTTACATTCGAATTACAATTTGAACTCCAGCTCACTCATTTTGTCTCTTGGCTTGCTGCGCATTTGTCTTTTCTCTAACTGTCTCTTTGTCCCTTTCTCTTCTCTGTACGCCTTTCTGTTTATGGCTGCTGCGTAACTCCTGAATTTATGAACTGCATTTTTATTTTAGTTTTATACCGGCGCTTTATATATAAATGAATCTGCTAACTGTAATTCAATCCTTTACACGCAGCAAGTGTCTTGTTGATGTGGCAAGTTCCGCAGGCCGGAACATACATATATTACAATTGTATTACATTAATAATCGCCCTCCCGTTAAGCTGAGGCCCGTGGGTCTACAGACCACGCGGCATGTTTTAATACAACCGCAACAATGTAATATATATACATATAACAGCGCCCTTTCATATATACAAATAAGTAATTTCAACTCTCGGCATACTTACACACTTCCTTTTTAAATCAATTCTCAGCGTAATATAGTGAAGACATATTAAACATATAAGAACTCCTTTTGGGCCCACTTAACACACTTCCCGATGCAATAAGTCTTCTCCGAATGCTATTTATCACTCCTGCTCCGATTCCGATTCGATATGATTCCAATCATCACAATCGGCAATCAACACAATGCCATAATATATATATATATATATATATATATATATATATATACCTTTTAATACCTGCTCCGATGCGATGCAAATCGGCGATCGCAAATCGCAATGTTTGAATGCCAAACCGGTTAATTGTTCCACAGTCCGATCCGATTCAATCGGATATCGCCAATCGCCTGAATTGATATCACTCAACTATTGCAGCTCCAATGTGCTCTGATTTCGATTCAATCGGAAATCGCCAATCGCCTGAATTGATATCACTCAACTATTGTAGCTCCAATGTGCTTCGATTGCGATTCAATCGGAAATCGCCAATCGCCTGAATTGATATCACTCAACTATTGCAGCTCCAATGTGCTCCGATTGCGATTCAATCGGTAATTGCAATGCGCTTCCACCTTTGGACTCTTCACATTTCCGATCCGATTGGGGAGGGGTCCCACCTTATAAAACTTTGTTTTATGCGCTCCATAATATATATGCCTTGGACCTTTGGTTCTTTTGTTTTCGGGATTAATAATATGAAACTTATAATAAAGCGCTCCTTTTGTATATATTTATGCTTTGAACTTTGTTTATATGATGCGCTGCACATATATGTAAGGTGATGGATATATATATATGTATCCTCCATCGGGGTAGGCGATTCCCGGAATTTATGTGCCTTGCCGCTTGGGGTTAAGCGATTCCCGGAATACGGTTCTGTGCAATTCCCAGAATATTTGTGTTATGTATAATGCCGATTGGAGTGTGCAATTCCCAGAATATTTGTGTTATGTTAAATGTATAACGCCGGTTGGAGTGTGCGATTCCTGGAATATGGTTCTGCATTATATGCGTAACGCCCGGCTTGGGGTATGATTCTCGGTATTTTATAACTGCTCTGCCTCTGCCTCTGCTGCTTCTGTCGTTTTGCCTCTGCCTCTGTCTCTGTGATAACGGCTCTGCCTCTGTTATATTCGCTTCCTCTGCCTTCATTTGCTTCTTTGCTGCCTCCATTGTATTCGCTGCTTCCTTTGCCTGTTTCTGCTTCAGCGCTGCCTCCTTTGCCTGTCTCTGCTTCAGCGCTGCCTCCTTTGTTTCCTTCATTTGCTTCTTTGTTGTCTTCATTGCCATGATAACAGCTCTGTCTCTGTAGCTATTTGTCTTACGCTCTCTATTTTAATTCATCTGCTCCTTGACTGATGCTACTCCTTAATTCTCCTTTTGCTGCCTTTGCTTCTTTAAATGAACTTGTCTCTACTGCTCGACTCTCTCTACATCTTGCTACTATGCTACTCTATTTTCCTTGTTGCTGCCTCAGATGTTCCTCCTTTTCCATCTCCGTTGCCATCAATGACAACATTTCCAACAATATGTTCCACAAGAGAGCGTATGGCAAAGCATTCCATACTCTGCGTGCTATGTTGTTTTTCTTATGCTGCCATGGATAGTTTCTTTTCCAAATTTGGAGGACTTCAGCAACACTGGTGTTGGGAGCCTAAGGGAGGTTGGTATGTCGAGAGGGTTTTTTCTAGTAAGAAATGGAAAAGGGGCAATCTATGAAGAGGTGTTGGCTGGTTTCTTCATCTGCTTGACAATTTGGGTAGCGGGTTGGCCCAATTATCCCACGTTTTTTAAGATTCTCAGATGTGAGGACTTTCCCTTTTAGAAGGAGCCAAATGAAGAATTTTATTTTTGGGAGAGTCTCTACTTTCCATACTAGTTTCCACTGCGCCCAGATTGGCATGGAAAACATTGTTGCAGATTTGTTGATAAGCGGCTTTGACTGAGTAGCTGGTACCTGAGGGATCCCAACGAAAGCCATCATCACTGTTGAATTTGGTTGGAGGAATTCCATGAAGATGGGCTTGAATAATGGCGAAGCTTGCTTCCATTTCATTGGGTATATGTGGGAAGATCCATCCTTTCCAAGTCTGAGATTGGGCATCCCACTGAGATATCTGATCCAGGGTGTGAATCCCCATGTCATTAAGAAATAATAAATTCTGCTGAGTGCCCGGTCTGCTACTAATGGGTTGTTGTCCCATTATCTTTTCATCTCTAATTCTAATCTGGCCTCCACCATAGGGAATCTTGGAGATGTTTTGAACTAGGAGGGGGATTTCTTTCTTACATAGCCCCTAGATTTTTTACCAGGTTCTGTTAGGAATCTCATGGTCCAAAATTTGCTACCTTGATGAGTTGAGATATTTGATTTCTAACACTTTTTTCCACCAAGCGAGCTTGCCATTGATGAGTCTCCAAACAATCTTGCCACCAAAAGCCATATTTAAGAGTTTGGGTGATCTAGTTCCAAGCCCTCCTTGTTCTTGAGATTGAATGACATGTTTCCAATTTATAAAATTATATTTATTTTTTTCATTTTCCCCCCTTGCCATAGAAAATGTCGAAGGATGGCATCAACTTTGTGATGGAAACTAGCAGGGGCATGCAAGAGCGAAAAAAAATATAAGGGTAAGGAGGAGAGACTAGATTTAAGAAGGATTAGGCGACCTGTTGGATTAAGCCAAGAGGCGCCCCATTGTTGCACCTATCTTTTCATTTTGTCAATTATGGTGTCCCAAACAGAAGTTTTCATATTGCCAACACTCACTGGCATGCCCAGGTAAGAAAAGTGCCCCCAATCCAACTTGAAAGGGACTCCAATTGTGCTAGTTATGCTATGCAGAGTTTGGGCAGTAGTATTCTAGCCATAAATGTAGCTCTTGAGATAGTTGACCATTCCTCTGGAGTAGCTCATGTATTTGTCTAAGAGAGATTTAAAATGACAAGCTATTATATTGGAGGCTACTCCCATTAATAGAGTGTCATCAAGAAATTGTGAATGGTTTATGTTCTTGACTCCATTTCCAAATTTGATCCCAGTAATAAGTCCCATGCGGCGATTGTAATCCAGGGCCCTGCTGAATGATTCAGCCATCAAGATGAACAAGTAGGGTGAGAGCCGACAGCCTTGTATTAGACCGCGAGTCGATTGGAAGGAAGGTCCTGGTCTACCATTAATGAGTGGAGAGATCCAGGGCCCAGTAATGCAGGCTTTGACAAGCTCAATGAAGGATGCGGCAAATCCCAATTTTTCCAAAACAGAAAAAAGGAAGGAGTGTCGGACTCGGTCAATGGCATTGGCTAAATCCAATTTTAGAATGAAGCCTTTTTCGTTTCTAGCTTGATTGGAGAGGATGGCCTCTTGGATAAGGAGGATGGAGTCAGAGATTTGTCTGTTGGCCAAGAAACCTCCTTGAATGAGAGAGGGGAGGAGAGGTTTGAGGCATAAGGCAAGGATTTTGGTCAGGATTTTATAAGAATAGTTGCACAGAAAGATGGGCCTGAAGCGAGAGAAGGTTGGGGGTCGATTCTCTTTAGGGATAAGGGCAAGATGGGTGGCATTAGTATATCCTCCAATTTTTCATTTGCACTGTGCCCATCTTATCATTTTGACTAGATCCTTTTTTATTGTTCCCCAATAAGTTTTATAGAAACAAATGGGGAAACCATCTAGACCAGGGGCTTTGTCTAGCTGGAGGGACCATAAGACACTTTGAATTTCATCTTCATCAATTTCTTTTGTTAATTTTGCATTGATTTATTCATTGATTCCCATGGGCAAATGCTGAAGAATATCTGAGTAGTCTTCTGTTGCTTTTGTCTAAGCCAAAAGGACATTGTAATAATCCGAAGCAGTCTTCTTAATGGCATATTGAGTAGTTTGGGACTGACAGTTCTCATCGATGATGGTGGTAACATTATTCCTGATTTTTCTGATTGTGGCCTGCTTATGGAAGAAGGCAGAATTTTTATCCCCTCCTTGCAGCCAAAGCTGTCTCAACTTTATTCTCTGTTTTTGTTCTTCATCTCTCTTGGCACGAAAGAGCTGGAAATAGAGATTGCCCTCTTGTGCTTTGTAATCCCGGGAAAGCCCATGTTCTTCTATCTTTCTATGGACCTTTTGTAACTTGTTTTTTATTTCTGTTTTGACTTTCTCCGGCTCTTTGTAGTGACACTTTGCCCATTCCTTCAGGGCACATTGGGTCCTTTTCAGCTTGCTTTCCCAAATGTATCTCAGAGATCCTTCTAGATGCTGACGCCATGTGAAGTTGATAATCTGATCTACCATCGGATTGCTACTCCAAAGAGAACTGTATTTAAAAGGGATTGGCCCCAATGGGTAGTGCGCCTTAAGAACAAGACTTGTAGGATAATGATCTGACGCCAAATAGGGGAGGAAAACAGCATAAGCCATGGAGTAAGTTGAGAAAAGAGAGACGTTTATCATGATCCTGTCTAGCCTCTCCATTATATTATCCTTGCCCAGCCGACGGTTGTTCCAAGTGAATTTGCGGTTTTTTGGAGCAACATCAACTAAGTCATGTTCCTGCATAATGATTTCCAGCTTTGTTCTATAAGGATCTTGGATAAAAATGCCTCCTTATTTTCATTAGAGTGGAGTATGAGATTGAGATCTCCACCGAGAATAATATTACTATTATCTTCATCCTCTATATCTGTTTTGAGAGAGGTCCAACATTTCTCTTTGTCTTTGAAGTGATTAGGTGCATAGACATTATAAATGAAATTCTTCTTGTTATCTGCATTGTTCTCTAAATTGATTTTAATCCAATAATGACTGATTACATTGGATATGCATGTCCATGTGCTTTGGTTCCAAATGGTGGCTATTCCACTGGAGGCTCCCCTTGACTCACAAATGCAGCCTTCATACTGCTTGAACTGTTCAATAATTCTTTTCATTTCTTGCTGACCTTGTTTTGTTTCTTAAAGCATTAAGATGCTTGGTTTCTCATGGTCTATCAGATCTTTCAGAGCAGCAATTTTGGAGGGGTGCCCTAGTCCCCTGCTATTCTAGGATAGGACCTTCATAATTGAGAATGGGGTATACGGAGAGTTGCTCGCCCTCCCTGCTCCTTATGTGCCGGTTCTTTGCTATTTTTCCCCAGGATATAAGTTTCTATGGGGTTTTGAGTGCCCATAGCTATGTATTTTTGGGCATTTTCATCCCTCTGTTGCTTTATGGATTTTCTGCCAGGCCCATGTTTTTTATGCACTTCTAGATTTACATGGTGCTCTTTGGAAGAGCTCCTAGTTGTTCGAATAGGGGGAGGGTCCTGAGACGAAGAAGGGGATGTTAGCGAAAGGGGTATGGGGGTGGAGGAATCCTTTTCAAGGGGGTTGGGAATAGGAGGGTTAGAATCAGGGAGGGAAAGGGCGCCAAAGGGGTTGGATGATTCCAAGGGAGTCTGAGAGAGAGGAGTAGCAGTAGAAGTGTTAAGAAGAGGATCAAGGGAGGAGGTGGAGGGGTTGGATGAGCGATTGGATTTGGGCGGAGAAGATTTAGGGATTATCTTAGAGACTGGAGTAGTCTTCTTTTTTTTGACAGTTTCCCATTGTTCATCTTGAGATGCATTATCAACAGCAACTAGTTTAGAGCAGCGGTTGGCAAAATGGCCGTATTCGTGACATACCTTGCATTTAAATGGGATTTTCTCATAATCCAACTGTTGAATGTGAGTCCAATCATCCACTTTGATTTTGATTGCTTCCGGAAGACCCTTGCCGAGATCAAATTCAACACAGATATGCGCACAGGCTTGCATGTTGTCCTTAGGCTCACTACGATCAATAAACTTTGCAACAACATTACTGATGGCTCAAACCGATTCATCTCCCCAACAATGGAGAGGGAGATGCGGGAGCCGGACCCAGACTAGGACAACATTAGGGACATCAAGCTCAGAATCCGAAGTCCATTTATTTAGATACAATCCTCTGGAGTCCATGAAGTACAGTCTATTTCTGAAGATTAGATCCTTGTCTTCTCTTGATTCAAAGTGAAAGGTGAAATATCCTTTCCCACAAAAATGAATAGATATTTTGTGCTTATTTTATCAGCCCAGTTCTGCTCGATCCACCTTTACACTGTCTTCGGGGAAGGCCACAGGCCAGTGAATTTCTCTATGAGGCCTCGGTCAGCCAAAGAAAGGACTGCCATGCGAGGTAGAGCAGGGGGGAGCACAACTTCTTGCAGACCATCCAACTTCTTCACGAAATTTGAAATTTCAGGGCAAGGGTGTTGGGGCGGAAGAGAAGGCCAACTGAGCAGCAGTCGCCTCCGGGTTTGCATCCGGAGGGGCCATGGCGAATGATACGAGGTGATGCAGGGGCATTAGATTCGAAAAAATACTTTGTATTTTATTAAACATAGGGGGTCTCATGTTTGTGAGAAAATATTAATTTTATGTAAATATTAATGGGATTTTTGAGAGATTTTAATTAATAATTGTGAGGATTTTTTAATGTTCCCAAATGCTTTGGATAGCATGAGAGAAATTAGATTGAGAATTAATTATGAAGCCTAAGATAGATTTAGTTTCAAGATTTGAGGGATAAATCTAGATTGTAGGATTTGTTGAGATATTTGAGGACTTTGTTGAGTTATTAAAGGGATGTGAACCTAAATTGGTTCAATTAAATTTGTATAAATTAATAAGCCTCAAAGGCAAAATAGATCAAGAGAGAATAGAGTGAGAGGTAGGAGTTACGGGTTTTTCCTGTAAATCTACGGACAATTGTAAAAGGGCCAATGATTGAAAATCAGGCCAGGAACAAGATTTTTGTAAGTAATTTTTTTATATGGAAGTGTGTTTTCAGAATTATTTGTATCGATTTATTGAGCAGGTGTATATTTAAATTTCTGTAATTGGGAATTAAGAAGAGATTGTGAATGCTCTTCATATAAGGGTGTTTGAATGGCATTCAGTTTGAAATTGAATATAGGAAGCGTTAAATCTCTACAAGAATGATTGTTTTCCAATTATAATTGAGTCCACGGTTTTGTATTTGGTAAATCAACTTGAATGAAATGATAGGGATTTCTTTAAGGAAATCGATGTCATCCTAGAACTGAAAGAACCATTTACATATGCAAGGATGAAGCACTAAAGATGAACCAGTCGTGCACGTGGAATGTATGATGAGAAGGTATGCAATTTTGGTTGTGCAATCACAAAAGATCGATTACACAAGAAAGAGGTTTGAAAACTGAATTTCAATCCTGGAACGAGTAGTTTATTCAGGAAGTGAGAGTGTAATTCGTATTAAAGGTTTATTATAACCACATTTTGAGTGTAAATCAGTACATAGTATTCTGGGTGATTAATCTATGCAAAAATCTACGAAGAAATCATATGTTGAAGCGCAACATTAACTTGTAGAAAGATGAATTCGATCTCCGGTATAGAAGCCGAAGAAATGGAGCCGCATTGAATTGAAGATGCGAAGGAACAATGTTTGTAAAGAGGTTACGTGGCATAATAATGGCACTGTACAATGTGAGCAGATTTAATTTGCAGTGGGAACATCTGATGAAATCTGGGTTTTGAAGTCACAGTTGGTGATTTCATTGTATAGAGCATTCGAAAGGAGGCATTACACTTTGTTGAGAAATATAATATTGTGAGATCTGAGATTGAACATTGACAGAATCCTGAGATGAAGAGCGTTAAACGCAGAGTAAGCACTGAACTGTGATGCGTTGGATGTGAATGCTGGAGTTCATGCATGGAAGCATTGGCATTAAGTTAACAAAGAAACACATTAATCTCATATCCAATTTGGGATCAATTTTAAATACACTGCATTAACCCCAGCGTTATCAAATCCGACTTGTTGAGTTGAGTTCGGAATTGCCAATGGAGTAAAACGGTATACAACATTTCTAAAATCGAGCATGGAAGGATCTGTTTGTTTAGAGTGATATCAGATATGATATACGCTAACCTGAATTACGTTGGAGCAATGGCTGATGGTTGGCGCGGAGATGCATTGGCACATATAGAAACCAATGGTAGTGCAGAGAACCAATGGGAAGTCGATTTGAAGGATCGTAGCCATGGACGGAAGATAGAAGTCGTCCAATGATCGTTGAAGAGAATGGTAAGTTAATGGGGCCAGACGCATTATTAATGTTGATGCGTGGTTTAAAGTTAAATATGCATTGGTAATAAGTTCAATCGTTACATTGAAATGTTTGCATGATTTTAAATGCTAAGAGTCAAACTTTGAAATCGAAGTGTTCATATGGATCAAATGCTATGATAAGGGTCGGGTTTGATTATAAGGTTTGAGTTTTAGAAACAAAACACTGGTTGTTAACCAAAGTCGTTTATAAGACTTTTGAAAAAGTCCTACGTTTGTGGAACAACCCTTGGACATGGAAGTTGTTGGGTTTTACATGTAAGGAGAGCTTTGGTTTTAATTATGAAGTTTGTCATATAACCATGATTATGATTTCATAATCCTAAAGTGATCACTGAAAGAAAACTTCCACTTATGTAAGGGTTCTATAACCAAGTATTATATATTGAAGGAATCTTCTTGAAGGTTTAATGTATGAGCTTCCGCATGACAGAGTTGAATTTTGGGTTGTATTGAAGAATGGTTTTCATAAACCATAAAAATTTGTGAACAGATGCTATAAGCTTCTGCATGTAGAAAAGTTGAGATTGCCAGACTTAGAGTCTTATTTGGGGCAAAGATTTGATATGCATTTTTATATGCATAGTTTTGAATGAGAATGTGGGTTTGGAAGGGTTGGCCTGCCATCAAGTGGTATCAGAGTCGGAATATCTCTGTGTGAAAGTTCAAATTTTTTGTTAATTAAATTGCATGTGTGAGATCAGATTTTAAAACTAATGAAGATTGCAGCACAGGAATGCAGTGTAGTTGAAGAAGTGAAGCAAGATCAACTGTGATTTTGAAGGTGAGTTGACAGATATTATTTAACTCTGGTTATGCTTGAAGAATTTGGATTGTAGGCATATTGAAGAAAATATTAGTAGAAAGAAGCAGATCACAGCTTGAAAGAAGTGATGAAGGAGTCCGACAGGGGATTCTAAGAGAGAGTGGCAGAACCTGAAGATTCAAAAGAGGTTGAATAAAGTTGCAGATGAGTGAAGCCTGAAGGAGTAGTGAAGAAATGCTCAAAAGGTTCTAGTAGAGGACCGGTGATTACCAAAAGACCAGATCTGGAGGAAAGGATTGGTGAGGTAAGTGGCAGCAGGAGAGCTTGCTGTTGCAGAGGCTTGGTGCAGCTTATGAGTGAGAAACTCATGAAGAAGAAGATGACTACTCAAAGTCATAAAGGAGAGAGCAGAGGTTCAGAGAGAGGCCACATCAGCAAGAAGGAGAAAGATGCCAAGACAAATGGCATGAGACAACAGTTAACTGATGCAAAATATGACAAAGAGTTAGCTGAGATCAGGGAACAATTTGATAGACTAAAGATGATGATAGAGGAAAGCCAGAGAGTTGGTTGGCTCATGAGGAAGAGAGTGAAGTGGCAAAGGCTACAACAGAAAAGAGATCAATAGATGAACATGCAATTAGCAGAGAAGCTGAGAAAGCTTGAGCAGATGATGAGTATACAGTTGGGGTGCATAGAACTCAGAGCAACTGAGTTGAAAGAGGAAGTTTCCATTGATGAAACAGAAGAGGAGATCGTTGATGATTTCCTGAGTTATTGGGAAAATATAGATCAAACGGATGATGTAAAACCTTGTATTTTTATAGCTGACAATTGTGATGTGATTACAGGTTTTACTGAGGAGGATGCGCAATCTTGTGAAGCTATCACAAAGAATCTTTCAGGAGATAAATACTCTAAAGAAGAAAGCAGTGATGCTTTTTTTGTTACAGTACAAGAGGAAGTTCTTGTGAATGAAGAAGAGGATCAACTTGAAGAGCTAGTATATAAACCAACAGTTGAGACTGTTGAACTTTTTGATTTTCAAACTGAAAGTTTGTGTGTGAATGCAGGGATGGTACATGATGATGATATACTTCAGCAATGCCACAAATAAATTGCATTACTGGAATAGTTGTTGGTAAATTCAGAGTATGACAGGGAGATTGCAGCAGAAGGCGGAGTTCACTACAGTTAATGAGAGCAGTAAAACATCATGAGAGCAGATGGTGTGAAGAAAAGAAGACTAGTTGATAGTCTTGAGAATTCTTCAAAGAATTCTTTGGGAAGTTTGGATCAGAATACTGATGTGTTGATTGAGATGGAAAATTCAGGACAGCATACTGAAATGCTGGCAGAGGAAAGTAAGGCACTAAAGCCTTATGATTTTTATTTTAACAATTGTTTTGTGAATGCAAGTGTTGTTGCAGGTGATGAAGAACATTTGACTTAGTTGAGCAGTCAAATGAAAGAAGAAGAAGAAAATTCCATGGAATTATCTAATCCATGGAATGAAGACACTAAGTTGCTGGAAATAATGCTAAGTGATCAGAATTCAGAGCAGGGAGGAAAATCTCAATTTTAGAATTGGGAATTGCAGATGCAAAGAGATGAAGACAGTAGAAAGGAGTACACAATGTACCAGTCCAGTAAATTGCAGATGCAAAGAGATGAAGACAGTAGAAAGGAGTACACAATGTACCAGTCTAGTAAATTGCTGATAGGAGAAGTTTCCTGTTTCAGAAAACAAGAGGGCATGGATGATTGGGTGGCAGCAAGAAATCAGCGATCCGAAGAATTATTGGACAGAGAAATTGAACAGATAAGAAAGCTAATGATGAAATTATCTCAGAGGAAGATATCAGCAATAAAGAGAAGCAGCAACAGCAAAAGGAAGACATAAAGAGATTGTGAAAGTGCAGCTAGTGGAGCAAGGCAGCATAAGATATGGAGACCTAGAGAAAAGCAGCAAACAGCAAAAATTGATGATAACTTGCAGAACAAAGTGTGGGATCCAGGGAGACAAAGACTTAAAACACATGATCAGGAGATCATGATTATTTTCAACCTTGGGAGTCTGATGCAGGGGCATTAGATTCGAAAAAATATTTTGTATTTTATTAAACATAGGGGGTCTCATGTTTGTGAGAAAATATTAATTTTATGTAAATATTAATCGGACTTTTGAGAGATTTTAATTAATTATTGTGAGGATTTGTTAATGTTCCCAAATGATTTGGAGAACATGAGAGAAACTAGATTGAGAATTAATTTTGAAGCCTAAGATAGATTTAGTTTCAAGATTTTAGTGATAAATCTAGATTGTAGGATTTGTTGAGATATTTGAGGACTTTGTTGAGTTATTAAAGGGATGTGAGAGGTAGGAGTTAGGGGTTTTTCCTGTAAATCTACGGACAATTGTAAAAGGGCCAATGATTGAAAATCAGGCCAGGAACAAGATTTCTGTAAGTAATTTGTTTATATGGAAGTGTGTTTTCATAATTATGTGTATCGATTTATTGAGCAGGTGTATATTTAATTTTTTGTAATTGGGAATTGAGAAGAGATTGTGACTGCTCTTCATATAAGGGTGTTTGAATGGCATTCAGTTTGAAATTGAATATAGGAAGCGTTAAATCTCTGCAAGAATGATTGTTTTCCAATTACAATTGAGTCCACGGTTTTGTATTTGGTAAATCGACTTGAATGAAATGATAGGGATTTCTTTAAGGAAATCGATGTCATCCTAGAATTGAAAGAACCATTTACATATGCAAGGATGAAGCACTAAAGATGAACCAGTCGTGCACGTGGAATGTATGATGAGAAGGTATGCAATTTTGGTTGTGCAATCACAAAAGATCGATTACACAAGAAAGAGGTTTGAAAATTGAATTTCAATCCTGGAACAAGTAGTTTATTCAGGAAGTGAGAGTGTAATTCGTATTAAAGGTTTATTATAACCACATTTTGAGCGTAAATCAGTACAGAGTATTCTGGGTGATTAATCTATGCAAAAATCTACGAAGAAATCATTTGTTGAAGCGCAACATTAACTTGTAGAAAGATGAAGTCGATCTCAGGTATAGAAGCCGAATAAATGGAGCATCATTGAATTGAAGACGCGAAGGAACAACATTTGTAAAGAGGTTACGTGGCATAATAATGGTGTTTTACAATGTGAGCAGATTTAATTTGCAGTGGGAACATCTGATGAAATCTGGGTTTTGAAGTCACAGTTCGTGATTTCACTGTATAAAGCATTCGAAAGGAGGAATTACACTTTGTTGAGTAATATAATACTGTGAGATTTGAGATTGAACATTGACAGAATCCTGAGATGAAGAGCGTTAAACGCAGAGCAAGCACTAAAATGTGATGCATTGGATGTGAATGTCGGAGTTCATGCGTGGAAGCATTGGCATTAAGTTAACAAAGAAACACATTAATCTCAGATCCGATTTGGGATCGATTTTAAATACACTGCATTAACCCCAGCATTATCAAATCTGACTTGTTGAGTTGAGTTTGGAACTGGCAATGGAGTAAAATGGTATACAACATTTCTAAAATCGAGCATGGAAGGATCTGTTTGTTTAGAGCAAAATCAGATATGATATATGCTGACCTGAATTACATTGGAGCAATGGCTGATGGTTGGTGCGGAGATGCATTGGCACATATAGAAACCAATGGTAGTGCAGAGAACCAATGGGAAGTCGATTTGAGGGATCGTAGCCATGAACGGAAGATAGAAGTCGTCCAATGATCGTTGAAGAGAATGGTAAGTTAATGGGGCCAAACGCATTATTAATGTTGATGCGTGGTTGAAAGTTAAATATGCGTTGGTAATAAGTTCAATCATTACATTGAAATGTTTGCATGATTTTAAATGCTAAGAGTCAAACTTTGAAATCGAAGTGTTCATATGGATCAAATGCTATGATAAGGGTCGGGTTTGATTATAAGGTTTGAGTTTTAGAAACGAAACACTGGTTGTTAACCAAAGTCGTTTATAAGACTTTTGAAAAAGTCCTACGTTTGTGGAACAACCCTTGGACATGGAAGTTGTTGGGTTTTACATGTAAGGAGAACTTTGGTTTTAATTATGAAGTTTGTCATATAACCATGAGTATGATTTCATAATCATAAAGTGATCACTGAAAGAAAACTTCCACTTATGTAAGGGTTCTATAACCAAGTATTATATATTGAAGGAATCTTCTTGAAGGTTTAATGTATGAGCTTCCGCATAACAGAGTTGAATTTTGGGTTGTATTGAAGTATGGTTTTCATAAACCATAAAAATTTGTGAACAGATGCTATAAGCTTCTGCATGTAGAAAAGTTGAGATTTCCAGACTTAGAGTCTTATTTGGGGCAAAGATTTGATATGCATTTTTATATGCATAGTTTTGAATGAGAATATGGGTTTGGCAGGGTTGGCCTGCCATCACAAGGAAAGGAAGATGCAAGCTCTGAGATGACCTAGCAGCGCGCTCCTCCAATCAGTGATCCATTTCAAGTAATCATATATAACTTTCAAAGCATGAAGCCCTTGGGATTTATTGTGTGACTCAGACATAATGATTTTGGTCCTGGCGGGGCTCCATGGCCAACTACCTTACATTGATTTTTTTGCATTGTTAAATGACTTGCATCTCAAAAAAATTCATCCATCTTGTTAAGATAAATCTCGGAAAATGTTATCTAAATTGCTTATTTTTTTTTATAATGTGTGTAGCCTATGAGTTTGACTCCACCTCTCTTTTATTCACGTATTCAACCTATGGATTGAAAGCTCTTTAGAAACATTTTTAACATATATGGATAAGTAGTTGTATTCAAGTCAAAGCCCTTCTAGAAATATATAGATGTTTTTAAAATGTTTAAAATTAACCAATCACCATATAAAACTTGTCTCCATGAATGAGATAACTTCAATTTATCTTTTTATATTTTCAATAAGAAAATATAAGATGGTATGCTAAGTAATCATGATAGATTGGAAAATTATACAAAAAGAGAGAAACTTTTGATTGTTTTTTGAGATGTGTATTTTCCTTTGTTTAAAAAAAATTAAATTTCAATATTTAAACCTATAATGATCAATATAATAAAAAAATCCAGAAATTATATTTTAGCGCTATTCTTGGACTCACATACACCCCTTCGGATTAAGGTGGGGAATGTTGGACATATAATTCATTAAGGTTATGGTGTGAAATGTGAACCATCATAGGGAGTCCAAGGGACCTTGGAAGACGAACCCAATGGCAAAAGTAATTTATTTATATTTGTATAATATTTAATGAAATAACATTAATGCTAATTTGCACAATCCAACAAAAAGGAGCATGATCTATTTAAAAAATTCAAAATTAAATCCCATTTTTTAAATAATTGCAATTTAATTATTTTCAACAAAATGAAAATCATATAAAAGTATTTGCATATGAGTGAATTTTTTTTCTTCATATGAATTAGTTTTGTATTTTCTCATAAATGATTTGACACATAACACATCATTAAACCAATCAATGTTTAACAATGCCCTATGTAGGCGGTTTCAATCTTCCACAAGGGGAACCAAATGTTTTTAGCCACCTACATGAATAGAAATTCCAAAAATATGCATCAAAATACATCTAGTTGTTACAATACAAAAAGGTAAAACACTAGAAATATTAGTCAATTTAGTGTCAGAAGATGTAATAGGCACCGAATCCTTGGCATTATATCTATGAGGTGCAAGAGGATCAGGTTCATACTAGAAATATCTTTTCAAATGTTTCAGTCATGCATCGAGCCTTTCCAAATAATACCCCTAATTTAAGAGGGTTCGTTTGATTTCTTCCAACGATGCAAAGATATTTTATCCATCCTCTTTCTTTTCCTTTAAGACCATGCCCAATATTGTATTATTTGCAAATGCACAAGGATGGAATTAATATACTATTTCCTTTGTCCCTTAGTAGTACTAGGGTGAGGAACATAATGAGAAACATTTGCCAAGATATTAGTTTCTAATAAAACTATATGATCAATATCAGCCCAAGACTCCATATTGAAATTTCATTTCAAGTTTCGAGGGGGGAAACAATGTAAAATATATATGCTACTTCTTGATATTTTTTTTAGCTTGGTTCCTACCCTAGGGACCTTGTATTATCTTCTAATTCATTGAATGTATTATACTGGAACAACCTATAGACATAGAATTAGCATCAGTGTAATGGTCACATCCCACATATATAGATATTGGCATCTTTGACTTTGTTACAAAAAGCTAAGAAGGACGGTTCATGTGAGAAGTTTCTAGCAAAACCATGGTGGCTCTGTCCATGTATATATATGGGAAACTTTTTCTTAGTTAGAACAAGCCAAATAGTATTTTTCATGTGATATGTTGCTAGGAAAGTCATGGTGGCTATGTATCGCATATATAATAGGGGAATATCGATTTAAGTCATAGAGGACTATTTTCATATAGATATGGATCAAAATGAAACCCATAGGCAAGGTTTGACATGGTAATGGTATTGGCTAGTTTGGAGTTTGAACTATTATAATACAAGAATCACGAAGCATAATATTACAACCTACACCAAGGTGGTTGAGTTGGTAAGATGTCAGCATTGTATACACAAGTTTGCAGGTTCAACCCCTACAAGATGTTATGCTTGCGATTTTTTCACTTGGATAACACACAGGAAGTGTACAAATAGTAGCATTAGTGGATGACTTAGGGATTCTCTCTAGCATGCCTTAAAGTGGAAAAATATATCACACTTAATTTAATATATAGTTTTTATGCGGTTATTTTTGGTTTTTGAAGCCAATATTTGTCCAAATTGAGTGCTATAAGTTGAGTGATTAGGGCTTAGAAATGAATCTAACCAAAGAGTGTGATGCCATTTTTCCACTTATTTGATAACTATAATACATTTTGTATGTTTTGAGGGGCTATGACCAAGTTTTAATGTCTTTGAATGCATAGTGAAACCAACTTTTGAGAAGGCAATTGATTGACATGGTTGATGAACTAGTAGAAGAAGAGTATGGGAAACAACCTGAAAAATAGTGACAATTTTTATAGAATAATTTTTGGTAGTATTTATGATAGTGGTTGGATTAAAAGTGATTGCAAGATATGATAGTGATTGCAGTGAAAGTGGTGCATGGTGGATTTATTATGGGAGAAATACCATACCACGTGTGTTCGTATTCGGGGATATATATTGAGGAAAATTTGACATAATGTATTCAACATATAATAGGGGGTAACAGTTTTTATTTTGGAAGGTATAAAAGATGGAGCTCAAATTTTTTGAAAAACTATAAAGGGGTATATAAAATGTTAATAAAAAATGGATACCTATAATATCTAGTGAAAGTAGGGGTTTTTTAGGTTGGGAATGTGTCTTGGGTTCGGATTGGTAGGTAGTTAAATAATGTGACTTTTAGAGGTATTTTCCAATATGTAGTTAAATTAACAGTATTCTTTAGTATTCCACAACACATGTGATGTGTCAGAGGTTCATTGAATGAAGCCGTCATGTAGTGGTGGCAGCACTTGTAGGTTGTGATAGTGATTATGAACTATGCAATGACACAAACTATAGGTTGTAGATTTTACTTATAATTTAGTGACATATGATGGAAATAGATATAGTTTGAAAATGATATGAAATATAGGTCCACAAGGAAATCGAAGAAGGAGGTCAGTGCCTCCATTGAGGTTGAACCCTCAATCAGAATGAAGCCTAAAGAAGGTTGGAGCCTCAATAAAGTTGGATCCTAAAGCATGTTGGATCCCATTCATCATTGTGTTTGGAGCCTTAATCAGGTCGTATCCTACTGTAAGAAACTACTTGCATTCTTTCGAGGTTGGTACCTCAATTAGGTTGTAGCCTACTGCAAGTGGTAGTTAGCATTTCTTGGGGGTTCTTGCATTTCTTCGCGGTACTTACCTCCAGCAGGTCGTAGCCTACAAATATATGTAATTAGTTGAAGATAATTAAGCAGAAGGATTTATGGTTTTCTCCCTTATGGGTTTCCATGTAAAAAGCTTGTGTCTCTTATGATCATGTGATGATGTGTTATTGATGTGATGGTAGCTTTATAATGCATTACTCTTTATGATGATTTGGTTATTATGGTTATTGTTAGGGTCCTATAATAATAGGGTTCATAAATTTTGAAATGACTCTGATAGTCTTGTAAATATGTACATACCTTGCTTTCTGCAAGTTGTTTTCCCATATTTTGAAAAATAATAAAAAAAGGAAAGTGAAAAGAGAGTAAAAGTCCTAAAAGAAATATCAAAGGAATTAGAAAAATATAAACCCCAAAAGAAAAAGAGAAAATAAGACCTGAAAGTGAGCAAGTCAAAATGCCGCTACTATTTACTTTACTGCAAGAATAAATGATTATGTGCAGATTGTTAATAAATGCCATAATTCATGATTGGTTAAAAAGTTTAATCTTAACTTATCATGCTTTAAATTCATGTTTTAGATAGAGAATAAAATGTGTCAAATAGTTTAAACTTGACACATAAGTAGATAGTTAGAGAATAAATGAGGAGCTCAACAGTTTAATCTAAGCCCTTGGATGAAATAAGGTTAGACTTAGATAGATTTATGCTTTGAAAGAAAAATGATTTAGGGTTGCAAACCTAAATGCACCCATCAAAATGAAGTAAAAATGTTAGAAATAATGATGGGTAGGTAGAAAGAACTTGTGCAATCATGAAATAAAGCATCATCGGGAAAAAATCACTAATTTACCCTCCCCCACATGATCCAATATTTTAAACCTTCAGTTACTGAGGCTCAGAGCATTTCTCTGACTTTTGTTGGGACCAGACCCAAGGCTCAATGACTGATTGGTTAAAAATATGGAATTCCCACAATAGACCCACATTCATCAGCATTTACCCTTCATTCATAATCATAATCCCTTTTCCTAAGTCAAACCCTAAATAATTAACTCCATTGCCATTCATAATCACTCAAAACCCATAAAATGCATTTTACTCTAGGCCAAAGTGTGAAAAATACAAAAGGTGCACACTATGTATTACTTTTCACTTTACTTAGATTTAAACAATGTATTTTCATAAACTTCACCCTTTATTTAATATTAACTACTAACTATATATACTAATTCCCTAAGTTACACCACCTGTATATTATTAAATTCCTTTTATTTTAAATAAATCACAAACCCTCTATTTTAAGTTTTAAAACAATGTTTTAATATCCCATATGCGCAATATAAATCCCGCCCCAACTCCATTGGTTAAAACATATCTATAAATAAATATCTCGCCCCATATAGTTTTAAACAACTGTCAAACGTTGAAAAACTATATAATATTAAACCTGCTGATATGTATGAAACATTGGTAAATGTTTAATTTAACACATGAACCTTACCCCATCGCATATCATTTAAACCTAAGGTTTTAAACTTATTAAAACGCTTATTTCTAAGGTTTAAAACCCATTTCCCCAGATATAAAATCCTGACCCCACTACCAAATCCCGATGCATTTTATGCAATGATCTTGACCATTCGCATAGACCTCCCACGATCCAACGGCGGAAATACAATATCGCAAATAAACTTGCGCACATCCCACCATTTAATTTCTACGCGAAATGGGTGGTATGTTGACTTTCTCCCTCCTCCACGTGTTTCATTCTTACTGGATCGCATCCGATCCATTCAAAACAATTTACCACCGAAATGGCACGTGATAACCACTCTTTGGTTTAAACCTTTGAACCTGAAAACCGCCCTTCTCGCCCGATGTGACTATCATTCAATGCAGAGGTTAATGTAACCTAAAAATGCCTAATAACATAGAAAATGCATTCATTTCCTATATCATACTATGCATAAACTCTGTGAAAAGCCCCCGACTGTGAAACAAGTCATTTTACATCGTTTTCATGCCAAATACCTTTGAATTTCGACCTGCAGCCATTGAATATTGCTGGGGAGCTCAAAATTGCTCCGGAAATCTGAAAGATACGATTCAAACTTTACAAAACCCTCAGAAACCTCCTTGAAACCATATACCTACATATAAACAGGAATTTCTCTAAAATTCAGCCCTGTTTTGATTTGAAAAAACCTTTTTTAAAGACAAATTACTTTTAGAGTTCGAATTTCACCACTTAAATTCATCAAAAAGTCCAAAAAACAGGCCAAACCCTGTCAAATTTTCTCCAGAAACCTTGTTTATTGTTGAGCATTGTTTTAAAGGGAATTTCCAAGTTTTAAATAAGTTTCCATAAACTGTTTGAACTCCAAATTAAGCCAAAAAACCTCTGAAGGTATCCCAAAGCCTCTGTGCCCCATCTCTAAGTAATTTTCAACCAAAATTCTCAGTTAAAAAGCCCAAGAAACCCTTGTTTCTTGTATCTAAACTAGTAAAATCCCATAAAGCCTATTGAGAATCCAAAGTTTAAGAATAAACCCAAGAAAATCCCATATTTTTGAACATTTTATCCAAGAAACCGCTACTAAAGTAAAATTACTTCTGCAAACTGTCTAAACTTGCAGAAGTAGCCAGAATGAATAAAAAGTAGAGTTCTAGCAAACCTGAAGGTTCCAAAATGCCAAAAACAAATCCAGCCATGACTTCTAAGACTACTATTGTTTTAAATCCTTTACAACCCCCAGTCATAGACATTGAGCATATTCCATTAGCTAATATTGATTGTAAAATAGTAGACCCCATTGTTGAGTTTAATCTGCTAGATATTCATAACTGGAGCTATGAGAAGTCCTTAGATAATGAAGAAGAAGTCCATATTTGGGAATCCCACTTACCCAAATATGTTGTACCATTAACTCATCCTTGCCAAGAAGTCATTAGGTTATGCCAATAGTATTATGTGCCTGAACAGAGAGCCATAGTAAATTCCAATAAAGAAGTGCTTCTCACCATTACTGCTAAATCCATTAACCAGATGCTACACCTCTAGCCTGATCCTCAAGCAGTCCCTTTATCCATAGAGGCCCTTACCAAGTTATATATTGGCCTAGATTTTCCTAATAGATTCATGTTTTTTCAAACATTTATGCCTTTGCATGTAGAAATTCCTTAAATAAATCCCCCTTATTCCACTTCCAAATTCCCAGAATGCTCAAGACATGTGATTTCCATGCTTTCCTTCATCTTAGGGTATTTTACTGATGAACACACAAATGAGTCCATCTTGGGATTTCTATCCACTTTTACCCCAAGACAACCCCCATCTATAATCTTTGATTATGCTAGTTATATTGCAAACAATATCCATGATCAATTGGTTAAATTGCCAATTGAAGGAGTGTTCAGGTACACTTCTTTCCTCCTTCACATTTTCTTATATTTCCAAGCAGATAAATTTCCATTTTCTCTTCAAAAGCTTGATGTACAGGGCAATCCTCTTTCAGTTATTTTCTAGAATTCTTTGCTCAGAAAAGAGTCCACAGAGTTCACATATGCAGAGTTTTCAGATTCATTCATCCATCCATTGATCATAATATTAACAAATACAGAGTAGCCAAGGATCAGTGATAAGATGAAAAATATTTTACAGTTTTCAGAGCAAACAAAGACTGGTGACTAGTACCTATATGAAAATCATACTGAGATCAGTGTATTTGGATCTAATTTGCTGCCATACAAGCTGCCTAAACATGTATCCATGAGAGTTTTTGCTTTAGAATATATAAGGCAAATATTGATTCTGATTCAATTAACTTTCTAGCAGCAAAAAAGAAGACACAGTTCAAGTTAAAAAACCAAGTTGGACCATTCATTTGTAACCAGAGGGAGGCAGAGGCAGAAGCAACAAAAAAACTATTGGAATTCATATTTGAAGAAAGCTTTCCTTGGAATTATGATCCACAAGGGATCTTAAGTAAACTAAGAGTTAAATGTAAGTTAATTCCCTCCATTCATGAAGCAAAGCCAGAGATAAAAAAATATGCAAATCAGATTCAGTGGATAGAGAATACTCTAATAGCTGCAGTGAAGAAAAATGATACTAGTCACATTTTAGAGACTGCTGATCAAACAGAGAAATCCACTAAGAGAGTAAGAGAATAAGTTGCCTATGTTGCTGAAACCACCACTGAAACAAGGTTCAAAATCAGATATAACAAAATGCTCAAAACAGATTCAGTAGAATGTGCTTTTCCAATATACAAATATTGATTCATTGAATAGCTCCATTAAATTCTATGCCTACATCTTGGTTTCACCTTGAGATTTTAACAACATTTCCTACACAATTCAAAGGGAAAAACAAAATTAGAATACCAAAATGAAGTATTCCTCTCCTTGAACATAGACAAAATCTATATCAAGTAAAAACCTTCGCAAACTGGAGTTTCTGTTCAACTTTTTGTATTTGGTCCTTTTGTTTAGTAACAACCTCTTGCGGCTGCAAATACATATAATGGTAAAAAAATGAATTAATTCAAGAGTATATTTGGTGATGCTTATTCAACTTTTTTTATAATGGTTCGGTGACAACCTATTGTAGCTGCAAATATATATAATGGTCAAAAATACATTAATGCGGTAAAATACATAAAATGGTCAGAAATGCAGTGAAGTGTTTGGCATTCAAAATGGGAAAGGTAAACTCAGTCCTAAATAAAAACAACAGTAATTAAATTATGATCCTAAGAAAATGTCAAAGGATATACACATTGAAAGAAGATAGGCATAGCTTTTTAGCATGAGTTCATAGGATAATAGAAGCATAAATTCAGAGTGAAAATTGATATTGACCTAGTAACCACAATTAAGAGAAAAATTTTGCAATTGCCTAGCACAAGCACATCTGATGATGAATATGAACGAATAGTCAAAGAATGATTAAAATGACTAACCTACAACGGCCTAGAATGTAGGAATCTCGAGGGTAAGTTCCTTAGATCAAACACCGAACGTCACTGATCACAAACAGATCACAAATCAGTACACCAGTATATCGCGTGGTTAAAACCATCGAAGAGGGAAACAGTCCACGACCTAAGCCAACGCGAGCACTTCAGGAAATTTATTAATATAAAAAGAGAATTTACATAAGCTTCTCTCATAAACGGTTATGGACAAATGACCCTCCATGCTCTTTAAATAGAGATCATGGACCAATCGGGTGCTAAGCCACGGATCAAGTGTTGTTAATACCGAGGAGAGAGTGAACCGTCGGATCACTACATATCGTGGTCGTCGGATTATAAGTTACAAATGTACATAGTAAATAAACACAATTTACCTAACTCTACACTAGAGCAAGTTATACTTAACCATTTCCTATGTGTCGGAATATCCTAACACCCCCCGTTAAGAATAACTTGGGATAGGATTGAAGGATTTACAAAGGTGACACAAAAGGAGAGTATTTCCTATGTGTCAAAATATCCTAACATCCCCGCTTAAGAACAACTTGGGATAGGATTGAAGGATTTACAAAGGTGACACAATAGGAGAAGGAAGGAGGCATTAGAGCTTATCCCCCCTTTAATTATAACTTTCTTGAACTCCAAGCATAGATCGAAGTTTGGTAAACTTCTCTTCTGTGAGAGCCTTTGTAAAGATATCGACAACTTGATCATTGGTTGAACAATACTGCACTTCAAGAACACGGACATGAATGAGCTATCTGATGAAGTTTATATGAAGCTGATTCTAAAATGGATATTTGCATAGTTGAATGGCACTCTGATTATCACACCAAAGTGTAGTTGGATGCTGCTGATGAAGACCAAATTCAGACAGGATCTGAAGAAGCATGGCTTCCTTGTTGGCTTCAACTGAACCACGATACTATGCTTCTGCCGAAGAAAGAGATATGGAACTTTGTTTCTTACAAGACCATGTAATAGGTCCTAAGCCAAGAGTGAATACATATCCTACAATAGAATATCGATCATCAGGGTCACTAGCCCAATCAGAATCAGTGAAACTAATCAGCAATGGAGATGCTCCTGCACTGTAATGAATCCAAAAATGAATTGTACCTCAAATATATCGAAGTATTCTTTTAGCTTATTTCCAGTGACTTTCATGAGGTTGGTGCACAGACCGAGCAACAAGACCAATGGTAAAGGAAAGGTTAGTATGAGTATGGGTTAGATACAGAAGTTCGCCAATAAGTTGACGGTATAAGGTAGCATCAACTTCAGGGGTAGTACAAGTGACTGAAAGCTTGACTCTAGACTGAAAGGGAGAAGGGGCTAGCTTACAGTCTTCCATGTGAAAGTGGAGTAGAAGATCACAAGCATACTTGGACTGAGAAAGGGTAATACCTTCTTTGGATTGCAAGGCTTTAAGACCAGGGAAATAATGCAAGTGTCTTAAGTCTGTCATTTCAAACTTCTTTTTGAGGCTATACTTCACATGGTTTATATGGTTGGGATCACTACCAGTAAGGATAAGATCATCAACATAAAGAACAAGGTTGATGAAGGACTTACCCACTTTCTTGGTGTAGACAGTGTTTTCAGAATGACACCTAGAAAAGCCATTATCTAATAGAAATCTATCCATTTTGGCATACCAAGCCTGAGGATCTTGTTTGAGACCATACAGAGACTTCCTAAGGTGAAAAAAAAGGCTAGAATCATTTTGGATAAAGCCAAGGGGTTGCTCCATGTATATTTCTTCATGCAAATATCCATGTAAGAAGGCGAATTTAACATCCATCTGATGGAATTCCCATTTAAAGGAGGCAGCAAGGGAAAGAACAAGGTAGATAGAATTCATTTTGGCAATAGGGGAGAAGGTTTCAGTATAGTCAATGCCTTCAACTTGTGAAAATCCTTTAGCAACAAGAAGAGCTTTATGTCTATCCATTTTTCCATTTGGTCTAAACTTTGTTTTGTAAACCCATTTACATATAACAAGTTTTCTTCGCTTTGGAAGAGGAACAAGATCCCAAGTATCGTTTGCCAATAAGGAACGATATTCTTCATTCATAGATTTATCCCAATCTGGATGACCTGAAGCTTCTTCAAAGGTGTCTGGATCAGTATTTTCTGGAACTTGAGTCAATAAGGAAGAGGCTCTTTCGAACCGAGAACGTGTACGGTGTTGATTTGCAGGATCACCTGTACGAGAACCTGGAACATCCCGAGTAGGGTAGACAAGTTGAGGGAATATATTTAAGAGGTGGATGAGGATTTTCATCCTCGTTGTCATCATCGAAACTAGAACGAATGCTATAAAAAATAGAAGAGATACAGAGAGGTGGCACATATGCCGAATCAGGCTTGTAGGCCAAAGGTGGCACACCCACCAAACTAGGCTCGTAGGCCGATATATTTTCATCAAATTTTACATCAATTCTAATGATTATATTTTTGGATTTAGGTTGAAGAAGTCTATATCCTTTGAAATCTTCAGAATATCCAACAAAAATTCATTTTTAACTCTCAGGTTCTAAGGCTTTATGTTTCGCATCTGGAATATGGGCTCAAGCATCAATTCCAAAAACACGAAAGTGACTTACATCTGGTATGGTTGAGCTCCAGGCTTCTTCTGGAGTTATATTCCTTAAAACCTTAGTAGGAGTGTGATTTACTATGTAATTTTCACAGTTAATTTCTTCTGCCCAAAAATTGAGACTGAGTCCTTTAGATTGAAGCATACAATTAGCCATTTCTTTTAAGGTGCGATTCTTCCTTTCAGCTACACCATTTTGTTGTGGAGTATATGGAATAGTATGTTGCAATTGAATGCCATGCTCAGTGCAAAAGTTGATGAATTTGTTGTTAATGTATTCTCCTCCATTGTCTAATCTTAATTTAATAATTTGATGTCCAGATTGTTTCTCAACAAAGGCCTTAAAGGCCAAGAAATTGTTAAAAACTTCATTTTTGAGTTTTAAGAAGTATACCCAAGTGCATCTGGAAAAATCATCAATGAAAGTTAAGAAGTACTTGCAACCAGAGAAAGAAACAACAGGAAGTGGACCACATAAATCATTGTGCACAAGCTACAAAGGCATTGAAGCGTGCCAAGAGGCACGTTTTTCAAAACTATCCCGATGATGTATTTCAAGTACACATCCGAAGCAAACAACATCTCAGAAAGGTACCATAGGAAGACCTGTCACCATATTTTCTTTACATAGAGTTTGAAGAGAGCGATAGTTTAAGTGACCAAATCGCTCATGCCTAAGTTTTCTCACTTCATCACTATGAGCAACAAAAACGGATGGAATACATGATGACCCAAATTTGTCAAAATTATACAACCTTGTGGAGTCATTAGCAATTCCAATAGCTAAAATATGTCTAGGATCTTTGAGGTCCTTGATTACAACATCAATTTCGAGAACTCTTCAACTTCATCTTCAGGAATGGCATTTTCTACTTGTGGTTGTCAAGCATCTGGTTATGCATTAAATGTATCTTCTTCTTCTCATTCTCATGAGTGGCTGATTAGAAATCACACTAATGTTCCATCAATAATGCTAGTCTAAGATATTGCAAGACTTGTAAAACAATGATTGGTGGCACAAGCACATCTGATGATGAATATGAACGAATAGTCTGAGAATGATTAAAATGACTGCCCTACAGTGGCTTGGAAATGGATGATTGATTAGACCAGGCCTTAGAAATAGATGATGAAAAGCCCTATCCTTGAAAAGAACCGCCACATCTCCTAGATGTTTGTTTTTTTAATTCGGTTATAATTTTGGAGATTAAGTTAGTACCACCTAATTCTCGCTTCACAGCTCTCCTCGCATCTCTCCTCGTAGGTAACTCGCAAGTAAAATAAAAGAATTCTTTCTTCGGTAGACAGATATGTATCACCGAATGATAAAAATAAGAAAAAATTATTTCTTCAGTAAATAGAGTTGTATCGCCCAACAACGTGAATTTCTTTGTTGAGAGATATTATAAATGAAAATGATACAAGGCCAGAGGTTGAGACATTACTTCCACAACAATGAGCTCGCATATGTCCTGTATTCTTATATATATGCCTTGGCTCTAACTATCAGGAAGAGAGAGGAGTGCACATGCGCCTGGGGGTGTGCCTGGTGAGTGTTCTATCATATGTGTGTCAAAGTCCTTCTATTTCGAGGGAAAGGAAAAGGCAAGACTCTAAGAGAGAGGTAATAGTACCACCTAATAAGAGACACACACAAACAACAAGATCCGTCTAACATCGAGCAGAATAGTCCACAAGGAATGCAACGGTAATTACAACTAATGAATGAGAAAGGTATGTCTAACATCCTGCAGAATAGTCCACAAGGATGCAACACCAATAACAACCATTACAACACATTATTCTCAAAAATATAAGTACCAAAATAACCGAAATAGTTCAACTAATTTAACACAGATGAAAGAAACATGAATTACAAACATTCACATAATATTCCTACAAATATGAGAGGAGCTCTGGGAAACCCTAGTGATGGCAGATAAGTCCTAGAGATGGAAGTCAACCCTAAACACTAGGCTCCCTAGTTGATTACATTGGATACAACACTGGCTTTGACATGGAACTTCCGGTTGAACTCGGTTTTGTTCTCCGTTATCAATATTTTCCTAATAATCTACTATTGAGGTATTGTTTTATCCCCGAGTCTCACATTTTTTGACTTTGTGTGATTATTATATACCCTCTCCCCCTTCTCCTCCTCGACACAAGGCTCAGTCATACATGCGGGAGAAGGGAACCTCTCTGCTACTATCATGACTATCTCGCTATTGTTCTCCCGTCTCCCTCCATAATGACTCGATAGTCCGACAGGGGGGCTCAACCATACCTTGGTCACATTTACCCTGGCCCCAGCATACGGGCTCAACCCAACGTATTTATTTTTACCTCAGAACAGGGTCGGTTGGCACAAAAGGGTTTGTTGGGTCAATTTACAATTGTAAACTAATGCAATTATTTATTATCGATCTGGGTTAGTGGAACTTAGAAGCATCCCCAAATTATATGGGTTTCAGTTATGGTCAAATTAGAAGATGGTTATTAATTATTTAAGGAAATGCATATTACAAATATAAATATAACTTAAATCATTTCTAAATTCAGATGTGTAACTAGAAGCAGAAGAATCTCCTAAATTAAGAGATTGGTTTTTCCTTCTCTAAAAAGAATACCATATGAATTAGAAATCAAAAGCTACTTAACTAAATAATAGATTCAGATACATGAAGCAATAATTGAAGAGGTTCTTCACTGAAGAGGTCCTGATTGTCCTTCATCATACTTTCATTTATCAGTCATGCTATTGTTAAAACATGAATTCAGGAGAGCATGTAAAAAATGAATTCTAGTTTCTAGTTTCTTGATCAGATAGAAGAAGTATTTAACTTAAACACTGTGTTGACTCTTCATATTCAGGATAGAAACAAGATTAAGATTCATCAGCAATCATGTAAAAGCATATAAAAGCATGTAAAGGCATGTAAAGATGAATTCTAACTGAAGATCTTGAATAAATAAAAAGAATGCCTAACTTACACATTTGTTTGTCATTTCATATGAAAGTTAAGAATGATCATTAGATTCACCAATACTAAGAAATAATAAGCATAAACAAATTAAACATAAACAAGCTAATTCATAAATTGCAGCTACAAAATAAACTAAGAAGTGTACTTAGCTCGGTGTCGGGGCCCTCCACCCTTGCCTCGCACACTGAAGGTGAATTCAGATACTTAAAACTTCAATCAATCAACCAGCATATAACAACACCAATTATGGTAGGACAGGTCTTCAATTGTGCCTCCAAGTCTCAGAAATAATATTAATTCATACAAGTTCTACAAACATCTATATTATTCAAGCCTTCAAAGTTTGAGGCTTAAATAGATAAAGTATCTAACAAACTCATCTAAATTAGTTCAAATAGTCATAACTATCCTTATCTTATCATATAAAGTCGAATTCATCCATTAGATCCAGTAAAATCTAGAAAATCCCACAAAATAAGAGTTTTGACCTAGTTTCTAGGGATCCTCCATGAAGACTGGTCCTGTTTGACCACCTTTGACCATGCCTATTAAAGCTCGGTCTAACTATGCCAACAAGTGTATTTTTATTCTTAGTTCTTGATATTTCTATAAACATATCCATCTCGAGCCCAAGTTTCCTGCACATATGCAAACCATAAGGCTATTACAGGAATTTCGGATGTTGTCCAAAAATGCACTTAAATTTCAATTTTTACAAAAACATCTGATAATTGAAAAATATAATTTAAATACTCGTATATGCATATTTTTGTCAATATAAGGTGGATAATATGGTGAATTGATGAATAATATGGAAAAATAAGATATATTTCATAAACAAAAGAGATCAAAAACGAGGGCCAACATCTCCCCAAAACTGATTATCATGCATGTCCTCATGCTTGCTTCTTCCTCTTTAACCTTCTGAGTTCAAATGTTGATCCCATCCCTGATCCTGAAACTTCATGCTATGCTATGTATAGAAGAGAATCCATGTCTTTTCCTTGTTCTTCTTTGTAGATGGAGGTCTTAACCTTTTGTTTCTCATACTTGGTCTTCCAGGAATTTTTCTCTTGAAGCCACCTGAATGCCTGTGTATAGAGAATATTGTTTCTAGTTTTTAACTTTCCCATTTCTTCACTTATATTCTCATTCTCCGTAACCAATTTCTCATTAGTTATTTTATAAGTTTCATTTTCTTCCTTTAGGTGCCTCTCCATGATTTTGCTTATATTTGAGCTATCAGTTAATTCTCTAACTCTAGAAAGGTTTTGATCTTCCTCCTTGGTATTTTTAGAAACTGAAGTATTTTCAACCTCATTATTTTCAAAATAGGAATCTCTGTCTACAGGATTTTCATTCACTTCTTGTTACATCCTCTCAAGGATTTCATTTGCCTATTTTGTTAAAGGAGATGTTTCTATGACTTGTACTTCTGGTTCTATTGAATGCTTCTTTTTATGTCTACTGGAAATAGTAAAAAATAATGTTTCTTTTTCTAACATAACTGTTTCCTGCTATTTCTTTGACCTTGTTTTAGGATAAAGAGGTGAACTTAAGTTTGTTTTCAGTGACTTGTTCTACAAACATATTTTCAACCAAGAAATCTTCCCAAACCATCCACTTAACTTTCAACTGGTAATCCACAAGGATTTTGATGAGCCCCTGATGAATACTTTGAGCCTCTTTGGGTTTAGTCTCTGATTTTATACTCTCAATCATCTTCATCAAATTTTTGTAAAAGAAATAGGGCAGATTGATCCTTATATCTCCTTTGATATGTTGTAGTAACCTGACATGATAAAGGTGTACTACACTATATCTATTGCCACAAGTGAAGAACTTTTGAATTATCAATACTAGCTCTACCCATGGTTCATTGAACCACTCCCTTGGGATCCCTTTTGACCTATCAAAAGAACCCTTCCTATTTTTATCCAAGAAAAATGTCCAGCCCTTGTATTTGAAATGTAATCCATTGTGGTATAATTCATGTGAAGATGGCAAGTCTAAAGCTTCAGAAATATACTCTGGAGTCAAAGGTATATGTAGAATACCCACCATGGTTTCATTCTATTTTTAATTGTTTACAAATTATCTTGTGACATCCTCATTGTGACCTTTGAATTTTTGGAGAAAACCTAATAAACCTGACTGATAGAGTTTCTCAATTGTTTCCCTACTCCAATGTTAAATTTGGAAGTCTTTGGGTTCTATTCTTGAAGCCATTTAGTTTGGAAACCATTTTATATAACCATCTATCATCATTAACTTCATCTTTGTAAAAGAAAAATCAAGTACTTGATGTAATCATAGTAGTAGGCTTACCTTTTGTTTTACTACCCTGTTGAATCAATCCTCTTTTTTTCTTTTCAAAAATGTGAGCTTACTATTTCAAATAAACAAAAATTCATGTTTCTAATGTCCTAACCTTCATTTAATTCTCTGTCCTCTTTAAAAGCAATCTTTGTCTCTGTTTTGTAAAAGAAATTTGACTATGTAAAAAAAAATTGAATTTTTTTTATACAACAGTGTTTTTCACCCATCAATTTCATACAAAAAATGTTTTCAAAACATAGCATTATGTCTATAATTCAGACTCACTGTGTATACAAATGAATAATTCAACCATCTCATCAAAAATATCATTATAAATTCACTGCTTTTCTTCAAACATTCTTCATACTTTGTCCTCTGCCAAATATAAAACCATGTCTAACTGTGTTTTGTAACTCCATTTTTCTCCACAAATTCTGTTTTGAACTACTGAGTGTGCTAATAAAATAAGCATATTACACAACTCAGTTTAAAAATACAAACTCATTGTGTAATTCAAATTAGAATTCTTCATTCTCTGTTTTCCATTTAAAATAGAAGACTGCATGTGAGGACGTGTTTGAGCTTACCTATCTTATGCAATTATCCTTGTGATCTTCTTCTTTGATCCTCGTGATCTTTCTTCTAGTTTAATTGAGGTTTCAACTAGTGCCAATCTCAATAAAATATTCATTCATTAACTCACTGAATCAACAAAATATTCCGTTGCTTGATTGATGGCAGAGTAGTTTTGAAAGGTGTCAAAGTTTTTTTGAGTGGTGTCAATACCAAAAAAAACGTAATGATATGCTTTACAAATCGAAATATATGACTCCTTTTATAACTTTGAGTTTGTTTAAACAATCTTGAGATCTATTCATGCAACCATTTGTTGTTTTAAACAACCAAATCCACATTTACTTCTTACCTTCTCCTTCACGGGATTTCGCTTCCTGATAGCACGACTGCTTGACAAGTTCTCAGGATTTATGGCTTTGAAAACTCCAGTTATATCCCTTATCACTATGTTCCTCCTCTTTGATATATTCTCTCCCTTCTTCTCTGTGTTTTATCTCTCTATTCCTCTCTCCAGTTCTGCATTTTATTTTGTTTTCACAGGGTTGTAAACAAGGATGCATGCTTTGACTGCATGCTCTCCCTCTCTCACTAAGCCTCTTGGAAGGAAATGGTGGTGAAAATGCAGCGTAAATACCTTGGCAATGGTCATTTCTAGTCTTAGCAATGGCAGAAATTGTGTCATATGTTTTACACAGTGTTATGTTAATGCGTTTGAAAACATTCTAACCGTTCATCAACCACCGCTTGACTGGTTCATGCATGTATTTTCTTTGACTGTCATGTTGGCTATGGTGTACATTCTTCCTTTGTTTTATTCATTATGAAGCTCCTTTCACGCTTTGTTTTTATGACCATGTCTATTTCCATATTCCTCATTATCTCCATGCGCCATCATGATGTCTGCTTCCATACTCAGCATTATTACCATTTACATATGTGCCATCATACTTCATCACCGTATGCTATCTCCTCTTCATTTCTCACTGCTGCATGCATTACGGTCTCATCATAGAATACCATATACCATCATTTTCATGCATTTGGTTTATCTCCGCATTATTTTTTAGGTTAGTAATTGCATTAGTTTGTTTGCATTACATTTTTCTCCATTACCTTAGTTCGTCACCTTTTATGATTGCGCTTGTTTTGCATTGTTTTGACATTCAAAATAGATGCACTATATCATATGACTTTTGAACTTTGGTTTTGCTTTTTGTTATTTATTTTTTAAAATTGACTAATGAAATAGTCACATTTTTAAAATTAATTATTTATAATAATACTAACCTTTATTTGTTGTTTTGTAGTTCTTCCAAGGGTTTAATATTGACCTTTTGTATGATTCTCTTTGTTTAGAAAAACAGGGTAGGGTATGATATGAATAGGCTATGTAATGTTTTACTGAATAGTGGTATGGATATGAATGTGGATAGAATAGGGCTAAAAATCATAAATGATATAATGTAGATGAAAGTATAGGTGATAAAATGTAGATGAAATGTAGGAAATGTAGGTAAAATGTAGGTGATATAGGTAATAAAAATGCATAACTAGTACCAAATTAGTCTTTACAATTCTAGAATATTTCGAAACAAATTGAAATTTTAAGAGTGGATTTTTTACTCACTGTACTTGTATTCCCTTTTGACGTTCATGATGATCGACATTGTATTTATTGTTACGATGGCTCTTGTAGACTATGTAGAGACTTTATTTCTTCTTGCATCTGATTTGATTTAGAATAATTATTGTTCAGGTCCCTTCTGCAGGTTAAACTTTGACATTTTCAAGTCCCATATGATATGATCTTCAGTTGATATAGCTTCAGGTTCCTTCTGACCTGTTAAATTTTCAGGTCCCTTCTAGCATAATGTGCAATAATCTTAAATATTTGAAAATTTCTTCTATCGTAATGATTCAAGTCCCTTTCTGAATAATTTTCTCAACAACAATTCAGGTCCCTTCTATAAATGTTGAATAATGTACCAGGTTTCTTTGTAATTGTAGTTCATATTCTGTCTTCAATTCAGTTGTTGAAAAATATTTTCATAGTTTTTTATTTCACACCTTCCCCCAAGCTTATGATTTGACTTGTCCTCAAGTCTGCAATCTCTTGGAAGGTATATCTACAAAAATTAAGTAAAGTAAAATGAAAACAAAAATAGAATTCATGTTGGCCAAACTAGCTGGTTTTCGGACATGAATTCAAGTTTGTATTATGCCAATTTCTTGGATTTTCACAACCAAACTCTTTTATTATTATTATTTTTATAATTTTTTTATTTTTATTTAAAAAAAAAAAAAATTATTCTTCTAGAATTATGGAAGGCATATTGCTATGCTGCTCCATTAGTTCCAGATCTGAATCCATTGAATTTTTTCTCAGAAAATCCTCTTTATTTATAGGATTATTGTAGATTTTAAGCCTATGTCCATTGACGACAAACGAAACAGATGCTTCATCAATTGTTTTTATCTTGACATCTCCATTGTCGATATTTCTTCAATCTCATATGGCCCGAGCCAATGAGTCCTAAATGTTTCTTTGAAATCTTTGAACTTGGAGTCGAACAAGAGTGCCCAATCTTCTTTCTAAAACACTTTATTCTTTATGAATTGATCATGCCATTTGATCCTTTATTCCTGGACAAGAGAGGTATGTTCGACTACTTGTTGTTGTATCTCATCCAGGTTTTTTAACTGCATAATTCTCTCTTGTTGTGCCTCAAACAATTCCATCTCCAATTCTGCTGCTAGCTTGTATGTATGTATTTGAAATTCAATGGATAATAGGACTTCTTTTCCATACACTAACTGATATGGAATTAATCCAGTTGTGTTTTTCCAAGTTATTCTATATGCCCATAGGGCATCTCTCAACTTTTCTGACCAGTCCTTTTTGTTCATTTTTACAGTCTTCGTCATGATGTTTTCTAGGACTTTGTTTGTTGATTCCACTTTTCCGTTGGCTTGCGGCTGATACGGTGTTGATTTATGATGTTTGATATTGTATTTCTCCATAAGATATCGAACAATTTTTTACGTGAATTGTGTACCTTGATCAGTTATTATCTATCTCAGAACTCTATATCTTACAAATATCTCTTCAAACAGAAAAGACACAATAGTATCTTCTGTTGCCCGTGCTACTGCCTTTGCCTCCACCAATTTAGTTATATAATCTGTACATACAAGGATGTACTTCTTTCCATCGGATTGAGGGATGATTGGTCCCACGAAATCTAAAGCCCATTGTTCAAACGGTTTAATCAGTACTTGTGGATTTAATGGTATTTCATCTGATGCCACTGGTCTACCAATTCTTTGGCAGTTGTCACATCTTTTCACATAGGCTCTGGAGTCTTTGAATATGGATGGCCATGAGTAGCCAAGTTTCAACACTGTGTATGCTATCCTCTTATTTTCAAAATGAACACCACATGGTTCGTCATGACATGCTTTCAAAATTTCAATAATCTCATCTTCTCTTACACATTTTCTAATCATTAAATCAGCACTAGCATAAAATAGATCTCCATTGATCCAGCTATACCTAGCACTTTCTCTAATTATTCTTCGTTTCTACTTGTTTATGTAATGAGATGGTAGGATGCCAAATGATAAATAGTTAGCTATATCTGCAAACCATGGGGTTTTGAAATTTATAGAAAATAGATGTTCATCTGGAAAATTGTCTGATACTGGATTTGGATCACCAGGTGAATGTATTCTTGATAGAAAGTCTGCAACTTGATTGTCTTTTCCTAGTCGATCTTGTATAGTAATGTTAAATTCTTGCATTAATAACAACCACCTAGTTATTCTACCTTTTTTGATTGATTTTTTCATTAAATATTTTATAGCAGAATGATCCGTGTGAATATAAACTTGATAACTTGTTATATAATGTCGAAATTTATTCACTACATGTACTACAACTAACATTTTTTTTCTGTAACAGTGTAATTCAATTATGTTGGTGTTAAGTTTTTGTTGATGAAATATATGGCATAATTGAAATGATTCTCTTTTTTTCCAAGTGATGCTCCAATAGTTGTATCAGATGCATCAATTTAAATGTGGAATGGCAAACACCAATTAGGTCCTCGAAGAATGGGTGCAATTGATAATTTTTCTTTTAATTTTTCAAATGCATTATGACACTTATTTTTCCATTGGAATTCCACATCTTTAGTAAGTAACTTGAATAATGGAAAAGCTATTTTACTGAAATTTTCAATAATCCTCCTATAGTAGCTTGCATAACCCAGGAAAATTCTTACTTATTTTTGTGATGTGAGTGGTATTAAATTCACAATGACTTGAATTTTTGCAGGGTCCACCTTAATTCCTGAAGAGGGAACATGGTGTCCCAACACTATCCCCTCAGTTAACATCATAAAAAAAAATTCATTACTGAGTGATATATTTCTCTCGATGCATCTTTGTAACACTTTTTCAAGATTTTGTAAAAAATCATCATATGTAGTACCATACACAGTGAATCATCCATGTAAAATTCCACATACTCATGGATCAAATCAGCAAAGATTGCAATAACTGCTCTCTGAAAGGTAGTGTGTGCATTACATAAACCGAAGGGTAATACATTGTATGCATATGTTCCCCTTGGGCATGTGAATGTTGTCTTATCTTGATCTTCTAATGCTATCTTTATCTGATTATGTCCACTAAATCCATCCATGAATGAAAAGAAATTCTTTCTAGCTAATGAATCTAACACTTGATCGATAAATGGTAAAGTAAAATGATATTTTAATGTAGCTTGATTGATTCCTCTGTAATCCACACAAATTCTCCATTTCCCGTTTTTCTTAGGCACTACAACTAAGGGTGAAACCCATTGACTATCTAAAATAGGATAGATAAATCCGACTTGTAATAGTTTTTGTAATTCTTCTTTCACTATTTCCTTCATCATGAGGTTCATCCATATTTGTGGTTGCCTTACCGGTTTAATTTGATCATCAGTGTAAATGTGATGGATACATGTTTTTGGATGAATTCCGGGCATGTATTTGTAATACCAGGCAAAATATTTTGAATATTTTTGCAACAATGTTATTATCTTTTCCTCTTCTGATGACTGTAAATTATTACCAATATTCAAATGTCTTTCAGGACTGATTTCAATGGTTTTTCTATTTGAATTGGTAATTGAATTTACATGAAAAATGATTTCAAATTATTTTGCAATGACTGTATAGTGCAATTTTCCTAAAAACATTCATTTAAAAGATAATTAGCAGCTTCATATTGAGTTACTCTAAGCTGCTCTGAAAGATTTGGTTCTGAGATGAATAGATCTAATAAGTCCTCATTTTCTTCCTCCTCTCTAAAATTATAAACTTGATTAATACTGAGAATAGTTGAAGTTCTCGTTGTTCCTCTCCATCAAGCCATGATAATAAAGATGGAGACTGAGCGGGAGGATATAATGCAACATGCTTTCTTTCATCTCCATGTGTAATAATCATACTTCCTAACATGCATCCAATGTAAGCATCTGTAGTGGCTAACCATGGTCTACCTAAAATTAAGGGATGCCCTCCTAAATTTATTTTTGGCTACAAAATCAAGAAGTATATAGGATACTCCCATGAATCCAGTGAGACAATGATATCTTCTAATATACCTTCTGGGACAACTTTAGATCTTTCTGCAAGTTCTAAAACTGTAGTAGTAGGTCTAATGTTTTAAAATTAAAATGTTTCATAGTCTCAGTAGTCATAACATTGATAGCTGCTCCCAAGTCTATTAAAGTATTTGGCACTGAAAATTTGTTAATCAAAATGGTAACCATAGGAATTCTTGGATCAACATATTTTTCAATGACTGCATTTGTAGACATGAGACTTGATAGAATTCGAATTACCTAAATTGTAGGTGGATCCTTCTTTCTTCTGCCAGATTTATTAATGCACAATTCCTTTATTGTTTTTGCATATATCGGAATGTCTTTAATTGCCTGCAACAAAGGAATTTTAACATATGTGTTCTTCAATTCATTCAGAATATTAAATTCAGGGAGAGATATTGGAATATTCTTTTGTATCAATCTCTCCAGATATGGTGGATTCCATGTCGCAATAGATTTACCTTTCTGAATTTTCTTTTCTGGTTGAGATTGTTGACTTTGTTCTCCTTGCTCAGTTTCTTCTTCAATTATCAGAGGATAATCTTTTTGTAACACCTTCCAGACCTTAGGTGGACATATTCTACAGGAAGAATTGAATAAGTAGGATAATATGTTGTTGCTTCTTCCACATGATATGTTGGTCTATCCACCTTGTTACCTGGATTAGCTACTAGCTGAGTAGGAAATTATGTTGGTCTAGGAGGTGGTTGGTTAGTGGGTAGCTGAAGTTGTTGTGGTTGAATTAGCATTGGTTGCTTTTGAGATGGATATGGCATTGGATGAGGTTGTTGGAATTGTTGATATTGAGGAAATGGTTGTGGAGGGTATGGTTGTTGATATTGATACTGTTGAGGATACATATGTTGTGGTGGTTGGTTTCCATAGCCATATCCCCTCCAACCTTGTACAGGTTGGTTTTGATATTGTTGTGGTGGCCAAGCCTACCCTAGAATTGTTGTGTTCCATGTATTTTGAGGAAATTAAAAAATTTTGGGGTTTTGTTGAGGGAATTGTTGAGGCATCCTTGGTTGCTAAGGTCTCCTTAGTGCCATATAGTAGAGAGAATCTACTCCTTGCACTTTTTCTCCTTGCAATTCTTTTAATTTGGGACATTTTTCTGTTACATGATTTTCCGTGAAAAGTCCACACACTTGTATACCTTGCAAAGGACATTCCCTGAGTGGATGTTTTTGCCAACACTTGGGAAAGAAAATTGCTAAGACTTCATATTGCCCCTGTTTCTTTTTCTTAGCTTTCAAAACATATACTTGCATTCCCAAAGTGCTTAAGAGATCTGTTTTAAAATTTTCTAACAGGCTTCCTATCTCTGCTCTTGTTACTGCACTTGCTGTAGATTTGAAAGCTTTTGATGAAATATCTCTTTTCCCTCTCTTAGCTCTTCCCCAAGAGTATTTTTGACATAATTCAACAATTTATTCAAATTGTAATTTGGAAATATCTCCTTTTCCCATTACATTAAGAATGTCTAAATACTCATATCTGATACCCTTAAGAAAAATAATGCGAATAGTATTACGACTAAGAGAATGATGTTTGAATTTAAGTAAATTGTAAAGGAATATTTCCAAATATTCTTCCAAAATTTCGTCTTCTTGTTGCATCCACTACAAGAAAAAAGGACATTGGTGAGGGGCGAAAAATGTCACCATAAGCTCATTGGTGACGGTCAAAAGAGCCTTCGTCAACAAAAACTGAACGTCACCAAAGGTGGCGTCGCCGAAAGTATAGGTGTTGTGGTGACATTCAAGGTTCGTCACCAATAATGATTTATAATGACGGATAGTGATTGTCATCATTGCATATGAGCAATGCTGACGGACAATAGCCTCCGTCACCAAAAAGTTGAACGTCACCAAAGGTGGCGTCGCCAAAAGTATGTGTTGTGGTGACATTCAAGGTCCGTCATGAATATTGATTATAATGACGCATAGTGACCGTCACCATTTCAAATGAACAACAACGATTTATTGTGATGGACCTTCCATGGCCGTCACTATTGGTGCATATATATGGTGACGTTCACTGACCATCACCATTTCATTTTTGGTGAGGGTCAAAAAATGTCATGATAATTTCATTGGTGACTTCAAGGTCTGTCACGAATAATGACTATAATGACAAACAGTGACCCTCACCATTTCATATCAACAACGATTTATGATGACGATTTTTCTATGATAGTAGGTATTGATGCTATTCTATAGAGCAACACATTAGTGAAGCCCTCACATTCTGTTTGGTGAAGTTAGAAAAATGTCTACAAGCTCATTAGTGATAGTCAAAAGAAACGTCGCGAAAAATTGATTACACTTCATTCATATCAATATCAGAATGCGATGGAATCAAACCACCAACCTCACTTGTAAACAGGTATATTATTGAGTTAACTGCTAAAGAATTAGAATCGGTGAGAATGCTAAAAATGGGACTAAAAGTGTACAAAATCTTGTGATATGAACAATTCATCATTTTAATTAGAAGATGGTATAAATCTGCAAGGAAGGTAAATAAAGTGAATTACTTAGACTAATCCTGTAGTCCAAGTGGTGTATATCTATAAAGAAAGTAAAATGAAGGTAAATGAAGATTTACCTTCTATCTCATCTATTAAAAAGTGGCGTCTTATATTTCAGTAGATACAAATGCAGCTTTATTGTCTTGACTAAACCAAGGAAAATATAAGTAGAAACCAAGTTCTCTAAATGTTGGAGCAGATCAGTGTAAGACGATGAAAATATAAAGGATCAGCATTGGAAGTAGTTGTGAGGTCTTGGAAGCATTCATAGGTCAAGGGTCTAAGTCCTGGTCATGGTACTTGTCATTTTAAGATCTATAAGAAGAATTTCTTGTGGGTTTTCCTCTCCAAGAGGGAGAGGTTTTGCCCTCACTCTAGGAGCCTAACTTTGTGTCTTTTGTATTTTGGTAATTTACTTGATGAAAGACTAAATTAGCTAAGAAAGAGAAGACATAAGTAACTCAAGTAAACTCACAAGTAATTATCAAGAAGAGAATTTGAATTAATCTCCATCCCTACAAATTCTCAGCACATATATCACCTTGTTGAAAGTTTAAACACCAAACCATCCATTACCAAAATACAAAAGACACAAAGTTAGGCTCCTAGAGTGAGGGCAAAACCTCTCCCGTGAAAAGACTAAATAAGCTAAGCAAGAGAAGACATAAGTAACTCAAGTAAACTCACAAGTAATTATCAAGAAGAGAATTTGAATTAATCTCCAGCCCTACAAATTCTCAAAACATAGATCACCTTGTTGAAAGTTGAAACACCAAACCATCCATTTTTGTTATTTAAGGTTTTTTATGTGTAGCTATATTTTCCTTTTGAATGGGAGGGCATCACAAAAAAATACTTTCCCTAGTATTATCCTGAGTATAGATAAGACCTTCTCCAACAATAAAGGCTAATAGACATATACTAGTTTCCCTGAGTTCTAAATCTACACCTTGCATAACATTTAGTCATGTCACTTGGTTCTTTGCAAGATGGCACATAAGAGTAATGGGTAAGGAACCATGCATAAAATTTAGTCATGTCACTTGGTTCTTTGCAAGATGTCACATAAGAGTAATGGGTAAGGAAGATTTCATCGACTCACATAATAAGCTTGAAAATTGCCACAAATATCTTGGATTTTTTCCATAAAGAATTCAATCTCTAGAGCAGTTGATTGTCAATATTGGTGCAGCTACCTAAGTAGAACTACAGAAGTTTATATTTCACTATTATTAATTCAATTGCAACTGTTCTTTCTCTTGATAAGCTCCAGTGTCTAATCTTGCGCTAATCATAGAAGATGTAGATACAAGCCCTTCCAAGACACTGAACCCCCTAAACACCACACTGGAAGGAAGACACATCCCATGGAACCTATGGAATGCCTCCCTCTCCACCATCCATTCTGATGACCAGTGTCCTACCTATCTTTTGTGAGTGTTATTTTTTCAAACACTGCTGGAGACATATAGATGATCAATGTTCAGTTCTGCTTCAAGGAAAGGTTCATTGGTGTTTTACATCTTTTGGAGATTGTCAATCTCTAGTTCGTATTGCCCTCTTTCGGATATGGCAGTCCTTACAGAGATTGGCATTATTCAATCTATGGAAGATTTGTGTTTTTCACCATGAGGATAGCTCATTCTATGCTTATGTTCTGTGGAGGGATAAGGTATACCATCATTGTTTGGCCAAAGACACTACTGATCAAAGATGCCCAATGTTTAGATCCCATTGTTTATTTTTATATGCTCTTATATTTTGATAAGAGTTTATGATCTCCACTTTTTTCTCTACTGTTTTTGAATAATTTCTAAAAATATAAGACATGTTTTCCAAAAAAAGAAAAATCATTACAAAGTCCATCCTTACCTGGTATTACCATCAATTTCATATAGCAAAATTAAAGAAAACTAATATGGGGAAAAGGAGAAGACGTGAACACCAATGGCATACGATTCTAATTTTAGCATGGATAGGTCAGATTCATATCTAGATATGGACATTCAGTAGCTAAGCTTCAGTTTTCTTTTGTATTTTTCAACAAATTAAACGTGATACAAAACTTTGTACGAGTTTTTATCCCAGCACAATGTTAGGGAAGTGTAATGGAATAAGAAAGGTAAAGTTTTGAACCTGCATACATTCATGCCAATAGGTGGAGACTGAAACCTGTAGACATTCTTACTGCATATTTTCCATTTTGGCATTGTCCATTATTCCAAACCCACCCTAGAATTCTGATAATAGTGACTAGTACAACTTGCTAGTATATACTACAGACCCATGTCAAATAATTGTGACAATACAAAACTTAAAAATATGCAAGTACATGTTTTAAGGTCATTGGGATCTGCATACTATCTCTGCATGATGGACAGATTTTAATTAGTGTGCTCCAAGGAAGAGATAAAACCTCCTTGAGATCTACACCCTATTGCTAGATTGCATGCACCCTTCTTAACTAGACTTCAGACTAGGTCAAAATTAGCAAACTACTTAAATGAATTTAAAACTAACACTTGCAAAGTGCATGCACCCTATTTTACATGGAAAACACATGCAAATTACTGAGAATAGATTGTTAAGAATAGAACAACAATCCAATCTATAATATTGATCACTTCCTCATAATTAAAGTGCCATACTGTTGAATTTGGAAAAAGGAAGTGTGCCCCTCACTATCCTGTCGAAATTCTGCAACTAAAGCACTCATACCGCATTCATACATGTGTCGAGGAGTGCCACATGTGCAACCAGATTGTAAAAGACTATCCAACGTACAATATTTTAATACTACCTCTTATTGATAAAATTGTTCTCCACCCATCCAAGTCTCCCCATGAATATCTTGAAATTCCCTTGGCCAAGGGCTTAGTCAAGATATTTGCAACCTGTCTGAATGTACTCTAGATCAATTTCTCCCTTCTAAAACATGTTCCCAACAAATGGTACCTGATTTTAATGTGCTTGGAGCAATCATGGAATATTGGATTATCATAGAGTTCGACACAATTTTAATTGCCACAATTGACCCAAGTGGGCTCCAACATCTCACATGTTAGTGCTGCAATCAACTTGTAAAGCCATATATGGCTTTACAACTAGTAGCGTTGATTGCAATGTACTCTGTCTCTTCTAAACTCAATCGCACTAAAAGCTGCTTCCTAGTCAACCAGAAAATTGTTTCTAAACCCAAATTGAAGCAGCACCAGAAAGTACTCTTCCTATCACTTGCATCTCCTACACAATAAAAATCAATAAATCCATGTTTCATCAACTCACCATCTCTTGCATATTTCAAACCATACTGTTTTGTACCCTTAAAATATCAAAGAACATGTTTTGCAACTACCCTATGAATATGCCTCAGATCAACTGTGAACTAGATCAAGGTGTTCACTATGAAACATACATCAAGTTTGATGTTACATCAGGTATCTAATCAATTGTCTATACATCAAAGGATATACCATATCTGAGTTCAAGTCAGCATGCAACCTAGAATTGGCATTATTGGGGTGACCATGGATTTAAAAACAATCATTTGGAATCTTTTCAAGGTCTCAAGCATGTACTTTCCATGCCAAAGGAAAACCTCACTTGTACTTGGCCACACCTCTGGACCCTACTGGGTATGTGTTATATTTAGACACTGGAAGCTCTACGAAATGAAAAAGATCGATATTGTCAGCTTCCTCTACTCTTTCAATTGTTGCTTTTGCTTGCCTTCACAAAAAATTCAAAATTAGAAAATTTATTATGAACACTTGTAAGGAAACCAAATCTGAGTATTTCGTAAAGGAAGCAGTGGTATTTTCTGATTTAGCTTCACCCTTTACCAAGAATAATGACAAAATGTTTGTTCCAAGATCAAGTGCAAATTATTACAATGCTATCCACCATTTTCTTTTAGCCATAGATCCCCTTGTTGAAACACCAAACCATCCATTTTTGTTGTTTAAGGTTTTTCATGTGTAGCTATATTTTCCTTTTGAATGGGAGGGCATTGCAAAAACATACTTTCCCTAGTATTATCTTGAGTATAGATAAGACCACCTCCAACAATAAAGGCTAATAGATGTATACTAGTTTCCTTGAGTTCTAAATCTACACATTGCATAACATGTAGTCATGTCACTCGGTTCTTTGCAAGATGGCACATAAGAGTAATGGCATGCTCTGTTTCTTGTAATGCAACAAGAGAAGTCTAGGGTCTTTATGTTATGTTAATTTCCTACCAAGTGCATCGGTTGGAAGGTCAGTGGCATATAATGCACACAAGATATAATCTTTTTCGGAAAATAAAAATAAAAATGGCAATGCATTGTCTACAACTGAAACAACAATAGCATTTTCCCCAATATAATTCACCCTCGTTGTTACAACTACTAGCCCTAAACCCCATAACCCATCACACTGTCTATCTTTATGCCACACAGAGAATGGACCCTCTCTATCTCTAAGGCCCGATGAAAGTTCATCTCGTAGGAAGTGACTAAATGTTGACAAGCTTGAAAAAATCTCAGCAAACTGCAATATCTCAGCACCTCCTCTAACACATGCTAAAGATAAACATAAATTCAGGATTACAAGAGCTGAATCTCTCCAACTATCATGTCGAAGCTGACTAATTACACACTTTGCGGGAAAATTCTTTTCAAAAACAGGAATCCATGTATTAGATGCATGTAAGCCTTTTAAGAGCATATCAATTACAGCTAAAGATATGTTTGCAACATTATTTTTTTCAACAGAACTGCAAAGAACAGGAAAAAATCCCAAACTCATAAGAGAAACATCAGAAAGGACATCTCCCACATTCTTCCTATCTTTTATTCTCCATTTTCCTAGTACTTTTTATGTTGAGAATGAATAATATCTAATGATGTCACAAGCACTTCCAGGAGTCATCTAAGCATTGTTTCAAATCCATCTGGAATAAATGGCTTGATATATGTTAATGATCTTAGGCTTGTGATCACTATTCTGATCTCCTTTGCATAAAGTGTCCAAGTTTTCATCTTATTTGTTATTGATACTATACAGCTGGACATCCATCTCACAAAAATTATCAAAAGTTGGGCCTATTTAAAGAGAAAATTTAGCATGTAATTTGTTGGGTCACCAAAGGGGCCTAACACCTGTATTGATAACAGATAATTGAAAATATCTTCAACACACAACCCTATTGATTCTTCTGACAAGGATGCATTTAGGTTTATTGATCCCAACTGCACCCCCTATCCAACAAGACACAATATGAGGTCCTATAAACAGAAGGATAAGCATCAAAACGGACTGAACCGAAAATGTTATACCATAAACAAGGAAAGTAGGTAGAGTCTAGATGCATAACAAGCACATAAATTGTTTTGGATAAGTATGATAGTTCTCAAGCATGAATGAACTTACAACCTTTTTGTCAAATATTGACAAGGCTAACACAGTCATCAACGCTTTTAAGGCATTCAGCTAACAATCTGCAAGACAAGAGGCCTTGTTTAAACTTTACACAACTAAATATTTCTAGTGTCTTTTTTGCTGCAGCTGTGAACCCTTTGTCTTCAGAGTGAGACCACCACCCTATACCCAATTCTATTTCAAGGGATTTGGTATCATAAATATACTTATCTTCACACAATGGATGAAGCTTATGCTATCTGAAGTCTTCATCAAGACTTATTGATCTTGTTTTGTTACATTCATAGTGGTGTCAAATGTTGCTGAACTTCATTAAATCTTTTGTCTTTGAAATTCCAGCTGCAAGAGCACCTCTACCAATTTAGTGGTTTACTAAATCACCCATTGAATCCTATAAGATAATGCTAGCAAAGAGCTCAGTGTGCTTCTTGAACCTCTTAGACCTGTTATTGTGTGAAGGCAGTTCTTCTTTCCTGATAGGCGACTTATACAGTTTGACTATGGTAAATTGCAGAAGTTAGTGATTTTACTCAGACAGTTTATAATTTAAGATCAGTAGGGCACAAAGCACTGGAATTCACTCAAATGACGAAATAAATTAGAAAGACATTGCTTTTGATGAGCTGAAGGGACTTTTGTACCACCTTGAGATGAGTTGAATTATCGTACAAACCTAGATATATCTATTTATATGCTGAATTTGATTCCAATATGAGAGCCCTCTTTCCAATCTCATTAATGGCCTAAATATCATCCAAGATGATCATGAATATGGTGGGTATGGTGCTGAATTGGAAGAGCCCCTCAATCATTTTATGACATCATCAATGTTTGAGGAGTCTGGTTAAGAGTCTATCCATCAATTTAGATAAACAGTACAACAAAACAATTCTTTGCATTCTAGTGACTGGTCCTCTACACTTTATAGAAGATATTTTAGCCACCCTAAATTTCCATTTGTGAAATCAAGCTGTAAAATTTGCCATTGACAGGCCTTGCAAGACCAATTTAGCATCATCATAGAAATTCCTTGAAAATATTTCGAGGTTGTCCTAGTTAGCTTAGCAATGGAAAGAAGTCATTAAGCTTAGAAAAGTTTGCTTTTCTTTTTCTTTACAGTTGCTTTGATCATGCTATGGTTAAGTTCTTTGATATGACAACCTACAGGAAAGGAATTTAAACGATTATGAACATATTTCTTTTATGGGTCCACAAGGAAGTTTACTAGCATGAACTCCTTAAGGCAACAATCCAATCAGCTACAAAAACAAGGTAAACAACCAGAAATCATAAATCAGATCCCTGATGCATCCCTTAGTCTGTATCGTAGCCATTTTGAGTTGACAATTCTCCATGATATATATTTGGTGGATCACTTGCAAGAATTTTGAGCCATCTCTTGCCAAGTCTGGTAGTAGAACTAACAGAAAAACACTTTTATGGACCATTGTAGCTTACTGAAGATAGCCTTCCCACCTAGAACTCACTTCATTACAGCAGTTATACCTATAAGGAATAGTTCATAAAGGAGGATGGTCTTTCTTTCTCACACTAGTACCACCAACACCTCTTATTTCATTCACCAAAAATATGTGAGCTTGGGATATCTGCACATCATGATCTTAAAATGGTATCCTTATATCTGCAACTTATAAACTACATGTAAAAAAAACCAATCCCAAGGGCACAACAACGATGTCAATTTTAGTCCAAATTTGTGCCCAGTTTTTTTTTCAGCGGCTTTGAAAGACATTTCTCAATGATCATTTGGAAGAACACACTTATGTGTTTTCAGTTGAAAGCTAGTTCAACCTCAATTGTGAGCCACTGCTCATCAAGTGCCACATTTATCTCCTCGGCTCAGAAAATCCCCTTGAGATACAATGACAAAAATTTACCAAGGAAACATCCTTTCTCAAAGACGAAATTGAAGTAAAAAAGGGAGGGCATTGTCTGAAGAATAGAAGACATTAGTGCAACATAAGTAGGAAATTTCTTAGGTTGACAACTCGCCTGAGACGTGGAATTAGATGCTCCCACTTGTTCCTGTACACCCTACAATGTTTGAGTAAGCCATCTTAATTTCCTGGCTACACTAGTAAGTAATTAGGTCTCTATTCCTTGACTAGAATCTTGTTGATCTGACTTTGATTTCTTTTTCAGTTTTAGAATAGAATCTGGAACAAAATTTTCACATGCATTAATCACTATAAGATGTTTCTATGGTTTTGAGGACCATTCATCTTCATCAAAATTCATATCCTTGCTCACCAATGTCTTAAGTTGCACTTTAATTTAGATCATGTAGGCCTTGGATATCTTACTCTATCCAACAAAGACCGCATTTATGTTCAAGGGTTCAAGATTAGTCCTTTTCTCATCATGAATATGAATATAAATTGGAAAAAAAAAAGGAAACAAAAATGTAATACTTGTGGCTTCTCACCAACAAAAAATTTCTTTGGTGTTTTGTCCTTCAAGATCCTGTGAGGAAATTGGTTCAAGATATAGACAATGTGTTGCAAGCTTTGGCTTAAAGACACATGGGTAAATCCATGTCCTGGATCATGGTTTTAGCTATCTCAATGATGGATTTGTTACTCTACAAGCCCATTCTTAGCATCCTCTTGATCCTTGTTTCCTTGCAAAAGGTATCAAAGTCCTTGGACAAGGTTATAGTCCACTAGATCTGTCTCTCCCCTAACTTCCAAGGTTGAATGTAGGAAACTCAAGACAGAGTAGCAACAAAATGGGCATGTGAAGCAATTTGGATTGGGAAAATACTTGTAGATATGCAAGTTCATTAGGATAAGCATAATACTTTTTGCGATAATGAGGGAGTTACCAAGATGGAAAAAAGACCCACCTTTGATATTAATCAATTGCATTGAGGTGCACATATTACAACACTCTATGTTGTTATTTTGTTTTTGGTCAAAATCAGGGGAAACACTTCCCCACTATAACATGGGGAAGAGCACTGTCAAACATAGTGGACCATTGGCTAATCTGTTGCATTTGAGGGTTTTCTATGCCCATATAAAATCCATTTGGACTAGAATTTTGTATTTTCCTGTTGGCCTAATCATGGGCCCATAGTAACACAATGGAGTGTGCTTGTCAGGGTTTGAACCCAAGTCATCATATGAACTCCCTCTTATTGGTAGACCATTTTTTCTTGCAGCTCTTTTTGATAGCCAAAAGCCCTATTAAGGGTGGTGTTGGCACGGGATAAATTTTAAATTTACACTTTGTCCTGCATATTTTCAAATTCATTAGCGAAAATGGGACAAATTTGAAATGGCTTCACCAACTAGTGCCCCACCACCTGGACTTGCTAATTACATTGTATACTGCCTCAGTATCTTGAATATTATTGACACTCACAACAATGAAGCCCTTAGCCACTTGTTAACAAAGCTACATACACAAACCAGTGCCACTTCTAAGGGTTATGAATGTGCTCCTTTGGGCACAAATTTTGGAGTTCCTGTTTCAAGTCCATTTGTAGTAGAAGTGGCTACAAGGCAACTTCACATAACCATTCATCTCTTAGCAAAGACAGAGTGGTAGATTGCTTGGGGAAGACTTACAAAAAGGTCTTAGCTATTCATAAGAAGTTACCACCTGGTGGTATATTGATATTTGTCACAGGACAAAAGGAGGTGGAATTTCTATGCAGACAGTTGACGAAAGCCTTTGTGAAAAGAAGCAAACAAGATATTTCTCAAAAAATCAAAGCCCACTGTAGACACAAATGATGTTGCAACTGAACCCAATCTTGAGGGCATTTCTCAAGTTGTTGATGGCACAGATGATAGTGGGAAACACAAAGATGGAACTGATAGGTTTACCTCATTTGAAGATGAGGGGTTTAAAGTTCAATCAGAGGCAAACTCATCTTCCTCTAATGTTGAATTTGATTCACATTCAGATAATGAAGAAGAAGAGTGTCTTGACAGTGGAAGAAATTGCAGTTGATAGTATTGAAGCAATAAGTGAGGGAGTAGATATGAAATTGGGAAATATTTTTGATGTTTCTGTGATGTTTCAGAAACATCAATGTCTCTCCCATCCAATCAGCCTAATATGGAACCAGATAAGAAGCGCATTGTGGTAGTTGATACATCAAATGAAATAGCTTGTGATGGAGACATCCCTCATGCATGCATTGGTCAGTCACAGAGAATGCAAGTACCAAATGTTGATATGCAACATAAAGTCATGATTGAAGCAGTTGAAAATCATATGCCTCAAACAGTTATTATTGATGAAATTGGAACAGAGCCTGAAGCAATGGCAGCCAGTACTATTTCTCAACGTGGAATCCAATTGGTTAGGACTGTGCATGGAATTACTATTGAAAATATCAGAAAAAATCCTTCTTTAGAGATGCTTGTAGAGGGTGTGCAGAGTGTTACCCTTGGAGATGATAAGGCAAAGAGAAGGGGAGTTCAGAAGGCTATACTTGAGAGAAAAGGACCATCCTCGTTTAATTATGTTGTAGAGATGACATCAGGGACTGAATGTTGTATTCATCACAGCTTAGAAGCAACTTTGGATGCCATATTAGCAGGTGCTCTATAAATTTTTTCATATCCATCCCAGGGGATAAATATGTTGTATGATACAGTATGCAATTTCAATTCAAAAATAGAAATAATTAATCAAGTATCTATCTTGGCCTGTTCAAACTTCATATAAAATTTCCATGATATGTTGTGAATAGGAAAATCTCCATCATTTGAGGTCTGCCAGATGGTTATGAAGGTAGTGACAGATGGAAGTCCTGCCACAACAGAACCAGGCATTGGAAGCCATTTTAGGAGCACTTTAACATGTTTAGAGTCTGATGGTGTTTTTGAGACTGGTAATGAGAGTGGTGATGATGATCTTTTTGGGTTGAAAGGTAGTTATGAACAATTTCGGAAGGATGACGATTCACCACTTATTTTATATACTTATAAAAGATCATGGAGGCTGATCTGGAGCAAGTAGTGGAAGTAATGGGCCTAGAGAATGCAGTTAAATTCACAATGACATTGGAGTAGATGATGCAATTCTTGCTTTACATTCTAATCTCAAGGAGAATTATTGGATTCGAGGAGTGGCTAAATATCAGCGTCTACCCATATTTGTGATGAAGACAAACATGATGGTAGATGGCGGAGATGGTGTAGAAATTTGAATAATAGATAACTTATTCACCAAGATTATCCTAATCACACACTATTTGAGCTTCATGCATAATACATAACCTCTTCTACTATTGATAATCAATTTGCGGAAATTAAACAATCGCATGCGCACATTAAAACCATAAACAATCACACATATAAACACAATATTTATGGGAAAGCTTAAAGTTGAAAACCCCCAACTATACGCAACCAAACATGATAGAGATCATGTAACAATCATAGTACAAACTCCTCACAAGCTCTCAGCACTATCTCTAATTGTTACACACTACACAAGCTCAGATCATACAAATCACATGCTCCAATCTGCTCCACCTATTAGCCTGCCTCTACTGCGCAATCCAATATGGATAAGCATAAGATCCAAGTTTGAATCCCACCAGTATGTATTGCGCAATCCTCATTGGCATCTCCATCAATGTGTGTGCAAATCTCATGCACCAGTATAGTCACAACTGATAGTCACACTGCTCTTTCACCTAACCTCTCCACTGGTTTCCTTTGGCTTGTCCATACGCATCTTGCAGTTGAGCGATGCATTCTTTAGTTGATTAATGAGTTTATAATTAGTAAATTAATTAATAATTAATTCACACCACTCTCACTAATTGTATCAATCAGTTAGACTAGATACAACTAGCTCAACTAAGTTAAACTGAACACAACTCCATTAACTGTCTCATCAGCTCCACCAAACTCTGTCACATGAGTTCTAGCTGAAGTCAACCATGCAATAGCTCCACTAAACCCTAGAAATAGCGTAATTCCTTCTGTCAGCTGCATGTGCCACATCCGTGACTCGAATTGAAGTGCTCCAAGAGAATAAGATAATGTTTAGAGTCTAAATATTATTAAGAGCTAATAATATTCGACATATCTATTTTTAGACTGGTAATCTAAAAATAGATTCCGCCCAGTATGTCTAAAAATAGAAGTCCATCTATTTTTCCCAACTTGACCAACCATCCACAAATAGCATCCTGAAACTCATAGAACATGATCCATATGTCTAAAAATAGACTTTGTGCCAAAAATAGCCTGCGGGCCCACTTAGTGAAGGCGACTTCTTTCCACTAAGCTCCTCATCTTGTTGCAATCTCAACACTCCCTCTCAACAAGATAAGGATTATCTGCAATCCCTATCCTGCCCCTGTCGTATTCGAATTTGCTCCTGGTGAGTGCCTTCGTCAAGATATCAACATCCTGATCCTCCATAGGAATGTATGAAAGTAACATGATTCTCCGCTACACACAATCTCTGATATGATGATACCAGATGTCAATGTGTTTATATCTATCATGAAATACTAGATTAACCAAGAGTTTGATGCAACTCTGATTATCACAATAAATCACAGTAGGCTCCTAGTGGAGACAAACAGCTTGGAGCGGGATCTTCCTCATCCATATAGCCTCGCATACGGCCAAAATTGCTGCCATGTATAGGCCTCTGTGAGCCAGTGCCACCAGTCTCTGCTTCCTACTATACCAAGCGCATCGACTCGTCTGAAAATCCCGGATATTACTCAGAACGCCATTGGAAGCCTACCCAATCTACATCGTGAAGCCACCTGACTTCCACCTCATCCCTCTGTACCCCATGATCCATATCCATAGTGCCTACTGAGATAACGCACTACATGCTTGCACCGCCTTCCCGGGAAAGGCTTGGTAGGCAACCATAGCTTGTGAAAGGCGGTTCCTTTGCATAGCATATATCGGGTCGTGTATTGACCAGATACATAAGTGACCCCACCAACTGTCGATAAACGGTGGCATCCACTACCTCCGTTGAAGTAGCATCCTCCTTCCTCCAACCACCAGGAAGAGGAGTATCAACAGGCTTGCAGCCATGCATGTTGAACTTCTCCAGTATCTCCCGAGCATACTTACCCTGAGAAACAAACAGTCCATCACTACGCTGCCAAATTTCCAATCCCGGGAAATAATGAAGGAGGCCCAAGTCCTTCATCTCAAACTCTTTTGCAAGATCCTCCTTGCATGAGAGTATCAACAGCTCATCACCTGTCAAAATCAAATCATCTACATAAAGTATAATGATCAGCAACTTACCCTCCACCACAATCTGGTATAGGTTCGGATCCGCCTCACTCTTGGAGAATCCAAGTCCGGTGAAATAAATGTCTATCCGTGTGTACCAAGCACGAGGTGCTTGTTTCAGCCCATACAACGCTCTCTTGAGCATGCACACATGCGACTCGCTGCTGAAGATCTCGAAACCTTCGGGCTTCTCTATGTACACCTCCTCCTCAATGACTCCATTGAGGAACGCAGTCTTCAAATCCATCTGATGAATGTGCCACCCCATATGCGCTGAGAGAGCTAGGATCGTCCATATGGAAGAATGCCTTGCGACAAGTGAAAAGGTCTCCTCATAATCGATCCCCTCTATCTGTGAAAAGCCTCGGGCAACAAATCTTGCCTTGTACTTCTCCACACTCCCGTCAGCTACCTGCTTCACTTTGTAGATCCATCTCAAACCCACCACTGATTTCCCCTCCGGTCTCGAGACAATGTCCCATGCACTGTTTCTGACAATCGAATCATACTCTTCCACCATGGCATCTACCCATGCGGGGTCCTCCACAGCTTCCTCGAAAGCGGATGGCTCCGTCACGATACACTTGCTCACAAGAGCCATGTATCCAGTATACCAGTCAGGTGACTGTCTCTATCGGCGCTGTGATGTAGGTGCTCCTACAACCTTCTCTGCATCTTGAGCCAGTCGCTCAGCTTCTGTAGTGCACTTCTGCCCTCTGATGGTTGGCGCTGCATGAGTGGTCTCTTCCACTCCATGAACCTCTTCTTGTGGCTGTTCCACATCCTGAGGCTCATCCTTAGGAACTAATAGCTCCTCCTCTGCATGCAAGTGTAGCTCCCTCTCAAGCAAACACTTCATGGCTTTCTCCTCCTGAAATTTTATATCCCGTCGCACAACAGTCTTGAGACTGTCTGGCAAATACACATGATAGTTGTGGGGCATATCAGTGTACCCGACAAATATCCCAATCTCTGCGGTCAGCTCCAGCTTCTTCCTGGCATCCTTCATCACATGAATGTAAACAGGTGAACCAAAAATCCTCAAATGGGAAATATCAGGCCTCTTACTAGAAAACGCCTCCTCGGGTGTACTCATGCCAAGTATCCTGTGAGGACAATGGTTACCACCTCTTGCGATGTGCATGCCTCCGCCCACAAGTGAATGGGTAGACGCAGTCATGCAACATCGCCGTGCGGCACCACGATCGTTCTGTTCTTCCACTCGTGACAGATTATTTGTTGTGGGTTATGAGGTCTTATGAGCTCTCTTCAAATTCATCTGCGGGAATGATCCTTGAGTGTGAGAGATGGATGAATTCACCACCATTGTCGCTCCTAAGAGCCTTCACCTGCTTCCCCGATTCTTTCTCAACCAGCGCCTTGAACTCACAGAACTTTGAGTATGTCTCGCTCTTCTTCTGCATGAAGAAGATCCAACACTTATGAGAAAAATCATCAACAAATATCACATAATACCTGTGCGTTGCTGTCGAAGCTACTGAGAAAGGCCCACACACGTCTGTGTGAATTCTCTCAAGGATTGTCATGGCGTGATTCCTTCTCGTGAAAGGTGGCTTTCACAAATTTTCCCAAGGTACACCCCTTGCACTGATCTGACTGCACAAGAGTGCCTTTAGGAAGCCCAGTAGAAATATGCTGCAGTATCTTCAAAGCTCCATGGTGAAGGTGGCCCAATCTCCGGTGCCACAACTCGCCATCATCCCAACTCACCACTCCTTCTGCCTTGCCTGCCATTGCTGCGCAGCCATCTACCTACAATTGATAAAGGTTCTTAACTCAAACCCCTATCCTCCGGGTCTCACCAGTTGCCTTACTGTGCAGGAAATCCTTTCCTTCGCTAAAGACAACATCATATCCCTTGTCTTCTAACATCGCCACAGAGATAAGATTCTTTTTCAATCCTGGAACATGCATCACTTCCTTCAATACGAAGGGTTTACCAGACTCCCTCTCAAAGGAAATGGTACCGATACCGGTCGCACTGTATCTACCATCATCGCCCATCTTGATGTGGACTCCAAGATCTTTCTCATCCAGATCAGTAAACAAATCTCGATCTCCTTTCATGTGAAAAGACGCACCACTGTCCAGAAACCACACTGATCCCGCCACACTTGAGACCAAGCATGCGATCAGCAAAAAATCCAGCTCAAACTGTGAGGCTAAGGCCTCTTCAGCTGCAGATCTAGTAGCCTGCTTATTTTTCTTCTTCTGCGGACAATTTGTGGCATAATTTTCGTGTTGGTGACAGTGAAAGCACTTCACCTTGGAAATGTCCTGCTTCTTGCCTTTCGCACCGGAATGAGAAGCTTTCTTGCTCTTCCCCTTCTTTGCTTTGGCAGCCAAAGCGCAATTCTCTTCATCGGAGTTCTTTGATGACGATCCATCCTTGGTACTCCGCCTTATCTCCTCTTGCACAAGATCTGACCAAAGTCACTCCCATCCTGGCAATTTCTCCCGACCATTAACAGAGTCCTGATAGGAATGACAACTCTTCGGAAGCCCAAGGAGAGCCAAGCTCACCAAGTCCTCATCATCTACAGTCACCCCCACACTTCCCAGCTCATCCCTGCATTGGATGAACTTCGTGAGGTACTTGGGCATACTGTCGCCTTTCTCCATCTTTATGTTTTTGAGTTTATCCTTGAGCGCCAACTTCCTCTGGTCGCTCTTGCTTTGGAATAAATCTGTCAAGGCTTTCCACATCAAGAATGGAGAAGCCTTACCATGCAAGCTGGACACTATGTGATCCTTCACGCCCTCCAACAGAATCCTTCGACACTTTGCTGTCTTCTTTTGCCAAGCCTCAATTACGGCAACATCGCTAGAAGTAGGCTTTGGGACTTCAGCATCTATGAACTCCTTCAACCCATTGTCATCTAACACCGCCTCCATCCTATCCTTCCATGCAATATAATTCGAGCTGCCCTCAAGGGCATACTCCAATCGCAATCCGTTGAAAGACATCTCAGCTTCGACACCAAGAAAACACTGCTGCAAATTCGAATTCCACCAGCACAAAACTCAACCGCTTCAATGTTTTGCAATTGCTCCAATGATCAATACTGCTCCGATACCATGTAGAAATTTGAATAATAGATAACTTATTCTGAGTATTATCCACAGTCACACACACTATTTGAAACTATTACATAATACATAACCTCTTCTACTATTGATCATCAATTTGCGGAAATTAAACAATCACATTCGCACATTAAAACCATAAACAATCACACATATAAACACAGTATTTATGGGAAAGATTAAAGCTGAAAACCCCCAAATATCTGTATATTATAATGATAGAGATCATGTAAAAATACATAGCACAAAATCCCTCACAAGCTCTCGTTACAATCTCCAATTGCTCACCTTCACACAAGCTAGGATCATCTAGCTTGCCTCCTCAATCACTCCCACCATTGTTTCACTCTTTGTTAAAGCGATCCAATATGGATAATTATGAGATCAACGTTCAAATCCCACCAGTATGTATTTTGAAATCCTCATTGGCTTCTCCATCAATGTGTGTGCAAATCTCATGCACCAGTATAGTCACAACTGATAGTCACACTTGCTCTTTCACCTACCTCTTCACTGGTCTCCACTGAAACTGTCCATGCACTGAAGTTAACTGATGTATTCTTTAGTTGATTTATGAGTTTATAATTAGTGAATTAATTAATAATTAATTCACACCACTCTTACTAGTGTATCAATCAGTTAGACTAGATACAACTAGCTCAACTGTGTCTAACTGAGTTAAACTGAACACAACTCCACCAACTACTTCTACAACTCCACGAAACTCTGTCACATGAGTTCTAACTGAAGTCCTCCATGCAATAGCTCCACTTAACCCTCAGGAATAGCGTAATTCCTTCTGTCAGCTCCTGTGCCACATCTGTGCACTTAACTGAAGTGCTCCAAGAGAATAGGATAATGTTTATAGTCCAAATATTAGTAAGAGCTAATAATATTCGACATATCTATTTTTAGACTGGCAGTCTAAAAAAAGACTCCGCCCAATATGTCTAAAAATAGAAGTCCATCTATTTTTCCAACTTGACCAACCATCCACAAATAGCATCCACTGCGACTCATAGAACATGATCCATATGTCTAAAAATAGACATAGTCTAAAAATAGACTTTGCGCCAAAAATAGCCTGCGGGCCCACTTAGTGAAGGCGACTTTTTTCCACTAAGCTCCTCATCTTGTTGTAATATCAACAGATGGTAAGGGTCATGCGTACTATTCTTGGTTTGGAGACTCTTGGTGCAAGTTATTTTAGTTCATTCAAAAAGCTTAAGAATTATATTGAGATATCAGATGGAGCAGCCAAGAGAAGATCTTCCTGAGAAGAGATTGATGCTTTAGAAGAGGCCAGACTTGCTATTGAATATATTGTGATCCCTGGAGGGCAGCCAGTTGAACTTCTTCCAAGATGTGCTGACATTATTTCTCATTAAATAAAGCTGGTGGAGAGCTATCAATTAGTAACAGAGAAATCAGGGAGATAGAGAGAGTGACAGCCGATGACTACCCATGTTTTAGAGATATGACATTGCAAAACATTGAATCATAAAAAAAAACAATGAAATAGTAAGCCTCATTAAAGATTCTATTGAGCATATACATAGAGGCAGTGAAGATTCTCAAATGATTGAGCTGGTGGTTCAATGTTATAAATATGAAAACAATTCTTTTCCCCACACTATATCAATAGCGACAGGTGTGTCTAAAATCAATATAAACAACGAAATGGCTGAATGTTTTTTCAATTCAGAATCTATTATTACAAATGAGCAGAGATCTCCTGAAGTGGAGGAAGATAATCCCAAGATGAACCTGATGCAAGTAAGGCTATGCGTATTGGTGTTCTGACAGAGGATGGTCTAGTAGAAGTATATTTAAGAGCTAAGAACTATAACACTATGGCAGTGGAGCTTCTGCCGATATTATGCTAAACCTCATGCATGTTCGACTTATGAAGGATAACCGTTGGTTTAGATTGACGATTCAAGTTGATTTCGGACCCCCTCGGTGTTTAAAATTTTAATGGAGGAGGGGGGGGGGGTTCGAAATGGGTACTTTTAAAACCCAGCCATTAACCACGTCGCAAGTGAAGTATATGTTCGCACCTCCCCCCTCCCACCATCACAATACGGCTTACCATCTGTTGGGCTCCCTGAAATCTGGTTTCGGGTTTTCGTAAAACAAATGCTCAAAGTCTATACTTGGAATGAATTTTTGTTACTAGGAAAGGAAAGGAGGTTTGAACTATCATTACCCAAAAAGAGTGATATTTGCACGATAATGTACACTAATGGCACAACTGGTGAACCTAAAGGCATATTGATCACAAATGAAAACATTGTTTCTATGGTGACCGAAATTGCTTATTTTCTTAAATGTTAGAATGAAGAGCTCACATAGAAGGATGTTTATTTCTCGTTTCTTCCTCTAGCACATATATTTTATCGGGTGACAGAGGAATTTTTCATATCAAAAAGTGCTTCAATAGGCTTCTGGCACGGGTATGTGAAGCTTTTGGTGGAGGATATTGCAGAACTAAAACCAACTGTCTTCTGTGGTGTCCCACATGTTTTTTGATCACATATATTCAGGTTTAAACCAGAAGATCGTCGTTGGAGGATTTCTACTTATGAAGGATAACCGTTGGTTTAGATTGACGATTCAAGTTAATTTCGGACCCCCTCGGTGTTTCGAATTTTAATGGAGGAGGGGGGGTTTGAAATGGGTACTTTTCAAACCCAGCCATTAACCACGTGGCAAGCGAAGGATATGTTCGCACCCCCCCCCCCAAAAAAAAAAAAAATCACAATACGGCTTACCATCTGTTGGGCTCTCCGAAATCCAGTTTCGGGTTTTAGCAGGTGCGAAGGATATGTTAGCAGGTGCTCTATAAAGTTTTTCATATCCATCCCAGGGGATAAATATGTTGTATGATACAGTATGCAATGTCAATTCAAAAATAGAAATAATTAATCAAGTATCTATCTTTGCCTGTTCAAACTTCATATAAAATTTCCATGATATGTTGTGAATAGGAAAATCTCCATCATTTGAGGTCTGCCAGATGGTTATGAAGGTAGTGACAGATGGAAGTCCTGCCACAACAGAACTAGGCATTGGAAGCCATTTTAGGAGCACTTTGACATGTTTATATTCTAATGGTGTTTTTGAGGCTGGTAATGAGAGTGGTGATGATGATCTTTTTGGGTTGAAAGGTAGTTATGAGCAATTTCAGAAGGATGATGATTCACCACTTATTTTATATACTTATAAAAGATCATGGAGGCTAATCTGGAGCAAGTAGTGGAAGTAATGGGCCTAGAGAATGTAGTTAAATTCATAATGACATTGGAGCAGCTCATGCAAATCTTGCTTTACATTCTAAGCTCAAGGAGAATTCATGGATTCGAGGGTGGCTAAATATCAGCGTCTACCCATATTTGTGATGAAGACAAACATGATGGCGGATAGTGGAGATGGTAAGGGTCATGCGTACTATTCTTGGTTTGGAGAATCTTGGTGCAAGTTATTTTAGTTCATTCAAAAAGCTTAAGAATGATATTGAGATATCAGATGGAGCAGCCAAGAGAAGATCTTCCCGAGAAGAGATTGATGCTTTAGAAGAGGCCAGGCTTGCTATTGAATATATTGTGATACCTGGAGGGCAGCCAGTTGAACTTCTTCCAAGATGTGCTGACATTATTTCTTGTCAAATAAAGCTGGTGGAGAGCTATCAATTAGTAACAAAGAAATCAAGGAGATAGCGAGAGTGACAGCTGATGACTACCCATGTTTCAGTGATATGAAATTGCAAAACATTGAATCAGCAAAAAAAAAAACAATGAAATAGTAAGCCTCAGTAAAGATTCTATTGAGCATATACATAGAGGTAGTGAAGATTCTCAAATGATTGAGATGGTGGTTCAATGTTATAAATACGAAAACAAGTCTATTCCCCACACTATATCAACAGCGACAGGTGTGTCTAAAAGCAATATAAACAATGAAATGGCTGAATGTTTTGTCAATTCAGAATCTATTATTACAAATGAGCAGAGATCTCCTGAAGTGGAGGAAGATAATCCCAAGATGAACCTGATGCAAGTAAGGCTATGCGTATTGGTGTTCCAACAGAGGATGATCTGGTAGAAGGAGATTTAAGAGCTAAGAACTATAACACTATGGCAGTGAAGCTTCTGCCGATATTATGCTAAACCTCACGCATGTTCGACTTATGAAGGATAACTGTTGGTTTAGATTGACGGTTCAAGTTGATTTCAGACCCCCTCGGTGTTTCAAATTTTAATGGAGGAGGGGGGGTTCGAAATGGGTACTTTTCAAACCCAACCATTAACCACGTGGAAAGTGAAGGATATGTTTGCACCCCCCCCCCCCCCAATCACAATACGGCTTACCATCTGTTGGGCTCTCCAAAATCCAATTTTGGGTTTTCGTAAAACAAATGCTCAAAGTCTATTCTTGGAACGAATTTTTGTTGCTGGGAAAGGAAAGGAGGTTTGAACTATCATTACCCAAAAAGAGCGATATTTGCACGATAATGTACACTAATGGCACAACTGGTGAACCTAAAAGCATATTGATCACAAATGAAAACATTGTTTCTATGGTGACCGAAATTGCTTATTTTCTTAAATGTCAGAATGAAGAGCTCACATAGAAGGATGTTTATTTCTCGTTTCTTCCTCTAGCACATATATTTTATCGGGTGACAGAGGAATTTTTCATATCAAAAAGTGCTTCAATAGGCTTCTGGCGCGAGGATGTGAAGCTTTTGGTGGAGGATATTGCAGAACTAAAACCAACTATCTTCTGCGGTGTCCCATGTGTTTTTTGATCACATATCTTCAGGTTTAAACTAGAAGATCGTCGTTGGAGGATTTCTACTTATGAAGGATAACCGTTGGTTTAGATTGACGATTCAAGTTGATTTCAGACCCCCTCGATGTTTCGAATTTTAATGGAGGAGGGGGGGTTTGAAATGGGTACTTTTCAAACCCATCCATTAACCATGTGGCAAGCGAAGGATATGTTCACACCCACCCACCCCCCCCTCCCAATCAAAATATGGCTTACCATCTGTTGGGCTCTCCGAAATCCGGTTTCGGGTTTTCGTAAAACAAATGCTCAAAGTCTATACTTGGAACAAATTTTTTTTGTTGGGAAAGGAAAGGAGGTTTGAACTATCATTACCCAAAAAGAGCGATATTTGCACGATAATGTACACTAATGGCACAACTGGTGAACCTAAAGGCATATTGATCGCAAATGAAAACATTGTTTCTATGGTGATCGAAATTGCTTATTTTCTTAAATTTCAGAATGAAGAGCTCACAGAGAAGGATGTTCATTTCTCGTTTCTTCCTCTAGTACATATATTTTATCGAGTGACAGAGGAATTTTTCATATCAAAAAGTGCTTCAATAGGCTTTTGGCACGGGGATGTGAAGCTTTTGGTGGAGGATATTGCAGAACTAAAACCAACTATCTTATGTGGTGTCCCACGTGTTTTTTGATCACATATATTCAGGTTTAAACCATAAGATTGTCATTGGAGGATTTCTGAATAGAAAGGTGCTTGAATTTGCATACAAATACAAGCTTAATAATATGCGCAAAGGGTTGAAACATGAAAAAGCATCTCCACTTTTTGATCAAGTTGTCTTTAGCAAGATTAAACAAGGTCTGGGAGGACGTGTCCGTGTAATGTCATCAGGAGCAGGTCCACTTTCAAATGTCATCAGGAGCAGCTCCACTTGCAAGACATGTGGAAGAGTTTCTACGAGTAGTGACATGTTTCCATGTTGTACAGGACTATGGTTTGACAGAAACTTTTGCGGGAAGTTTTGTTTCCCTTCCAAATGTTATTTCAACAATCAGGACTGTTGGTCCACTTGTTTCGAATATTGATGTTTTCCTTGAGTCTGTCCCTGAAATGGGATATGCTGCACTTTCAGAAGTTTAAGCTTTCACAAGGAGAATACGTTGTAGTGGAAAATCTCGAGAATGTGTATGGCCAGTGTTCTGCTATTGATTCGGTTCGGATGTTGTTGAGTTCATCATTCATCATGTAGAGGTCTTAATTTCCTTTGTCCAAGAGGCAAAGCTTCCTGCGATTCTGAAATGCTTTCAACTATTATTTGAGCATGAAAATGCTGTGTGGAAGGCTACAAAGAAGCGGAAAAGGCGTTCCAATTATAAACCCATACTTGAGCAGGATGGCCTTATATGGCAGCGTTCTTCCTATCAGGGGACAAAGAGGGAGAAAACAAGAGAAGAATCATTAGCTGAAGTAAGAGATTACAAGCGGCAACAAATGTCATACCGTGGAAAAAAGGTCAAGCGAACTCCAACACAAGTGTTACAAGATATAATTGAGGGCCACATGGAGGAAATTAAGATAGCAGGAGGAATTGGTTGTTTTGTAAAGGGTATATTTGAGATACCATAGAAGGCAACACAATCTCTTCCTTCAGACAGTGTGACTGAGCATAAACAGCAATGTGAAGCCACCAATTCAGCCTTTCCTAACAGGGGTGAAGGATTCTCTATGTCTAGCTATCAAAGGATGCAAAGTGTCATGCGACTGAAGTTTCTGTAGGAAGATGTGTTTTGTCTTCTCTGATAAATAGGATCAATGCTATGCTTCACAAGCTAGGAAAAGAAATTGATGATGTAGATGCAAAAATTGGTGACCGATGGCAAATATTAGACAGAGATATTCGAGGGTACACATGGTAGCCAATGCCGCATTAGAACTAATGATCCAACAATGGCAGTCTGAATGGCAGAGCCAAATGTCAGAGCCACCCAGCATTGCCTCTTTTTGACCACCTCAGCCACTTTCAGCATACCTTTTTGATTTACGAAGAGCTTCCAAAGTTAATGTTATAGTCGGTTTTGCCAGAGATATTTTTTGTTCGAGCCTTGCATGGCCGTAGTTGTCAAATTCTAATTAAATTGTAGTTAATGAAGATTGCCGAAGTAGATTAGGGCAACCAGCATAGTTGCAGTTAAATAATGCTTGTATTTTCATTATCAAGGGTTGGACCTTGTTAGACTCTGCGTTGTAAAGATCATTGTATTGGAGCACTATAGTTTTTGCTGGGGCATCAATAATAAGAGACCGTTCACAGGATTCTTGAGATATTTTAATGGTGATGTTTCTTCTATGTTAATGTTTTTCTCTGCCTTTCATGCTGAGCATCAATTTCTCTGATTTTGAAACAGAAAATTTAGATTAAGATTTGCTAAGAGAGCACCTTAATTTTTTCTATGTTTACTATCTTAATGTTTTCTTCTCAAGTATAGTTAAAGAATTCTTAACTGCTCTTTAGCTATTACTGAACTCATTGTTTTCTTCCATCTCATATTCACACTGCCAGTAAGATCCAGTCTGCATAGTTAGCTTTCCCTGTGAATGCCCTTGAAAATTTGATGCACAATTAGCCCAATGGATTAAGTTTCATAGCTCTATCTATCCAACCACATAATCAATCAAAACAAATAGCCCTCATAATTTCTATAGCTAGCCTAATATCAGCCTTTATAACCATCAAGCTAAATCATAAAAACAGAGAGAGCCCTCTCTGAGTCTAGGAAGGATAGGTTCTGGACTCCAAAGCGGTTTGATGTTGTCCTCTGTCGTTTATTCTTGCCAATCTTATAAATTACAGGGCCACAACAGGTGGCACTAATGTTGCAGGCTATCCAATCAAGATAGTCCTAGTCAACTTCTATGCCTATAGGGAATAGAGGCTTGGTCTCCAGCATCAAAATTGGTCCAACTTACCACTAGACCAAGCCCTATGTAGGCTAAATATTGATGGTGAGAAATCACCAGAGGGAGCCACTGATGTTGGAAGCTAGTCAATGGGGATAAACCTAGTCACTTTTGTGCCAAATAGGAATAAAAAATTAGTCCCTAGCATGGTATATGTTCTTAAATTACACTAGAACAAGCCTAATCAACTCATATTTTTATTAGTAGGAATGATAGAGACGTGATTTTTAAGGATGGTCTGGCTTTAATATCTTCTCTAGGTTGTTATTTTATTTTTGGTCAAAAGCAGGGGAAACACTTCCCCACTATAACATGGGGAAGAGCACTGTCAAACACAGTGGAACATTGGCTAAGTTACGCATTTGAGGGGTTTCTATGCCCATATAAAATCCATTTGGACTTGAATTTTGTATTTTCCTCTTGGCCTCATCATGGGCCCTTAGTAACACAATGGAGTGCACTTGTCAGGGTTTGAACCCAAGTCATCATATGCACTCCCCCTTATTGGTAGATCATTTTATCTTGCAGCTCATGTTGATGGCCAGAAGCCCTCTTAAGGGTGCCACTAACGTTGCAGGCTAGCCAATCAAGATAGTCCTAGTAAACTTCTATGCCTAGAAGGAATAGAAGCTTGGTCTCCAACATCGAAATTGGTCCAACTTACCACTAGACCAAGCCCTATGTAGGCTAAATGTTGACGGTGAGAAATCACCAGAGGGAACCACTCATGTTGGAAGCTAGCAATGGGGATAAGCCTAGTCACTTTTGTGCCAAATAAGAATAAAACATTAGTCCCTAGCATGGTATATGTTCTTATTACACTAGTACAAGCCTAATCGAATCGTATTTTTATTAGTAGGAATGATAGAGATGTAATTTTTAAGGAGAGTCTAGCTTTAATCTCTTGAAGAATGTTCTTGTTGATTTCCCTATAAGTGTGAGATTTTCTAAACTGGCTCCTTAAATTCTGATGACTAGAAACACTAAATGATATATGTAATTCCTGGGAATATTGTTAAAGCTTTAAGTGAGAATGTCAGCAGCTAGCTATAATTTCTTGTTTTGTATCAATAGTGAATTGAAGGAATTTGGACACTGGGAAATTGGACTTCACCTGTTGATTTTGGAAATGCACCACTCAGGTACACAAGATGTTATGGATTCTGTAACTTTTTTGTAAACTTCCAAAGTAAGAAGTTCGACTAAGCTAAGCAAGAATCAATATGATGAGAGGAAGGAAAATTCAACTGGGTTTTGGCATATGTAGAAATGGAGAAATCCTGTCTGGAATATGAGCGGTGTATCATTTTGTATTTGTCACAAGAAGGAAAATTCAACTGGGTTCTAGCACATGTAGAAATGAAGAAATCCTATCTGGAATATGAGCAGTGTATCTTGTCTTGTTTTTATGATTAACCTCCATATTATCATCTAGAGGATCAATGGAAGAAGGAAGGAGTCAAAGAATAGATGCAAGGTAACAAGGTTGTTTTGGATATTTGTGTAATAAAGAAGGGAAAATGGGCACTTAAAAGGAAGCCTTGTGCTCTCAAGGAAATGAACTGTTAAGAGCAGATAAACAATCCAGGTTGGAAAGAGAAAATAAACAATAAGGACACAGTTAAATCTTTGCTCCATCAATCATACTGCAATAGCTAAAAGTCTAAGGATGGTTGGAAAAAATTCTCATAGTAGCATCTGCTTGGCATTGAGAAGTAAGGACTGTAAGAAGGTTCTTGTACAATTTCTTATAATTTGCAAATGTCATTGCCGAAACTACATCTGACTTTCATGTGTGTCAGGGAAGAGTTCAGAAATTTGCTTCCTTATGCAGTTAGAGAGGAAAATGCTAAGGCTTGCTAAAATCAGCGATATGCCCACTGCACAGTGGGAAACTAGATAGAGACAGTTACTATTTAAATTTCAAGAACTTATGCTTGACTAGCTGAAAAGTATTGGATTTTTTTTCTCATGACCTTGAGTACAAAGTCACATAATCAACTGGATGAAAAATCAAGTCTATCTTTCAAATGTTTGAACCAGGACTATATAACTGATATTACAGCAATAAAAGAAATAATTCCAGTCTATAGAAAGGTAGCATAGTAGCAACATACTTGAATTTTTGGGGTGCTTCAAACAATCTCGTCCTGAAGATAGGATTCTAGGTTGTTTGCAGTTTTTAATTGGCAAAGTTGTCTCTAATTTTGGAACTTTGTCGGCTCTTCTACAGGTATCATTTTGCACCAATTCTTCGCCAGGTCTTTTTCTTGGACTCACTAAAGGAGTTTCATTTTACGCATCCTTTGTATGATTAAACCTTCAATAGAACATTGGTTTGCCATACAAACTTTCTTAGAGAGAAACTGGCAACTCAGAGCAGGCTACAAGACCTCCTTCTATAATGGACAAAGGTGATCCCAGAATGTGGCAACAGTTTTCCACTTCAGCCATTGTAAAATAAAACAAAGAGCTTCTCTCTGTAACTTCTAAGGCCTACTTGGATGGCCTATTCTGGCCAAAACAGCAAAAAAGTACCTCTACGTTGTCATCTTGTGAAGGATAACGTTTCCCTCCATTAGTAACTTTTTCTATAGTCCATGCTTCTTGATCCATTAGTTTTGACTTATCCATACACTAAAGAGCATTAAAGATTGTATTCTATTGCACAAAGATGATCTGAAAGGGAAAACCTATTAAAGCATAGTATTTCAGTTGACGTATCAAATTCTCGGTTGCATACAAACATAAACTGCTTGTTCCATACAAACAGAAACCACTTGAAGATATCTATGAACCACCTGAACATCATAAATGTTCAGTCTCGTAACTCTTAAGTAAATCTGTAAAGAATGTGACATTAGCCTTCTTGGCTTAGTGAAAGCCCTAATGTTCTATCCTATTTGACAGTCTTAAAAATCTCACAAAAACCTGTAAAGATTTTGGCATTCTCTACACCCATCCTCTAAAAGCCCTAACTTTCTATCTTCCTCTGTGTAATTTGAATATAATACCGTCAAATACCAGAATAATCAATGTCCATTCTCCCAAAACTTTGAAATGTGCAGAACAGAAAGAGAAATCATTCAATCAAACTACTCGAAATGTATCAGAATCCCCATCCTTTAACTCAATGAATTTATTCGCAAACTCTGTCATTTTTTTAAACAAATTTTTGAGCACAACCTCCTCTAGTCCATTTATAGAGAGCCTTAGCTTATGGAAATAGGGTTAAAATTTTCCATTGAAAGCTTAGAATAATTGAACTGAAAGAACCAAAGAACCATTGTAGATACTTTAATCAACTTTTTTTTCTCTAATTCTGCTGCTTAAAACAGTGTTTTGAGCAAGACCTATTTCGACAAATTTAGTTCAGAGAATACAGTGGCTTATTTAATGAATTTTCTTCAAGACAGAGCATACAGGATTCATGACAGCCACAAGAAAAATTATGGGATTTTGCAATTTAAGCATTCTCTTGCAGAAAAATACCTTTTTTGAACTCGTTTTGATGGTGAAGAAACGCAAATGATCTATTGGAAGTCGTGCATGAAGGGATCTGGGGGCTCGGGGATTTATTCCAGAGCGATTGCAAACTAGGATGGTACAAAAGTGAGCTCCTGAGCTCGTTTCAATGCGTGAGCTTGTTTCAGGGCAAGGAGAGGGATAATGCAATAGCGGCAAAATACAAATACAGTGCGTGACCTCGTTTCAGGGCAGGGAGAGGGATAATGCAATAGCCAAAAAATACAAAGAGGCATTAAATGTAAAGGCGCCATATATTTGTATTTGAGTCAAATGATTTCAAAGAATTTGGAATAGTTTAATATTTTTTTAATTTGGAAAAATAAATGGAACAAGAGGGCAAAGGAATGAAACTAAGTTATTGGGTGGGATAATTATAATGGCTTGTGTCATTTTTTTGAGTCACATTGAATCCATATATAAATCAATTGTAAATTAAGTAATTATTCATTATTAAAGTGGGGTTTTATATAAATTATTTATTTATTAATGTTAATTTGTAGTTTTTAATAATATATTTGTGTTAAAGAAAATTATTTAAATTAATGTTGTATCAAGATTTTTGTTAATTTTTCTATATTATATTCTAATTTACTTTAAATTTGTTTTAAATATGTTTTCACCTTTATGTATGGAGGTTATTTATTTACATATTTAAAGTTTTGTTGTAGTTCTTTTCTTTAAAAAATGACTATTGTGATTGTGATGGTGAGAAGGTATTCTAAATAACGTTAAGGATTATTTAGAATAAATAGGAGATTCTTTCTCATTATCTAAGACTAATCTTTGAGAGAATGGATATACATTCCCTAATTATCACATAGCCAATAGGTTAATCTTGCATTTATTGCTTTCTCACCATGGAGGTTCGCTAAACAAAGGGAATACCTTCTCTTATGTGAATTTGATTGTCTCCGCCTCTTAAAGGATTTTCAAACATTAATAATTAAATCTTCATTACTTTAAAGATGTAGTCTTGTCGAATATACCAAAAACATAGTAGGATTCTTTCATTGTGAACAAATCAAGTACATGTCTAAGGGAAGTATTCCTCTATGGATGGTTAACAAGTTCATCAACAAATACAAGCAAATGCTTCAATCTATATATTTAATGATCTTTAGTCATCATCTAAAGAGTTCAAGAATCAAATAAATTCCAACCTAAGTTCCAAGTATATGGTAAGCTTGTACTTAGAGGTTCTATTATTGTAAAAATTGACAACTATGGAAGTTGTGGCAAGGTATTGGAGGAGGGACTGTCATTTTGGGGGAGAGCTAGCCTCTTTTTAAATGATAGTTTCCAAAACTGAATCCATCTTCAATGTATGTACGCTGTCTAGCTTTGAGTTTGGTTTCCCTTTCATCCTAGAGATCAGAGAAATACATGCAATGTATTATGACTTTCTTTGCCATTTAAGTTAGTCATTTTTAGTTCGGTTACTTAAAATTTCTGAAATTTAGTATTAATTTAGCAGGTGAACTTTTACAACTTGTAATTGTAATATCATTAGATGAGGTGATCCTCTAACTCAATGTTGTGTATATGGCAAAGCTAGAAGATGTTATTGAGAAGAGGAATATCATGATGTCATTGGTTTCAACTAGACACTAATGTAAACCCACTTTGAAACCACCATGGGGGATCTGAAGGGCAACATCTAGTGCTCTTGTGTGTATGAGGGTTCAAAATTAAGGCCCCCTCTTATTTACATGAAGTGTTCCTAGTACAAATCCATCTTAGAGTCAAGGCCATGAAAATATGAAGTCCAAGTACTAAATTTATTGTTTATAAATAACCTCTTTAACAAATTGACACAAACATATAATGATGTCATTTACATTAGAGGTGTATGTCACCTGAATTGTGTTACAACTTTAATCGCTCCCCCACAAAAAGGTGTCATGCTCCCTTGTGATGGTGCATCAACCCTAATGGAGAACAATCTCGTGATGTAAAAGGAATTTAAACATGATGTAACTTTAATAGTGCCCTACATTCACCCCTTGGCTCACCACTCGTGGCAAATGTGAGGCTATTTCAAGAATTGATGTGGATAATATCATTTTATTTTCTCTTATGTATAGTATTATACATTGACACAATTGTGGTTTTTTAGCAAACAAAATATTTCTATCAAGGGTTAGCTCTTTGTTCATTAGGGTTGAATAGGTTGTGTCATTATGAGTGATTTATTCATTGTCAACTCCTTATGTGGGAGAACACTACAAGCTCCATGTTAACATGAAGAGTAGATATTGTGAGCAATTCTTATCGAGGTTTTTCAAATTATCTAGTTGTTCTACATTTGGTATACATGTTATAAGTGCATTACCCACAAATGCACACCCTCGAGACCAATACCCGGTTCTCTAAAAATCAAATGGTACCAATATTCTTAGTTAGAGGTGAAGGATTCTCCTAAGAGGTTATTTTGTTTGTTTGAGGTGTTGTGTTTTACCTTAGATACTAAGTGGTTAAGAGCTTCAAGAGTTAATATTTAAGGGCCAAGGGCTTGGGGGGAAAGGGATTTAGGGGTTAAGGGCTTAATAATTAAGGGATTTAGGTATTAGGGGCTAAGGGGTTATGTTTTAAGGTGTTTGGGGGTTATGGATTAGGATTTAAGGGTCACGGGTTAAGAGAATAAGGGGTTAGTGCTTAGGGGGTTCATGGATTCTAGGTTATTAGTTAATAGCTTAAGGTTTAATGTGTCAAGGGTTTGGTGGTTTATGAGGTATGAGTGTAGGGGTTAAGGGAATATGGCTTCAGGGTTAAGGGATAGGGAATTTAATGGTTATGGGTTAATGACTTATTGGTTGTGATAATGGGGCCCCTAATGCCCTTATCACCACTATGAGGGGTTCCCCTTTCAATTTCTCTTGTTATCTTCCCTCTAGGCCCCCTAGCCCTTATGACATTAGGTCTTAATCCCCCTTCTCATTCTCTAATGCCCAGATTATAGATCATAGTAAACCATGCTTGGACATCCCATTTCTACCCATCCATGCTACATGTGTGTCCCCCAGTCCTATTCAATACACCACAAAATACTCCTCCCACATTTTCGGTCATATCATTCAACTTATCCTAACATTATGGGTGAAATTGGTGTTTATGTTGTAAAGTGAACAGAGAAAAAATATTACTTGTTTTTTCTATTGAGAAGATGTAGAAATTAATTGTCACGATTGGAATGTGCATGCATCAATCTAGATTGGCTTGTTTTTCGAGCTTAGACATGAATAATCATTTGGTCATACTCCATCCTATCGATGGAGTCTGATACCACAAAGGTATCGATGGGAAATTTGAGAGATTCTTTTGAAAGCTTGTATGTTGCGGTATTTATCTCCTTCAGAATGTGTCTAAAAGATAGCTAGTCCAAAGAGTTGGTGGAATCTATGATATCTTGTAGGATGGGGTGTAGGTAGATGTTTTCTATCATGAATTATTGACCCAATTGATCATGATTTTTGAATCCCCCATGATCTATAGGGATTTGAATCTTTTGATGGATGCAATTTCCAGAAGGGTACAAAGAGCAGTGGAATCAACTCAGTTGTTGGAGCCTTAACTTTGAGTATGTCTTACGTTATCACTATAAGACTGGGATAGGAAGAGTACCACACCCACTTTGCAGCTAGGTGGGATAACTTGTGCAACACCATCAAATAAGTCACAAGGGCATGCAAGAGGGAGTGGAGGAATTACCAAAATCCATTATTTTGTGGTTTAAGATGAATCTTGTCTTCTAAACACTATTTTTTATCAATTTAATTGTGATCTTTGTTAGAATTTCTCGTGAACAAAATGTGTTTTTTTTCCAATCCCACAAGGTATTGCTGATTAGAATGCATGGGACACCTTTAGAATAATCTTCCATGATGTTGAGCAGCTAAGTTTTGAAATTTTCTTCCAAGCTTAGATAGGACAACGAACCCGTCATGTTCAATTTTGCAAGGGTGGTGGTGATGACCTACACTGTGTTGGGACAAGAGATAAATAAGTGTGAAGAAATATCATCATATGACTTGCATAAAGGATAGATGTTGGGGTGAATCGTAAACTATCATGGATATTTTTCGTGAACAAAATGTGTTGTTGTTCCAATCCCACCAGATATTGTTGATTAGAAAGCATGGGAAACCTTTTTAATAAATCTTCCATGATGTTGTGTAACTAAGTTTTGAAATTTTCAACCAAGCTTAGATAGGACCATGAGCCTATGATGTTCAATTTTGCACGGGTGGTACTAGTGATGTCCTGCACTGTGTTGGGACAAGAGATAAATAAGTGTGAAGAAATACCATCATATGACTTGCATGAAGGATAGATGTTGGGGTGATTCATAAACTATCATGGATAGTTTTCGTGAACAAAATGTGTTGTTTTTCCAATCCCACCAGATATTTCTGATTAGAATGCATGGGAAACTTTTTTAATAAATCTTCCATGATGTTGTGTACCTAAGTTTTGAAATTTTCTTCCAAGCTTAGATAGGACCACGAGCCTATCATGTTCAAATTTTCAAGGGTGGTGGTGATGACCTACACTGTGTTGGGACAAGAGATAAATAAGGGGTGATTCGTAAAATATCATGGATATTTCTTGTGAACAAAATGTGTTGTTGTTCCGATCCCACTAGATATTGTTGATTAGAATGCATGGGAAACCTTTATAATAATATTCCATCATGTTGTGTAACTAAGTTTTGAAATTTTCTTCCAAGCTTAGATAGGACCACGAGCCTATCATGTTCAATTTTGCAAGGGTGGTGGTGATGACCTGCACTATGTTTGGACAACTAGAGATAAATAAGTGTGAAGAAATATCATCATATGACTTGCATAAAGGATAGATGTTGGGGTGATTCATAAACTATCATGGATATTCCACTAGACCGTTCATCATAACAGACCAGATAAAACTATATTTAAAAATGAATGAATAAGAGTTTGTGACAGGAAGTGTCAGTGAGTTTTGGATGTGCTAAGGAGGGAGTGACCAATAACCCAAGATTCTCCCCCAACTTGTCAAACTTCCCCTTTGTTAGGAGCTTTATCAAACTATTAACCATATGCAACTTTGTCAGAATGTGGTCCAGCACTACCAACTCCCTAATGAACTTGGAATCTTAGGAAATTGTATTGAATATCAATGTGTTTGAAATGGTCATGACACATTGGATTTTCATAGAGCTTGATGTAACTTTGATTCTCACAAGAGACAATATTGGGCTTCAACAACTGATTGGTTGACTCTACAATCAAGTTACAAATCTAGATAGCTTCATATTAAGTATATGAAATTTCCATATACTTTGCTTTAGTGGAACTGAGGGCAATTTTTGCTTGCTTCTTGTTGATTTGATGAAAATGATTTATAAAATGATAATAATGATGTTTAAAATGAGCCTTATGATGGTATAATTATACACGCTGATTGTTCACGAGGTGTAGGGGTATGTTTATAACATCACTGCCCTTGAAAGCTTTGTCCTGGAAGCACAGTAATTAGAATTTTCTTTAGTTAAGCACATTTTTGTGGTGGAATGAAGTTTATCAGATATCTATTTATACTTTGTAGAGGTTTGACTTTGTTTGTCCTTTGAGTGTTGGTGAGGTTTCTTTGTATTTTTTGCATCATAGTCTAAAGTCTTTTGACCTGATTTTTTAACATGAAAGCTTTATGCTTATTGGCAATGTATTTGAAATACCTGCATGATCAAGAAATTGTTATGGTTAATTAAATTACTAATTAGGTACTACAGAAAGAGGATGATGCTGAGAGGGCTTGCCTGGGTGACTTTGGGAGCAACCCGAAGGTGGTCAGACAAAGCTCTTCTAAGTTACAAATCTGAAGAGAAAAAACTGGTGATATATATGTGGTTGCTCAACCTAGGTTGTATGGAAAATATTAGTAGAGACTGTTTACCTTTCCGTGTCTTCACGAAAGTAGGTTATTTGGTCACAGAATAAGATCACTACATGTAGGTGATGGTTCTGTAGTAAGTTCTTAGCCTTATCTTCAGAATGGCTAACAGAGAGGATCAGGTTTGAATACAGGATATAATTTGATGAATTTGGAGATTTAGAGTTAAAGAAAAATTTGTGGTGATGTTTGGATGGGTGCTAATTTGTAGGGTTTTCCACTTTTATAATTTTCTTTGTTGTGCTTTCTACCATGCTACCTAGTTTCTTTCCTGTTGCCCTAGCATTTTAACTTTTTTCATGTTTATCTCTCTATTGTTTCTTGCCCCATTTGAAATGTCATCCTTATTTGGTAGGTGTTTTCTTCAATATAGTGTGAATATTTTTCCATCACACAACTTCTGTGGCATTTGTCTACGCAAATAGCTTGTAAGGCCCATTCATCAGGGTATTTGATGAAATAAAATGATAATCGATGATCACCAACTAATGGTACCTACAAAGATTTACTCTAACAATTCTACAGTTTTCCTGTGCCAACAATTATACAACATTTTAACCTCATGAACTAGTCTCCTCTATTCTCTTAGCTGATGCTATAAGCACTTATTGCTGTTGTCAAAGCTTTTACTCTCTAGTCCCATTGAGCTATTTCAGTTATTTGTGGACATTGATCTATTTTCATTTCATTTCTTCAATTTTTCTGACTGTTATGCGTTACCATTGGCCAATGCCTTATTTCTTACCTATGCTTTTTCTACATAAGCATTCTAGCCAGCCAGAGCAACAGGGGTAGTAGGAGCCAGTCAGTCCAGCCAAAGCCCACTAGGGGCAGCGCAGAGGCAGCAAGAGCCATGCAGGGCTGATGCAGGCCCAGCCAAGGTAGCACAGGGGTAGTGTAAGCCCTTCAGGTGTGACGTAGGCCCTTACTGAGCAGTGCAGACGCCGAAACAGGCCAGTCAGGCTGACATAGAGGGATTCAGAGCAGCGTATTACTGCCATTTGTATTTCTCTGTTGGGTGAACTAGTTTTGGTGCCCAATATTGTTGTACTTAGATTATGCATAATAATGAAAACCCTCCCGAGCTAGCTGCACTGGTTTTCACGCATTGGGTTTTTCTCGGGGACAGTTGTCCAGAAAATCCGTGTGTCACTTTTTCTATGAGCATGTTATTCAATATATGATCTGTATGTGTAGGTTGCTAGTTGTATTTACTATTTACTTCGCTAATTTATTGAATATTTCAGAAATTAACTTGTAACTTAATTCAAGTAGGAGAAGTTAATCAAGATACTGCAGTAGAGTTTCTTAGATTAAGAGATTTTCACATTCCCTAGGTCTAGCCCCATTAGGTCACCTTGGCAACAATTTCCCAAGAATCTAGCTAGAGGAAAACTTCTATATCCTAGAGGTAGCTGTGTTGTTGGGTGCCCTCACTCTCCTTAGAACTTGGACCAATTCTGACAGTGGAATCTCTGGATACCTCAAGCCCTAGCTCTAGGATCAAGTTTTGCCTAGGTGTTCCCAAGGATAGAACCTAGCAGGATCAATTTGACCTATCAAAGTAAAAAAAATTGTCTGATCCTTTCCCCTCACCTTGTCCAGGATAGGAACATCATTGGTTGCTAAATTCCATCCTCGAACCTGGGTTGGGTCCACTTGCCCCGTGTGGTCCCATTTGGTGTCAAATATTCATCAAGGACCATTTGGGAATCCAAGCTCCCAAAGGATTTTAGGGATTGATAACTTCCTTCATAAGTCTTTTTCTTCTCCCTCAACCCTTCAATCCCCCTCCTCTCTCCCTAGAAGATAAATTCCCTTGCTTAAAAGGAAATCAAGTCCCACTCTTTATTTTATCTTAGGGAAATGGTTTCGAGGGTCACTTCCCACCTATTCATTGACCTATACTCTACAAATTACTTCCTAAACTACCGAGACTCCACCCATCGGTGAAATTCCGTGAAGAGAAAGGAGCCTTAGCTGTGGTGACAATGGGCTAAGCCTCCATCGTTTCCCTTGTCCTAGCAGTTGCCCTCTTAGGAACCCCTTTTAGGTCCACTACTAGTTTGAGTGGTAACAACTTGTTCACAATTCCATTTGTGAATAACTCTTTGGTATGCCCACTTTTTCCATACTACAGCTCCAAGATGAGAAGTCCAGGGCTATGGAGGCTACCCTTCTTCTCTCTGAATCAATCCTCTACAATATAGTGAACTAGGGCTAGTTGGTTGGCCCACTTGACTGTTACTTTAGTCCTTCAAAGTCTGCACATCCTTAGGCCCTATACACCTACCCTTCTACCAATTTTGTTGTCCTTCAGCAGAACAAGAGTCAGGGATCTTCTTTGAAAATAACCTAACAACCCTCCAATTGTACTTGGACTACCATCAATCTACCCAACCACAGTCAATTATTTTTACTGATCTAGGGCCCACAATATTGTCTTCATCTAGGGCTCTTCAAATCTTCCACCTAACAATGGTTTGAGTCCTCTCAAGATCATTGTTCTTGTGTATCGACAATTTGATCTAATTTGTTGTCCAATCTATGAACAAATATGAACTACTCCTCTTATCATGCTTCTAACAATATATATATGACTGAACTAGGGTCACAAATCAGCCACTAACAGTTCGTTTACTAATTTTTCATAGGTTTCTTTAGATCTTTGTCTAAAACTCTATGGAAAGTCCACCAAAATCAACTCTTCTGCATGTCAATACATTCTTCATATGGCACATTTCTTCTGCATGCTCAATCTTCTGCTCAAGTTCCACCCTCCTTTGGATCTGTTGTCTCCACATATACTGAATCTGCAAACCATCTTCCAGATCTGTGGTCTTTATTGCATTATAAATAAACCTCACTCTAAGGGTCACAACTCGTCTTCTTCTACTTAAATTTGTCACAGTCTTAAGGGCATACCTTATGAACTAAACATGCTAGGAAATTGTCCTAACTAGGGAATTATACTTATGTACTTCTAATTTTTGTATAACAAACCCTATTCACACATAAAAAAACACAATTTTTGCCTCCATAAGAGACTCGACCTAGCTCATATGGATCCATAGATTCTGGGCATTTCTTTGACTGAATCTTGACATGAACTTCAGATCTCAATGTCGACCCTAAAATTAGGGTTAACTCAATCAATATTACACCTACGTCGACTTCTATTATGGCTCTAAATTACAGTGCAAGCCCTCCTCCATTTATGTTGGTCTTTATCATAGACCTTGCGGCCTACTAACCACCACAAGGCAAGATGGTGTCAACCCTCTCTTCTGTTTCATGTATAAAATCTAATCAACAGAATTCAATCAGATCTTTTAATGTACTAGAACAAGATACTAAATCCTTCCTACAATTTTTGGAAACAAAACACGATCGCACAATCACATATAAGTAAGAGAAACAAGTTATCAAATGCACAACACAAGATGTATTTGGGAAATCAACTGCTCAAAACCCTCTATCTCTATTTTTTATTAAGTCAAGGGATCATGAAACAATACAATGCTTAATCTCTCTTGAGATTCTCTAGCACTCTGCCAATTGTCTCCTGCTAATCTAGGCAAAATCGGTCTAATACTTAGCCAATTATCAACCTTCCTTCAGCCTGCCTTGCTCACACAATTCCTATGGAATTATCTCCATATTAATTAGGAAAATCAGCCTTCCTTGATTGCGCAATCCATCATGGCATCCCAATGACTTTATAATTGCACATGGGAAATTTTATATAAATACAACTGATAGTTATGTTCCTTTGAACTATGTTACAATAAGGATGAAGGGTATTTTTATTATTTAAAAATAAGATAAAACCCTAATCAACCAAAACCCTAACCCGAGGAGATGTAACACCAAGAGTTTATGGGCCCCGTTGGGGTTAGTTGGGTAGCCAACTTCCTGGGGTCGTAACTTGGTCATATTATCTTCGTTTGACGCACATGATACCTCGTTAGAAATATATCTCTGAGGACTACAATTTCTAATGCGATTTCTATGAAATCATGAAACCTTTCATGCCCAAAAAACGTCGTTTGGGGTCTCAAAACGGTTCCGGAAGTTTAGGACCCGAAAAACTGACAAAAATAGTAAATTGTGCTATAATTAAGAAAACTGAAAAACTGAAAGAGACAATGGAGAGGGCCCAAGTGGAATAGGCGGGTGGCCACCAATATCCACCTCTAACACCTTAAATCGAATTTCTTGAGCTAACTCAATCATCATGACTTGGTTAACTGACACAAGTTGTTATGAGACGAAATTACAATTTATTTAAGGGAAAAATAAATTAGACGCCTCATATTCTTTACTCCTGGTACATCAAAATTCCTCACCAATGTGGGTGCATTTTTTTTTGTCCTTTCTAGTTGCCAACTTCACTGTTTCTTGTTGCAAATTTAAACACTCCCTCTCAACAAGAAAGGAATTCAATCTATCCCCATCCGGTACCTTTGGAATTTCATGCATACTACACTTCTCTAGTGTTGTTTGCACCTGCAAATCCTGAAATTGAATAGCCTCCGGACAACTAAATTAGTATAATGCATCTGTCATGAGAGTCTTCTGACTGCTACTAGCTATTGCGTAGAAATTTGAATAATAGATGAGTTATTCACCGAGATTATCATGATTACACACTATTTTAGCTTCATGCATAATACATAACCTCTTCTACCATTGATCATCAATTTGCGGAGTTAGAAGCAGTCGCATGCGCACATTAAAAACATAATCAAGCACACATATTAACACAGTATGTAATGGGGAAAGCTTACAGCTGAAAACCCCAAACTATCTGTATATTATAATGATAGAGAACATGTAACAGTACATAGCACAAAGCTCCTCACAAGCTCTCAGCACTATCTCACATGCTACACACAAAACAAGCTCAGATCATACATATCATATGCTCCAATCTGCTCCACCTGTCTACCTGCCTCTACTGCGCAATCCCAATCAATGTGTGTGAAAATCTCATGCACAGCTATAGTCACAACTAATAGTAGACTCACCCTTTCACCCACCTCTAACACTGGTCTCCACTGAACTGTCCATGCACTGCAGTCAACTGATGTATTCTTTAGTTGATTTATGAGTTAATAATTAGTGAATTAATTAATAATTAATTCACACCACTCATCACTAGTGTATTTATCAGTTAGACTAAATACAACTAGTTCAACTAGGTTAAATTGAAAACAACTCCATCAACTGTCTCATCAACTCCACCAAAATCTGCAACATGAGTTCTAACTGAAGTCAACCATGCAATAGCTCAACTAACCCCTAGGAATAGTGTAATTCCTTCTGTCAGCTGCATGTGCCACATCCGTAGCTCGAACTGAAGTGCTCCAAGAGGATAAGATAATGTTTATAGTCCAAATATTATTAAGAGCTAATAATATTCGACTGATCTATTTTTAGACTGGCAGTCTAAAAATAGACTCCGCCCAGTATGTCTAAAAATAGAGGTCCATCTATTTTACCAACTTGACCAATCATCCACAAATAGCATCCTGCAACTCATAGACCATGATCCATATGTCTAAAAATAGACATAGTCTAAAAATAGACTTTGCGACAAAAATCACCTATGTGGCCCCCACCTAGTTTAGGTGATCACTTTCCAACTAGGATCAGGAAAGATGTTTCAGGATGCCTCCTTCACTATTTCTTGTTGCCATCTTCAACATATTGCACACATGCGAGTACTAGATTCTGCAACTTCACTAGGTCCATCTACATCTAGTGCCCTTGGAGCATTGTGAACTACGATTTGTGCTCCAGTATTTGACATACATCACTCGGTTATGTGCGCGACGTACGACTACATCAATATAAGCGATCCTTCCTACTACTATTGTCTTGTGGGCTCCTCGTAGCCGAGTTCGATCCATGAGGCACGACATCTCAATGGACCTTGCCCAAATTTCTTATCTTGGGATTATGTCTACACATCACCCCACCATACACCTCGAGGTATGTCTGCTCCCTCTTCCCATCTAGCTCAAAATTTCCCCCTCATGGAGGTCTCTACTTGAGTGGACGCTTCCACTTGGTATCCTCTCTGCTTCTCATGAGGATGCATGTTGAGAGGTAATTTATGCTCCCTCTAAACCACAAAGTCTCTAACTTCTACCTTTCTCCTAAAATATTTACATGCATCTGGTACCTCAAGTACATATAGGTTCTTAACTCGCACATAGTGTAATTGTCTCGACTTTACAAAAAGTTTCTAAAAAAGAGTTGATTTTAAATCGATGGTATCTCCCTCATCCGAGCTCCGATTCAACCGATTTTTTTTTCCATTTGGGTAGATTTTCGCAAGGAATACAAATATTATATTTGTTTTTGAAAATTTTACACCAATATATTCAGATATTCTCTGCAAACTCACCGCCCAAAAAATTCCTGCTATGATACCATGTTGAAAATCTAACCAACGAGATTCAATCTGATCTTGTAATCTACTAAAAAAAGATATTGAATCCTTCCTACAATTTGCAGAAACAAAACACGATCACACAATCGCATATAAGTAAGAGAAATAAATTATCAATCACACAACAACATGATGTATTTTTGGAAAGAAACTGCTCAAAACCCCTCTATCTCTATTGTGTATTAAGTCAAGGAATCATGAAACAATACGTTAATGCTTAATCTCTCATGAGATTCTCCAGCATTATGTAAATTATATCCCTTTGATCTAGGCAAACTCAGTCTAGTACTTAGCCAATTCTCATCCTTACTTTAGCCTACCTTGCTCATGCAATTCCTAAGGAATTAACTCCTTAATAATTAGGAAAATCAGTCTTTGTTGATTGCGCAATCCATCATGGCATCCCAATGACCTTATAATTGCACATGGGAAATTTTCTCTGAATACAACTGATAGTTATGTTCCCTTTAACCTCTGTCTTAGCTGGGTATTCCTCGAAACTGACATGCATGCAACTATTAATATTGAATTTTCATTTATATGATTGATCACTCATTGTCAATTAAATCTAATTTAATTCACTGGACCTCTCACTAGCTCATCACTCAGTTAGAACTAGTTAAACTAATTTTAACTCATTTAATTGAGTTAATTACACTTGTACCCCACTAATGCATCAACGTCAATTGGACCCTAAAAATATTAGAATCCCTCTAGATGCCTCATCTTAGACCCTCAAGTACTTGAATTTCTTGAGCTAACTTGGTCATCATGACATAATTAACTGACACAAGTTGTTATGAGATGAAATTACAATTTATTGTCCAATTTATTTAAGGGAAAAATAAATTAGATGCCCCACATTCCTCACTCCTGGTGCAGCAAAATTCATCACAAGTATGGGTGCATTTTTTTTTTGTCCTTTCTGGTTTCAAATCTCACCGTTTCTTGTTGCAAATTTCAAAATTTCAGAATTTGATGCGGCCTTCACACAAAGACACCATTGAAATCACATGCCCATATTCTCATGAGAAACCTCTCTTGAGCTCAATCTACCAGAATAGAACCAACAATATGCCATCCTACTTCCTAGCACAAACCGATCATTAAGGTATGCAACATTCTTTTGAACCCTCACATGATGATCTTGCTCTTGGAGGATGATCATGACCTCCCTTTAGCAACACCCACTTGGCACTAGTCCTAGAGCCTACTTTGGGACAAAATCTCTCTTCACCCCCTTGATGTGCTGAGATAGTGTGAAGGCATGTCAAACATGATAAGATAGGCCAAGTGATAAGGCATGCCAAGACGTGCAAGGGTGTGGCAATCCGTGCCAGGGACTATCAAGGCGACAAAAGGGAGAAGCAAGTTAAACTACAAGGAAATGAACACATAAGAGGTTAATAAGTCATCAATTTACATTTTCCTAGAGGGGCATGCTAGGCACACCAACACAAGGCACCAATAAGTGCCAAGTGAAAATTTTTAGTGCATTCTAAGTGCCAGGTCTTCCTTTGTTGCTTCTCATATACTTTCCAACAATTGATCTCAAATAAATTTAATATTAAACCATGCCAAGTCATACCAAGGCATCTCAACGTATTCCATACATGCTAAGACTTTCCAAGTGCCAATATGTGTAAGGAGTGTTATGCATGCTATGAAGTGGAAGGGCTTGTTGAAAAGTGTTAAGGTGTGCTAGAGAGTGCTAATGCATGTTGAGGAGTGTTAACGAGTACTAGGACAAAACATTAAGGGACCACTAGGTCAAATTTCATGGAAGTTAATGAATATGAGGAACGTGTGCCAAGGACTAGTGTTAATGAGTGCTAGTTTTCATACCAAGGAGGGAGTGACAAGGTATGATAAGCATTGACAAGGCATGCTAGGGAATATGAAGGCATGTCAAGAATTCCCAAAGAGCTGTGCTTGGGAGTTCCGGGGTGTGCTAATTATATCATGTGAAAATTAATAGTGCCCGAAGCTATGTTAATAGGGGGTTGGTGCGAGTATGTTAATATGTGTCAAGGCAACAAAAGGAAGAATCGATAAGAGGGTTAATAAGTCAAGACTTTATCTTTTTGAAAAGGGGCATGCTAGGCACACTAGTAATAGGTCCCAATACATGCCAAGTGGCATTGTGTGCCAAGTGCTAATGTATGTCAATGCATTAACCAAGGTGTTCCAGGGCATGCTAAGGACTATATTCAACATGCCAACACATGCTAGGAGAGTTCCATGTTGTGCTAGCACATGCCACCATTTGTTTTGGCGTCGGTGTCATCACAAGATGTTCTAAGTACAATGATGTTCCAAGACATGGGGGGTGATAAGAAATGTTAGCATGTGCCAAAGCATTAATTTAAGGTGTGCCAGATTGTTGAGGATTGTTAGGTCTTTCTCATTAATATAATTGTCAAAGCTTTATTATGTATTAAATAATATACTTCCTACACACAATAATGGAACTTTATGTAAAGGGAATTTGCTAGATAATAAACTTAATATATATGAATCATGTGTTGACTCATAGGAAATATCTATTCGACTAGTCATTACTTGAGGGAAATAATACACACTAATTACTTCTAAAAAAATTGATTGACCCTAACCACTATGGCCTTGGACATATTATAAAAAATACTCCAAAATAATGGTATTAAATCGTTATCTTTTGACAAAAAAAATAATAACAGGAACATAGTGTCATCAAAAACACATTGGAATGATCAATGATGACGGACATTTTTTGACCGTCACCAAAAGTAACAAAAAGAGCATTGGTGAGGGTCATTAAAAGTTCGTCACTAAAAGTGTCACCAAAGAGAGAATTAGTGATGGGCCTTTAACGACCCTCACCAAAAGTCTCATTGAAAATGTCTTTGGTGATGGACCATAAAGGACCATCACTATATACACTTATAGTGACGCTTTTTTAATTATCAATGATGACAGACATTTTTTTACCGTCACCAAAATTAACAAAAAGAGCATTGGTGAGGATCATTAAAAGTTCGTCACTAGAAGTGTCACCAAAGAGAGAATTACTGATGGGCCTTTAACAACCCTCACCAAAAGTGTCATTGAAAATGTCTTTAGTGACAGACCATAACGGACCATCACTATATACACTTACAGTGACGGTTTTTAAGGACCATCACCATATGTGACATTGGTGATGGACCTTAAAGGTCCATCACAAGCATGACCCTCACCAATGTGCTTTTATCTTGTAGTGTTAAAATGATTACAAGACCTAAAGACAATTCAAAGTCTACGGAAGAACTATTACATAGTTCCATAATAATAAAAATTGTCTCCATATCAATTCCGAGCCACTATACATCTCCATCTGCTCTCTGATTCACTCTTGCTCAATAAAAGTGAAAGAAAAGTCAAAGTTTATGTGGAAGAAATTTAATTTATATTTTGTGTTAAAAAATCCATGCTACATTTGGAGAAGTATCCAATATCTTTGAGCAAGTGGCTTTGTCTGAATTTATGATCCAAGGTATGATCTTCAAATGTTGTGAAATAGCATTCATGTTTCAAGGTATATTGTTATTTATGATGACTAGTTTGAATATCTAGAAATTATCCAAAGGGATTCAATCTGATCTTGTAATGTACTAAAACAAATATTGAATACTTCTACAATTTACGGAAAGCAAATATGATCGCACAATCACATAAAAAGTAAGGGAAATAAATAATTAATCTCACAACACAAGATGTATCTAGGGAAAGAAACTGATCAAAACCCCACTATCTATATATTGTATAAAAACAAGACCATGAAACAATACAATGCTTTTCTCTCACTAAGAAACCTCTACACTTTGATGATTTGTCTCCTCGATGTATGAAAAATCATTTGAATACTTAACTCAATTCTTAGCCTCTATACGTATGACCTTTCTCCTGATTTCTTGGGAGAATTGTCACCCTAATAAATACACTATAAGGAAAATACCCTCTAATAGGTGTTTTGAGGAAGCCCTTATAAAAATAGCCCGGATATCCGTTGGTAGGAGGTCACTACGGGGTTGGTATTTTTGGAGGATTTTACGGATGCTTTTTTACGGTGTGTTTCTAATCATACCATGGGCCAGAGTATGTTTTATATAAAGTGCATTGGTGCATGCCTGTAAAATGTACACCAACACACGCATATATCACCTGCGCTTGGCACAGTGCATCTTATTAATCATTTTACCAGTCATAAAATACTATCAAATGGTACACCCTAGACATTGTGCTCTGTATTCAAACCATCCATGTGTATCCTGATAATTTAGTAGCACCATAATGAAGTCTGAAAATTACATAGTGATACCAAACTGTTGGTGCATCTCGTAATCAAGCGCATCGAAAAAAGTTGAATTAAAAAAAAATACTAGTCATAAAAAACTTCATTTTTACTTATTCAATTCTCTAAGAGCTCTCAAAGCACGGTGTTTTCTTCTCTCGGGCTACACGCCAGTGCTCCATTGCCTTCATTGCTTTCATCCATTGCTCTTGTGTGATGCAGATTTTGAAATGGTGGGCAATTTCATTTTAGTATTCACCGAGGAAAATATACCTCTAGGATGTAGAAAATGTCACGGGTAATCTACATGATTCTCAATAACTTAACCTTTTAGTGGATTAATTTATCAAATTAACTTAAAATTTAACGTTTAAAAAAAAAAAAAACAAAAATTATATGTGATTACGTCGAGTCATTGGCTTTCACTTTCATTTAATGGTGTTACTTTTAATAAATTTAAGCCGCACGAACTAGGTGTGGTTTTCATAGAAAAGCATGCCTACTTTAACCTAAAATAGTGCATTTATTAATGTCGGTTGCAGTACTTACAGGCCATATAATTTTTTTAAAAATAGCACATAATGCTCTGATTGTACAATGCGTAGTCATTTATCAAAATGCACCGAGAATTATGTGGTATAGGTATACGTATTAAACCTATGGCAACAGGCTGAATGGCTTAGTTAACGCACCATACAAAAAAGATTTTATGTTTATGCAGTGCGCGAAGTTTTTCATGCTCACCATAGACGATGCGTGATAAACGGTATGCAAATGGCATTCGCATTATTTGTTATTTTAGGCACACCAAATGTTTTTCTCAGCCAGAAGTATATATATAAATATATATCATTTAATAAAAAATATGTATTTAATATGTGAATTGTTGGCCCGACATCAAGAGAGAGAAATGCAATAGCATATGGGGCTATTATAACATGATTCAACGGTGGCAAGCAGGGAGAGAGAGAGACTTTGTACCTCACCTATTGGCACCCACCCGGTTAATAACTAAGGGAGGTAGGCCTCCTTAAGTTCCCCGAGAGGATACATCACCGAGAAGAGGGCATAGTGGGTTATTGGGATGGATTGATCTCTGAGTGGGATGCCTGATAAGCTTTCTACAGTTGGTCTTGACTGATGGTACGAACCCACTAAGGAAGACATTTGTTTATTATTGCTTTATCTGGAGAAATGTTTTCTAGATTCCTAGATGTCCCTTTTCAATTATGTGAGGAGATCGGTTGTACGTACTCTCGGAGATACATTAGGATGATATACTCTCCTACATATTTTTAGATTTCTAGTGGTCGATTACGCATTCTCTCGTTTGGTTGAGAGGAGATGAGGTGCACCTCGGTACTCGATGACCATTGCACACATATACGCACTGGTATTGGTCAGCGCATTAGTTGCATTATGTTGGCTGTGATCACATACAAAGGGGATAAGGAGAAAGGAAGAAATTCCCTAGCTGTTAAAAACGAGGAATCAATACACATCTCGGTTACATTAGAAAGGGGAACATGTAGATAAATGGGTTTAATGGTGAGCAAACTTCACCTACGCTTCCTTCATTGATGTTTCCTCTTTACCTTCATCTACCCTCTCTTACCCTTCTTTCCCTTTTCTAAAGTCTGGCGCTACATTTCTTCATTTGTGATCTTGCTCCACTTGAGAGTCTTATCTTTATCTTCAAATACTTGTAGAAACTTATCTTACGCGATGTGACTTGGTGGGACCCATCCAATATTGATACATCACCCGATTCACATGCAAAACTTTGTATTCCACATTTTTCTTACCCTTTGATTTTACTGCACTTCTGACATTTAGCGCGTTGCATGTCACATATTACGTGCATAACTTCTTAGTTTGAATGTCCGTAAATTTTTTTGTTTAAGTTACTGTCACAGTTGGCCCCACCGTAATAGCTCCACCCCCCCACTTCATGGTTCTCTCAATATATTTTATATCATAACCTCACCAATTACGATTAGGCTCCACCACTTCACGACACATCATACTCCATTCGACGCAAACTACACTTCGCGGTTTAATAATTTACCATATTCCCAAAATGCTAAATTCTGCGATGTGATGTGACTGGTCCCACTTTCCCTTGCCATGTCACTTACCCCCCCCATAGCACGCACATCCGCATCCTTTAAATTTTACCTCTAGTTGTTTAGTGTTAGATTTTATGTCCTGACGGTATAACGTTGGTCCCACCTTCCCAAATTAATTTGCACATTGCTCCCCCACGGCTTTTTAACGTTTACCACCCATTGCTCCATTAAATATTTTGATATGCGCTTTGTGACACGATTCCTACTTTTCCATATCGGCGGTAACTCCCATAGTGCTGGCTTTCGCCCACTTCAATGTAAATCAGATGCAATTAAACCTACCGTTTCCGCCATCTTGCCTTCATACTGCTCCACAGCACATCCGAAGACCCTTAACACATTTCGGACCCCCCCCCCCCCCAATGCCTTCAAACTTTTAACTATGTGGGGGGGGTCTAAAAATGGGCGGTTTTCATTACCCCTCCTCCATGTGCCATCCTCTCATCCATTTCACACCCCCCTTCTCTGTCTTGTTTACCACTAGAGACCCCTCAGAAATATTTGATCCCAATTTTCAAATACGACACAAGTGTTTATTTGGTGGGCACACGGTAATAGTCTATACTGGCCCCTCCAAGAGCTCCATATAAGAATTCAATGTACCTGAAAGCAAGGCGGCCATTCGCAACGACGAGTGAAAATCATGAGAGTCGGAGAGTGGAGGATGTCGAACAACGGGGTAAGTGCATATGGTGAAGTCTAAATCGTTCACCATTTCTCACCACCCTTTGAAGATTATGGGATTTGGCCTCTGTGGCCCAATTGTTTTGTTTTCTTGTTAGATAATAATGTTTTGCTAGTAAAATCTCAATTTTACCCATTTCTATTTTGATTTTTTGTTGCGGAGAGATTTCTTGAAGCACGCTACGATAGTTTGTTAGGATATTTTGATTTCACTTGTGTGGGGCAATCATGACAGTATTCCAATATTAAACCCTCGGGAGAGCTCTATATAGGTGAGTTCTTAGATGAAAGAAAGGTCTGGAATTTTGAAGAATTTTGTTGTAGTTTTGTACTCAATTGTGCTCAACGTGCTCTAAGACACATATTTGAGAGAGTTGTTCAAAATTAATATGAATACATAAGTGATATTTGGATTCCGGATGGAGAGTTGAGTAGTATGTATATGTTTCCTTTTTTATCACTAATTTCTTTTCATGTATAATCATCTTTCATGCTATGCTTCTATGAGGGTTCATGTAATGTAGGCACTTGATAGTTCTGGGGAAATTTATTCATGAATTCATGTCGGTCTAACACTAAGGTGTTAACGCTCATGCTTCATTTTCTCTTCCTTAGTCGTGCTCCACAAACCTGCATTGATTGTCCATATTTCATTCATATCCGTTTCCCTTTCAATTCATAGGGGATAGATTCTTAAATATCTTAAGCATGTCTCTCGTGAATTCCTTCTCAAATTCTCTCTCGATTCCTACTGCATATTTTAAAATTTTTCTTCTTATTGTTTTATACTTGGCCCATTTAGAAATCCGTAAGCCCTGCGTGGCCTCTTGAGCCCTCTCACAGTATGAGTAATTCAAATGAATCAACTCAAGGTCTTCTCCATCCATGAACCACCAAAACCATTGTTCTCTCATTCCATATTTTTCGAGAGGCATTTTATGCAATTGTTCACATTCAACCTCAGGTTGCACAAGATGTCTAGGCACGAGGGTATTTTGCACCTCAAGGCTGTCTTTAGGAGCTACAACATCTTTTTGGTGACGTTCCCGGGGAACGAATTAGAAAACCTTTCCACGGGATATGAAACGTATCTTCACCCTTAAATTAGGTGAGCACGAAGGGTTGAGAGTTGCATAGCCCTCACCTTGGCGACTCCTTGTTATCAAAGTTCAAATCAAGCGTAATCTGGCTTACCGGACCTCATACCCCATCGAGATAATTCTCAAGAGATAACCCCTTATGTACGATCTTGAAAATACTATATTCGAAGAATGCGGAGGGAGAAACTGACCCATCGATTGACCTACCCTCATTTTCTCTCTGAGATTCACCTTCCTCTTCCCGGAAAATCGAGATATCTATGTTCCTAGCTCTACGACGTGTACTTTGAGTACCCTCGAAGCCTCTTATTTAGCTAGTTCGGACATAAAATATGAAGCAAAATCCATTGATATTTCTTGCCTCTCTACATTCTGCCCGGAGGATGAAGAAGTCGAAGTTACAGCTTGCTGAGCTCATTACGGTCTATCCAAACCTCTACTCGGCATATGCCTATTGTACCACATCCAAATCATCCTTAGAACTTACCACCACCACCCCTCATGGTTTTACACAGCTTCCTCCTCAAAAAAAATATGCTCCATTGGCTTTGCCTCAGTATTGCATGACATGCCTCGATATTATTTGAAGCTCTTGCTTGATTTACCGAGAGGATAGTACTTATTCACGAAACATATTGAATACTTTTGTGCCTTTGCTAAAAACGTGAATTTGGAGCACCTATATTTGGTGTTGAGGCTTTTCATCAATCATTGGAAGGAGAGGCTCCAAAGTGGTGCAAATCTCTTGTTAATAATACGATCTCCACTTAGGAATAAATGGATAATTTCTTCACACTAAAATGGGGAGAAGAAGGGGCCATGGATATTTTCTTCGTAGGTTCAATTCTCTCGAGAAGAGATACAATTAGGATGTAACATAATTTATAAATAGGTTCAATAAGCTTTATAATCATCTTCGTTACGAAATAAAGCCTCCTGGCAGTAAGGTGGTTTTGCGGAGCTTTTAAACCGAAATTTGGTTTCACCTAATGGAAAGAAAGTATACATCCTAAGATGGAATCCATCTTGATGCGTGGAGGTGAGAAAACTTTGCCTCTATAGGTAAATTCAAAGGGAGGACAAAGCATGAGCCTAGGAGAAGGGGTAGGAGGAGGCTTCTGCCTCAAATAAAGAAAGAAGTCACCAAAGTATACGAATTGAAGAGATGAATAATGCGATCAAGAACCTCTTGAATAAGTTGGTGAAGATTTAATTGGAGGCTAAGAATCCCTCATCCTCATCCTAACCAAATGATTTCAAACCATGGGTCTAATCCCCAATACGAAATCCCCCTCTACCGGTTGACTAGGAAAGGAATGGTAGAAAAGATCACATCAACCTCCCCAATACTTAGAGGGAAATGGAGGGACAAGCCAAGGAAGTCCGCGACAACCGAAGATCGATTCCTCTCTTATTCGAGAAGATGAAGAAGGTGAACTCACATTGCAAGAAGCGAAAGAGGGGGAATTCCCCCGGAGGATCGAGATATTGATAATTACGCGGGCGGTTTGTGGACTTCATACAGCTCGGCTCCATAAGAAGTGTGACCTCGGTTCCTCTAGAAAGAGAACCGGGTGCGAGAACAAAATGAAGGAGTCAATACCCGGAGAACATACCCCTTCTGGATTGCGCGACCAGGGGAAAAAGCCATTAGAAGAGTCTCTGATTGTAAGGCCATTGCGTAAACTTCCACAAAGCAAAGGTTATAATCCTCTTGCTAGCAAAATTCCTCTTCCGTAGCCTTGAACCTTCACAGTCACCCTAAATAGTAGTCCAAATAATTCATTGCAGAAAATCCTCCCGGCCTTTAACCTCTAGAAGGAACTAGAAAATTCGAAGTCCGGAGATCCACAGTCGAGCTCTAAGAAGCCTTTGAACTTCGTCCCAAGTGTCTCAATTCATGCTTCCCATAGTGTAGGCCCCTCTCCCCTAGCAACCTCAACCTCCAAGAGGAAATACCCATGGTAGTATTTGGACCTCATGTAGAGATATTTGGGTTGACACTCCCATTCTATGTGTATCTAGTTACACATGACACATTACTACATATTGCATGCTAGATTACGGGAGCTTCACATAAACTATTGCCATTGAATGTCATGGAGTAGTTGTGGTTGAAGATTGCGGACCTTATAAATATTTGTATTCTTTTGATTCGAAAGGGTAAAAGTTCTTAGGCATGATAAAATATACGATGATAAAATTTTCCTAGATTTTGTACGAGTGTGGTGATGGACATCGTTGTAAGTTGATATCCCAACTCGGTTTGGAATGTTTTCTATCCCGATCACAGGGATCCAAGATTAGGAGGATCCATAGTACTGAACCCTCCATATGCCACTATCCTGGTTTTGTTGGGGAGGAAAGACGGTTATACCGTGAATCATATTCATGAAGATGGTCACCAAAGCAAATGGTTCTACAAATTATTAGGTATATGGTAAGGAGAGCGAAAATTCTCTTGTCTTATGCTTGAGGAGGATGAAAATTTCTTGCAAGAAACATAGATTTTTCCTATAATACAAGAGCCCTATGACTAGAGAGAAAATAAGGTATGAACCTTGCGGTTTGATGGAGCCAATTCCACGAGAGAATGGGGCCGAGGTGCACGATATCACGGGGAGAAGGATTCTCGTTTCCCCTCTCCTTTAAGGCACGGAATTTGAAGCCACCAATGATAGCCTTCAATGAGCCTGTTTTGGGGTTGTAGGCAGTAGTGGAATATGAACATACAAAACCTCAAGGTGTTTGGAGATTGAGCTCGTGGTGAGCCGTACGATGCAGAACTAAACACCCACAGTCCAGGCCTACGGGAAGCCTTGTTGTAGCTGGGATTTGGATTCGAAATTTATTTTCTGCATTTAATATTTAGTTCATGCCAAGGGGATAGAAATAGAATGGTAGACTCCCTAGCTATGGTTGATGATAATTCCACCCCCCATAGAATCCTTTGCGAAATACGAGGGTTGAAGTGAAATACCACCCTTCGCATTACGGACAACATAAAGCATTAGAAAGTCTTCGAAGATGAAGAGCGAGTCCGGCATTTCATGGAAACGGTAGGGAAGGGAATTTTCAAATATGGTGATTGATTCGATCTCGAGGATGACAATGAAGAATCAAAAACCATAATGGGAAGAACAACGTGGACACCATTTTCTTGCCAATTAAAAATTTCATCCCCGGGGGAGAAGCATTGCCATTAAATTGTTTAGAAAAAAATGACATCCCGAGTAAACTAACAAATGATCCTCCACGAGCACATGGAGATTTGTAATGGCGAGGAAGAGGATGCGAGAAGGTGATAAAACTCTCAAAGTCATTCTGAAGAATACCAAGGTCAATATCTCGATCTATTCCAATCATATAAAGACATATTTTCCTAGTCATACGAAGATACGAATACTTTTAGCGTAGACATTGCCTAGCCTAAAGATACCTCTAAAGGAAGATGTGAAGCCTTATAAGCGAAGCGAGACGATCAACCTTCTCCTCTGAGCTATCGAGAAAGGAAATAAAGAAGTTGACTGAGCCAAGATCATCTTCCCCTTAAGATACTCTAAATGGGTGGTAGACACAGTGTGGTAAGAAAGAAAAATGGTAATCACTTTGAGATACTTTGTAGATCGTATGGCTACTTATCACACACTCAAAAAATGAGATTTTTCACCTGCCCAACATTGAAGGATAAAGCTCTTAAATAGTTCATGAGTCTATGTACTAATTCAATAAGATCATGGAATGATATGAAAAGATAATTCTAGGAAAATATAAAAACTATGATCTTAAAGAAGAAATTTTTAGAATGAATCAAAAAGAGGATGAGAGCCTAAGGGTCTCAAATATAGGTTCATGTTTAATGTTAAGAGGAAAAATTGCATCGTTTATGATTTTACACAATAATAATATTTTGTATTATAATATTCTTCTCGTGGTAGCTCTCCCAATCCTTCGCTAATTATTGGATTTATTTAGGTACGGCTTATATTGGAAGTATGCGGCAAAGTTGAAATCTTCTTTCATTTTGAGTTGCTCAAATTTTTCTCTATAGATTTTAATATTTTCTTCTTTGAGAATTTGGTATTTGTATATATATTCTCAAGCTTGTCCCATACATTTTTAGTGGTTTTACAACCCAACACCTTATGATAGTAGATTCAATAATTCCATTGATAATAATATTCTTTTCTTTTGCATCTCATTACCAAATTCTTCTTACCTTGTTCATCGTGGTTGATGTAAATCCATTTTGAATAGTGTCCCATACTTTGTAACCTTACGCAGAGATAGACCTCCATTCTTCCTTTCCGGGCGCATAGTATTTTCATTGAATAGAGGTACGCCATTCTTAGTATACTCCGCAGCCTCATACAGTACATTATTTGCTGTGGAAGACAAAAAGCTCGATACCAATTGTTGGAAATCTTTGAGAGGGGGTGAATCAATATTTATTTCCATTTGAAACTTAGTTAATCTTCAATTGCTATCGGTGTTTGTACAATGATAGCGATAAACAAAAAGAACACAGAAATGCACCGTTTTTAAGGGTGGAAACCCACTCGGGACAAAAACCACCTAATGCTTTTCTAATAATTCTTTAATATTCAACTCCCAATTGAAAATAAAACTTCAACTTCCTAGAATCTAGAAAAGCATTCTTCTCAGCTCCTTTGGATGGACGCTCAACGCTGAGATTTTGTTAGTCGACTCACGGATGCCCCGACACCCCGATGGCTTCTGAAAACTCACCCTCGCACCCACCCTACCACCCTATAGAAGAATAAAAAGAGAATGGACTCCATGCAAAGGAAAGAATAGTCAACTTTACAATGATATAGAATGATGTAGAAAGAAGAGGAAACACTAGACCATAACCCCAACTGTAATGCAAACACCTAATGATGATCCTAGACCTCTGACACTTCCTCTTGACTCTTGGCATATAGACACTAGAACATTTTTTACCAATAATGTATTTACAATGACTTAGTACAATGATACCTTTACGGTATTGTGTCTGGAGTCTTCCTTGCCAAAGAAGACTTCATGTGATGAACTTCTTGTTGTTTTTCTACACCTTAGTTGTTTCTCTTTTCATACTACCCTCTGTGCACCTTGATTTTCTTTTGCAGCATAAATTACCGGGTCCTTTTCGGCCACTTGACAACACAGCAGTCTAGCTTTTTCTTGCCTTGTAGGAGCTCAATATTGAATACGGTATATACGTATTTATTTGAGATCCCCAATATCTAATTTTTAGTCTGTGTATTCTCCCAGTCTTTCTTTCCAATTCCTGAGGTCTAAGCAATTGGATTCTTGACGATATTTATGCCCAATTTCTCCCCAATGCCCTAATTATGGTGTTTGATGGAAGCTAACTTTTACGGCATACCCGTGTCTTGTTTCTTTATTCAGCTCTGAAATTGATAAATTGAAAACTAAATACCATGCATATCACTACTTTCTACATAATTCAATATGATACTCGGAGAGAGAGTTGTAAACAATTTTCCCAAGGTCACTTCTCTAAGATGAATTTTGGGAGCACATAAAAACAACGAATTCCATAGATCACATCTCCAAAAATTTTGCATACCTTGATCTGAAATTTTCATAGGAGATTCCCTCGGGATTTTGGCTTCATCTCATAAAAATTTCAGCCTAAACCTTCATAGTAAAAATATTGAGCGAAAATTCCACGATGACCTATTTAAGATGGCGAAATTAGATTACATGAGAATATGAGGATCACAATTTATATAAATTCTTAGGTTGAAGGGGCTTCAACAAGTGAACATGGGAGGGATTTTAGGAGCTTAAAAATATTAATTATGGCTTTTAGGTGACCCCTGCAGCCAGCAAGTTTTATCCCACTAAGCGGTTACAAGCACAAACATGAATATCTCTCAAAATATGAAATGATGTGGCGTGCCATATATCAACGGAAACATCTTGACAAGTAGAAACCATCAAAGAATTATTGACCCGGAATATATTAATTTTGTAGAGTAAAAATTCCCGTGCAATATTAGGGTAGCCCCCAATCTTTGCCAGATTGACAGTAATCACAACATCGATCAACAATTGACTCATATTGTACATATATTAGTTGGTAATAATAAGCATCCTATATGCCCATTCAACTAGAACAATAGTTTCTATATATATATATATTGCAAGGTTCTTGATTCCATGAAACCATTCAACATGTTGAGTGTTTTTATAACTTTTTTGCCACTCGGGGATATGATTCAAAGTGTATGTCATCATCCATGCTTTTCTTCACTCGTTCTTTTAATAAATTTCTTGGTACGACATCAATATAGGTGCAATATATGTGGTATTATAGTTAAATGTTACTTGCTTTGACATCAATGTACCTTTAACCCATTTTATACATGTCTCATTTCTTGATTAAAATCCTTATAAATATCGTTATCACTCTTATAAACTATGTATCTGAATAATCCCTATGTAATTTTAAAAATCTCACAAGTTTGCTAGTAGCCGGTCATTTACAAATAATCTCAAACTACTCGGAATGATCTCGTAAATACCATTTTTCCTTCTCAAACATAACCATAATGTAGGAAATAACACTTTTAATTAGTTTATCTAGGTACCATATTATGATTTGTTGGTTCACTTTCTCATCGTTATATTTTCAAACTTTTCTTCATCATCCAATAGTTGCAAAATATGTTTTGCTTAATTATAATTTGTTGTCAAATAAAATATTTCAGCATTTGTTTGTTCTAATAAGCACTCAATAAGTCGATCTTGTAGCTAAGGGTGGCTAAGTAATTAATCGATTAATACCTTGATAATTTAAGTCATGTATGGAATTATTTCAATGCATTCGTGGCCCGATAATTTTTACTTTCCCTTAATTAGGCCATAAAAATGAACCCTTCAACTACGATACCACTTGTAAATTAACATACAAAAATACCCAAATTTTCATTTTTTTTTTAATTAACATTTACCATTCACATTTGTTTGGATGAAACATAATTAAAATTTGATTTAATTAGTCATACTTACTTCAAAGTTATAAAATCGTCTAGACATATGTTCGATGTCTACATATGAGATAGTTTTCCTTTCAAAATGAGTATATAGGCTTAATTGTCAATATCATTTGGTGTATCACTTGCATATGTTTCATATGTAGAATAAAATACATGTTATGGTTTTTAGGGTATGTTGTAATCCTTATGTTCAAAAAAATCAATTGAACTCTCGCAAAGTCGATGTGGCAGCGAGTTGGAAAGCATGGGATTAAATCTATGGTCCTAGAGAGTTCGAGTTTCCGTGACGATTACGATGGAGGCGGTAGTTTCAAATTAGCTACACTATCATTCTTGCACCTTAGACAACCCATTTTCTCCTTGGTTGGTGTTGTGAATGGGTACGCATCTTAGGAGGTGACACAACTTTGGATTAGATCATTCTTTCAACACCATTCCTTGTTTCAACATTCCAAATCATAGTTAATTATTTTTTTACGTGAATTTTTTTTCTATGAATTTGATAAATTATATATGGCCTTCTTTTTTCCATGGATATATCGACTCAATTCCATTATTTTTAATATTGCGGGTTCCATGGCTATTTTTCCAACACTCCTTTCAAATATTTTCAGTGATTTTGTCGGACTCTTCTTAAGAATTTTTTTTACCTTGAGTGACAACTCTTGTCTATTAATTTCATTCTTTTCATTTTTGTAATATTTGTTCTTTAGGGATAAACCTTAATAGTTTTAGAGTGGAATATATTTCATTTTCTTTGAGAAAATAAACTACGCTTTAGGTAAATCCCTCTTTGGATGTAGAGTTTAATTCTTTCCAATGTGAGGTATGTGTTGGCCCTAGATTTTTACTTACTGCTTGAAGTGAGTTTAACTTTGTCCACAACCTTTAGGAATTCATTAAAAATTTACAGTTCCTCTCTAACAACCTACCCTCATTTCCTCACTGGTGTTGACGAGTTGGGGTTTCATAGATTTTCTTAATTTGTGTAATATCCTCAGGAAATGGAATAATGCATTGATACCTGAAACATAATATTTGTAACACGAGAAAATGTACATTGAAGTTTATGATAAACATAGATATAGATAGAATAGTAGAGCCATTTTATTCGTAGGATAAGATTCGATTTACAACGATGTAAAAAATATGAGGTAATCTAGCGAAGAGATGGCTAGAATGGCCGTGAAAAGATGCCAAAGTAGACGCGTATGTGGAGAACAACCCGGAAGAAAATGCGGAATTTTCCCTTTAGCAGATAATGAATATATATTTATGAAATTTGAAAAGTAAACCTACATAAATCTAGGCTACGATGATGCCAAGGTTCTACATGTGGACTCTATGATGGCAACCCAAGATAACCACGAAAGGATTTCTCGAATCATCGTATAAGAAAATCACACTCTTGGAGTTTCATTATGCAAGCACTAGGTATGCGAATGTAAAGCTAGATCTAAAAAATAGATGGCTAAAATATGTCGAGGAAGATCGAATCTATGCTTGAAGGTTGATCCTTCACTAGATCCTTAAGCGGAGCTCAATATTTGGCTCCTCGATCACTCCTCTCTTGAAGATTGCGGATGCGCACTGCACAACTACTCATGAAAATTGTGTTGTAAAGGAAGGAGGCTCTCTGCTTTCTTTATAATATAGCTATGAAGCTCAAGACTAATGGAAATAATGCATACAATGTGAGTGGTCCTCCACTAGATTAGTAGGCGAAATGCTGTAACTTCCCCTTCTCCCATAGTCACAAGGAATGGGTACACGCATAATTCACGATGGAAGTGTTGTTCTTGGAGGAGATAGATAATAGATGGCCTAATGCATTATAGATATGAAGTACTTGGAGGGCGATATTGAAGCTCAAGGTGATAGGATGAATCCTTCACCGGTTCCTCAAGCTGAAATATTGAAGGACAACCTCCTCCTCTCAAGCCCAGTCTTCAAAAATGTGCAATTTACGGAATATGGGATGTTACTGCTTGAAAGTAGGAATAATATGGCACCAATGCCTAATGACATGAATGTAACTGGAAAACACTCTTCTTTAGAGATCACTCAAGGAAGGAGGTGTGATTTCATCAGGAGCACCTATATTTAAACAACACTTTACTTGAGACTTAGCTAAACAACATAAGAGTGCATGGAATGTCAAAACACAACTCAAATCTAAATAGATCATACATCGATAATAATCTAAAGCATGCCTTCTATGTTTCCTTCATCTTCATTGTATAGTTTTTGAACCTTCTCGTACCTTGGCCCACCTCTATACTTCTGCGTTGTACATGTGGACATAGTCTCCATGTTGGGCGAGTTGTCTCTCCATGATCTCCATCATGTGTGAATGTAATGATCACCCTCTCCATCATGTGTGAATTAAATGCACTACTCCTCCATCATCTCATCATTAATTCTACATGATATTATATTTCATTCCTTCCATGATCTTGGTGGCTTGCTTCAACCTCCATGACCTTTCTAATTAATGAAACATGATATCCTCCTTTCACATTAAGTAGTTGATGTACTACTCCATTATGTAGATCTAGATCTAAAATATCCACATACACACATCAAAGGTGGATTTATTTATCTTTGGGTTTGGCTAGGTCCCTCCACCCTCTTATTTACTTAATTAATCATGAAAATTAAAACTCTAATATTCAGTATCTTGTGGAAAAATTGGGAATATTACGGTCCTCCCCGGAAAAATGTTGCATGACCTCAAACGGAATGAAAAAGTGGATGCTACAACAAACATCACTCCCTCCAAATGGCATCCTCATGTGGAAGGCCTCCCCATGCAGCAACAATGTGTGATGCATGTCCGGCTCCAAAGGCACCTCTCTAGAATGTCTAGAATGACCTCAAGCTGAAAAGTTAGATACCCTTCCTCATCAATGAATCTCCAAGTGGCAACCATTTGAAGACCAAATATCTTCTCTACACATGAGATACCTGAAAATGAAGTGGTTCATTAAGTAAATTCCAGCTCATGTTGTCTCTCCAACTGGTGATACATGAAGTGGGTGCATCTATCAATGCTCTCATAATTGGCCAGGTTAGCCATGTAGGAATCAACATCACATCAACATAGTGAAAAGCAGTAGAGACATATGGGAAAACATAGACAGAGTAATCGAACCATATTCTCTAATAACAACCAATGCAACAACTCCTACTTCCATGCTAGATCATCATGAAAACAAATAGAAACCATACTCGCTCAAAAGAATCCACCGCAACAATGCTTCTTGTTGCCATGCCAAATCTACATTAATATAAATGTAGAGCCATACTCTCTCAACGAAGCCACCATATTCTCTCGAAGATAAGTCACATATGAGAATCTTCAACGCCCCATCACATCATCATCATACCATGTACAATGACATATATCCCCCAATAGAAGCCAACGTCGTAAAGGCATCATGTTCATACTCCATCAATGACATGCAATGTATGGAAGGAGTCGATCATACTATTCCAATAGTAACCATAGCAACAAGGATCCTTTTACGCACTCCTTACATCATCATCATGCAAGTCATGGAGCAACAATATAGTAATTGACATGTGAAATGTCTCATCAACATAATACAAACAATCTCCCTTATTCCACATCATGTAGAGTTATACTTTCTCCCAACCCTAAGTACATACATGAACATGAGATATATCTAACGTACATGTAAGTGTGATACCTTATCCCAAAAAAGAGTAAATAAAAGGACATAATATATATCATGTGATGTCCAAACTCTCTCATCAACAACCCCAAAGTAACCATGCCTCTTTCTTTGGCATTATTCCAATGATGTAAGGCATAGATTAGAAAATGTGATCCATTAGGTGATAACCATACTCACCTAAAGATCATGTTTAACCATGCTATTCTTGGCCTATCTCATATATACGCAGAGTGGTTTGGCAACCCTTGCTCCAAATCATCAACCATTCATCCCAATGAGGATGATGGATGTCATTCTAAAAAACTTGGTATCCTCCTATTGTAGGACACTAACCTCCTCAAATTTTGGAAAATTTGCACTCCATGATATGTTGAGAGTTCACCTCCAATGGAATCTCTCCATGAGAGACCTTCTCCTCATCGGTGGCCCTCCAAAACCAATAAAGTTTTATGCCTCTGCTTTAACGAGGTAGAAGTTTCTCTTTGAGCTATGAGATTCTCATTGAGAAAGTCATCTAGAAGGAAATATTCTCTCATCTCAAGATGTCTACAATATATCATCTTTTCCTCCATTTAACTGAATGAAAATTTGCCATTTGATTTATCCATAGGAATGGGTCCTCTGCTTCTCCAACTTCTTGCTCATTAACGGCGTTGTAGATCTACAATATAAAACATGTGTTGTCTCAAAACTGAAGCGTGTTGAACTCATAGCTAGCCAACTGTACATAGGGCAATACTCATCCCATCCTGCGAAACTCTACACTTCAACTCAAGGGTTGAACGTAGTTCATCAGCCCCGACAAGCTGGGATATATTTTCATCTCCTCCTTGATTAGATCAAGGTCCACAATGATGATATGATGTTGCCCCAAATTAGCATGATGTTCTAACCCTTGTATGTAATAGCCCTGATGGCATGTCTAAGTTTCAATAAGAGGTACTAAAAAAATATGAGATGAAAGTGGTTGCACCAACTTGGATCAAATGATGTGTGGGAGCCTCTTCCAAGACCACAATAGTTCCTCCAAGCTGGAATAATGGTGTCTCCAGCGCTTTGTAGTGATGATGGCTCCATCTCTACAGAAGCCCGTACCCATTGCAGTATCTTGTCTCATCCTCACCATGCATCATGAGTAATGCATGGGATCCAAATGTCAATAACTCAGGGAGACGATCTTGCAAGTCTGATTGATCCTCCTCTTGATGTAAGCACATGCAGCATTTGAGTGGTGGTAGAGGCTCCTCCTCACGGAAAGAGTGATAATGAGAACATCTTCTCTTGAATATTCATGCACTATCTCCTTGATAGTGGGATATGTCACTATGTGAGATGTCTCTAGTTTCTTACTACCATATCTCTTCTTTAGTTTTTTAATAAAATCTACGTAAAACTGACTTTCATGTGTAATAGTGGTGAACCACCAATCTTTTGCTTCACCATCTGAGTGCGATTCTTTGCCAAACCCACAACCTCTCTTTCGATGTAGAATGCTTTAGAAAGAATGTATATAATTCTTCCCTCCAAGCCCCTCAATGTGCTTGTGGAAGATCCATCAAATGTTATGCAAGAACAATCCCCATGTCTCTTTCTTCTATTGCTTTCTCCTGGATCTCCTCTCTTCTTTGAGTTGCAAGTGTTGGAGAAAATATTCTCCTTCAATGCTTTAAGATGTGACTTGTATTCGAATGAGATATTCGATTGAAGGTCTCATGCCCCAAAGCCTTCATCATATTCAAACAGTCCTCTTTCTCAAAGAAAGCGTGTCTAGTGTAATAATGTCAAGCTCTTTGCTTCTGCAATTCTTCTTTGTTGCGAAAAAGTATTGGGACCTTCTTCATCTTGAAACCTTATTGGGGTTTCTTTGCCTTTCTCTTCTTGTTTCATTGATCTGTTGGAGATATCCTTCATATATCTAATGAAATATGGGGGAAAAAACTTAATCCCTCCATATTATATCTCTACTATCTTCTTTTCATATGTTTTCAAAATGTCCACAAGATGAGCCAAGATCATGCTCCAATACTGTATATCTAGAAATGGAATATGCATTGATAAGCAGGCTAATATTTGTAACTGCCAAAATGTACATGTAATTTATGATAAACATAGATATAGATAGAATAGATGAGCCATTTTATTCATAGGAGAAGATTCAATTACAACGATTATTTTAAATATGAGGTAATCACAGCGAAGAGATGGCCTAGAATGATACGAAAGATTCCAAAGTAGGCACTATGTAACTGAGGTTGTTGGAAGAAAATACGCATTGTCCATTCGGAAGATAGTGAATATATGACTATAGGGTAAAGAAAGGAAATGCATATCTGAGAAATGCGAAGGCTACGATGATACTGGAGTTCTAAGGTCTGGGCTCTATGATGGCAACAAGATAACCCATAAAAAGGATTTCTCATATCTGTCGATATAAGAAAATCACCCTCTTGGGGTTTCACTATACAAAAATTTGCTTGGTATGTAGATCTAAAGCTAGATATCAAAAAAAAATAGATACAAAATATGTCACAAGATCAGATCTATGCTTGAAGGAGTTGATCCCTTCACTAGATCCTTAAGTTGAAAAGCTTCAGATGCGGCTCCTCGATCCTCCTCTGAAGATTACGTGGCACAAAGCACACAACTTCTTATGAAAATTGTGTTGTAAAGGAAGAAATATCTCTAGCACTATTGCAAAATATGTCTATGAAGCTCCAAGACTAATGGAAATAATGCATACAATGTGAAGGAGTGGTCCTCAACTAGATTACTGCTAAAATGCTAGCAAATTCCCTTCTCCCATGGATGCAAAGAGATACTGCTTACCCAATTCCACGATGAAAGTTTTGCTACTAGGAGATTAATAATAGATGGCATGATTCACGATATAGATATAAAGTCTTGGAAGGCAGTCTTGAAGCTCAATTGATAGGATAGAATCCTTCACCATTTCACCAGCAAGAAATATTGAAGAATGACCAGCTCCTCTGTTGATGCTTGAGGAAAATGTGCAATTTTAATATGGATGTTCTGAAAAGTAGGAATAATATGGCACCAGTACCTAATGATGAATGTAGTACGAACACTCTTCCTTATATAGATCAACGAAGGAAAGAGGTGGGATTCTCGCTCGGGAACACCTTGTGCTAAGCAACAACGTAGACTTAGCTAAATAACATAGAGTGCATGGAATGTCAGACAACTCGAGATCTAAACACGAAAAACACACAAACACAGAAACACACAAAAGCATGAAGAAAAGCCCGGTGAATGGAGAAGCCGAAATGCGGTCGGAGCGACAACCAACCGGAAGCGGCATTGATGAAGTGGTGGAAACATGCGGGGTGGTGACAAAAGAAAATGCGTGGAAATAGTGGCGAAGGGCGAAAACGATTTGTAATGTGAAACGATAAAATAAACATTTGAATGTAATGTATAAATGGCGGAGGGGAATGCGGCACACGATGAGATCTTCGACATGGAAGAAGACACAGTCGACATTTGGTCATATGATATACGGACCATACAATCTCAAACAAGATCAACGGTTAAAACTTCATCGGAGAGCTGATGAGACGGTGGGCCGGGAGTACGATGGGCTTGGACTAAACATCGTGCGGCTCCGGACGCGGTGGCCGTCCGGATGAAGGCTCCCGGAATGGACGGCGGTGATGAATATCGCTGCACGCGTCTTTGTCCGAATGATAATGCGCGATGGAGAGCGGTATTGGGGCCGTACTTGGGGACACGTGGTGAGCATTGTATGGAATCGTTGGCCCAAGGAGGAATACACCTACGCGGAAAGGCGGCCGACCTCAGCCGCTAGTTTTGGGCTTGATGTTTGAAGCGCGGGGACCACCAAGGATAGATGAAGCTGTGTGGTGATGATTTCATCATTTGATCGGACGGCGGGCGGGTGGAGTTTATGGCTACGGTAGAGACGAATGATCGTCGTCACGTCTGTGCGGATACGATGACTCGGAGGTCACACGATATTCGTTTGATTAGGCGCTATGGGAAACAGCGCTCGGTCGGCGCTGGGTTATATGGAGCGAAAACGAGGGCTCAAACCGAAAGGGGTACAGGCCTTTATATTTTTGGATCTGAATTTCGACCTTTTTTATGTAATTTCAAGGCGAAAGCGACGATAGGTGGATACTGATTTTCATGCCCAGACATGGACTTTTAAGGCTAAGAGGATTTGAATGGTTTTATCGTGCGACAAAATTTTAGAAAGGGGCTAATATGATCAACATACGGCTCCAATTAGGGACGGCATGTTCATTCACGGACGTGTCGAGAACTTGCTGAGACCTTCGATAATCATGTATCTGGGGCCTGCAGCTCTTAACCCTTCATTTTTCACTTTATAATTCATCCTGACACCCACATTATTCAAGCTAAAACAAAAGGAAACTATCATACAATATAATACATCAAAGTTTGCAGCTGAATCGGAAACTGAAAGTAGGGCTTGAAAATTGACCATTCTGAGGGCATCTGACAAGTCGCCTGTAAATTCTCAACTGAAAGTATTATTCCCCCTGTTCCCTGATTTGGAAAGGACGAAAACCGAGAGGGAGTCTAATTTTCCATGTTCACCTTTCTCAACTCTCTTGAATATCCACACAGACACCAAATCACCAATGCAGCAACTACTGTCTTTTGCATGTTGATCAAAAATGTGCCTTTATTTTTTCTCCCGATATTCTATGTCAATCCTACATTCACACTGACCCAAGTGTTTCAACCCACAATTCCCACCAATTGATTGATTCTCCCTGGCTCCTTGTCATCGGAACCTCACTGGCTTTCTTGCATGAAGCAAGCCCCTTTGGTAAAGCCAAGCAATACCGGAAAAATCACGCTCATCCATATACCAATTCATAAGTGGATTTCCCGATTTACATCTTCTTGGTGATTCTATTAGCCCATAGAAAAATTTAGGTTAGGAATCCTAATTCTTATGGTTTCGTTGATAGTCTTCTTGAGAGGCCCTCACCGAGTTTTATTTGAAGACTGCGCTACAATCCATTCCTATGGATAGTAATTTGTGGAGGTAGTAGAGTGTGATATTTTATTGTTGGCAGAAATTCATAAACTGCCGACTTGAAGGCACATGCATTATCAGTCCACTATCTAGCAGACGGTAAACCTAGATATGATGTTTTCCTCCATGAACTGTGATCACGTGCTCTGACAGCATTCCTTGTAGGTATGGATTCCACCCATTTAGTGAAATAATCGATTAGTTGTTAATATCCATTTATGTTTTCCACTTGATGGAGGATGTATCTCACTATAAAATCAATGCCCCATTGTTTGAATGGTTCATCCACATGCTGCTTGGAATCGGAAATGGTACGGTGCAGCTTTTTCGACCCAAACTTTTTGACAATTATCACATGCTCTTACCTGGTAAAAATGTCTCCAAAAGCTTTGGCCAATAGAAGTAACTCGCAATTTCCATGTTGTGACTGTGTTGTAATGGCCTCCATAGATCCCTTCATGGAATGCACTTTATAATACTCTCTACTTCATTTTAACGAGACACGAGAATGCAAAGATACAGGGATCTCGCCGGTATAGCGGCCATTGGTGACTATATATTTACGTGATTTTAATCTCGGCGCTCTTGTGTTGGTTTGTCACAACTTGGAGAGCGGTTAATTGAAGATATTCTACTATCTCTTTGTACCATGGACGAGTGAAATTATACACGCTAATAATCTCTGGAGTAGCTACCCCGATTCATGTCTTTCCTCTTTCTCCTTAGATTCCTCACTTCTTTATAATGGAAGAAAACTTTATGCCTAAGGCTTGATAGTTTGATTCATATAACATTTGGCGAGCCCATTGTCCCTTGATCAGCTTAGTAGAGGCTGAGATGTCTAAGTCATATTCTGTATTTTGGCAATCACCTCCCTCTCTTTCCTTCACCCCCTCCCCCTGAATAAGGATATCCTTTTCTGTGTTGTAGGCACAAATGCAGTAATGTGGGATTGTAAGATATACACCTGAGAATGCTTTGAGAGATTTTACTAGGGCATATGCTTGCTTATCCAGTAACATGTTACAATTACGCATCTTGGAGCACACATTGAAAAGGCAATAGGCTGCTCATAACCTTCCTCATTTTTCTGCATAGAAATTCACATTATTGTATGAGGTTATGCAAAGAAAATCATGAAAGGTTTATCATAATCTGTTCAACTTGACACGGGGACTTCTGCAAAAGCACTTTTTATCTTTGGTAAATGCCTCCGTGATTCTTGTGACCACTTTACCTCATTTTGTTTTTGAGCATGTACGGTATATGCCTATTTATCTCAACATAGTTAGGGATAAACCTTCTCAAGAAAATTAATGCATCGAGGAATAATTGTACCTCTTTCCTATTTAGGAAAGCAATACTATTTATAACCTCTCTGCCACTTAGGGTCTATCTTCCCCCATCTTTAGTCACAATATGGCCCAAAAAGCTTTCCCTCTTCTAGTACAAATAAAGACTTTGAGGATTAGGAGAGATACCATGTATGCATTTCTCCAAAAGTTCTCTGCCAGAATGTTGATGTGCTCGAGCGGCATCATTACGGGAAAATACGGTGATATCATCGAGGTAGACTACCAATAACTTGTCTTTCTCCCCTATGACGATATCAGTAACCCTGCGAAAAGTATTTGCATTAATCAATCCAAAAGGCATCACGGCATACATGAATGTACCCATGGTGTGGTAGAAAGTGGTCTTCTTTTGATCCCTCTGTGTCTGACCACCTAGTTATAACGGAAGAAACCATCCATCATTGACATTCTGGAAGCTCCAACTACTTTTGCGAAATATGGTCATTTTGGGAAGTGGATAATTATCCTTTAAGGATGCTACATTTAAATTTTGAAATCTACACAACCTTATTTCTCCATTCTTCTTGCATACGGGAACAAGGTTTCCACCCTCGAGTACCTCGGTGGTACGATTATTTTGGCTTTTAGCCGGCTTCTTGATTTCCTTCTCAATAGATGGCGATGGTAGGGGTTTATTTGTCTAGCTTAACATATGGGGCTTTACTGTCTGTCTTGATGGAATTTTGTTGCATAATGTTGACATCAAAAGTTTTCAAATCTTTGATAGGACACGCAAACACATCTTGGTAAGGCGAAACGAGTTTATGATATAACTTTTTGTATTCTCCAAGGATTTTCTTGGGTAATTGACAATCTTGGGGTTGGCCTCAAAACCCAAATTGAGGTCTTCAACCTGATTTTCTTCTACCACTTTGTTTGTCTATAATGAGACATCATTTTTTGTGAATAATCTCTCTAGAGGCACCAACCCTCACAGGTATTATGTTTGCCTTTGCAACACTATGTTTCACCCTTACTTTATTCTCCCAATTTCTCTCGGAAATATCCTCAGTTTTAACTCTTCTTCATCATCGATCTCCATAATGGAGAATTCCCCCAACATTTCAGGGAGTCTCTTCATCTACTCTTCATCAACTATTTTGCCATTGTTTTATTTTTAGGATTGAAGGCCGATAACGCACCTCAACTTCATATCTTAAAAGAGGGTGCAGGTGGTCTAAATGTACTACAACGGCCACGGCAAAGAGATCAACCATCCTATTCTGTTCTCAAGGCATGAGCTGGATATTGAATACCAGAAAGAAATTCTCTACCATGTCCCAAATTTGTTCCTATAGGCTCTTAGCCTAGGATGTGATCGACAACGATTCTTGCCTGTCTTATTACTAGTTAAGATCTCCCAAAACCTTTAAACTTTGTATACCCATGCTCTGGTACAATACCGCAATCCCAATAGAGGTATATCATATTCAAATACATTATTGTTAGCTTCATATTTAATTTGAAGAGCAGTGGGATCCATGCATACGTAGGGAAGATTAATAGCACTCTAGCTCCATTTCCTTCTCTCGAATTTGCTCCATCAAAATGGAGCGTCCTATTGTCTGCTTCATGACCTGCGAAAGTTGCTCGGCTAGCAGTCGGCAAAAGGATGGTTCATAAGCATAATCTTGATCTTTGTTCTAGCATCAGAAAGCATGAAAAATCTCCTTCCTTCTTGTAGACTAGTGAATTTACAGAATTTTGACCTTAGTCACCATCTTGACGAATCTGGTCTCCCTGTATAGTCTCTCTCTTGGCCTGCTTGGGATAGTGGCATATGTTAAATATAAGCAGTTGATCCACCAATTTTTTTCCCAAGGGACCTTGATAGCAACATACCAGATGGTACAGGATGTCGGCCACCACAATGTCCATTACCACACTTTTTCTTGGGATTTGGGCCAAATTGACCACTAAATCCTTGATCATCCCCGAACATTTAACTCTTTTGGAATCAAATGAATAGAGGTATTTATATGGACGTGTGATTTGTAAACCTAGTTTTTCCATGATTTATAGGGGCATAAGATTATGGGAAGCTCCGAAATCACAGCATACAGTTGTGTAATAGGAGGTCATGGATTAGAGACACATGGAGAAGAGTAGGATCTATCTCCTCAGCATGTGGGCCAGAAAACTACCATGGGTCTCTCCTCTTGAAGTTGAGACTATGCAGGGGTGATGGGTGCTTACGGAGGAGCATGAAAGTGACTTGAGGCCCCGTGTCTTTGGTTGTTCCAACGATTCAGTCAAAGCTAAGGATTTTGACTTTCAAGTTATTTTAGAGCGAAAGAAGGAGGGGACTTGCATCACAACCTATTTAGACTCTTTATTATCGTGGAAATTGAGCTTCTTTTGACACGGACTGGTATTAGGAGAAATAACTACCTTTGAAAAGGATTTTGATCTTTGGAGTACAAGAGTTTGTTTAGAGGTTGCTTACCTTTGTATGTAGCTTTACGCATATTTGGTTCCTCACAGTACTTCCTTCTAGGTTAACTCTCTTCTTCTTGCTCTTGAGTACGAGTCCTTTTCCTATAAGATCGAGTCATATGTTCTATTGAAGTATTGGCACGGAAATCATCAAAGCATTTACAATAATGATCAAATTCTACTTCTCATGTCTACGGTCTTTTTCTTCTTTACGCAGTAGGCACCCAACTTCATCATTCCTGCGAAGAGGCATTCCTCGCCATCCTTATTTGAAAAGGAGAAGATTGCATCCTCCGATCTATGAAAGCTAGGTGTCCTGGGTGGAGTCATCTCTTGGACCTTCTAGAATGCAGTGGGTGTGGTACTTGATCTTGCTTCTCCTTTGCTTCCTTGGCAATATACGCAAAATTGATTTCTATATTGAGGATTGTAACCTGTTTGGAACGTGCAAATTCTGAAGGCTAATTCTTAGTTGATTCAAGATTGAACATTTTCTTAATCAATTTTCTCATTTCCTCCATTTTTATGAGTCTCTTGTCTTGGTTAGAAGTAGACACCTCTTCTTTGCCCCTTCTTCACAAGTATCATGTTGATTTTCCTTTTTGATTTTCCAATGGAGGCAAATTCACTTCCAACTCTAGTGCGTCTACGAGCATCATGTCAAAGGTAACGGAGCTTTCTTTCTACGAGAGAAACCAAATTACGAATCAAAGGCACTGCAAAAACAACTCGCGGTAGTTTGATGGGGTTTCATATCAACGAGAGGCGGGTACAATTTGACAGATCTCTTGATAGAATTCGACACTCCCTCATTGTGTCTTTTCTTTAGTGTATTGAACTCAATAGGCAATTTCCATGATCTTTCTTTTTCTCCCATTTTTCGAGAAAAGTGTCTTCCATGTTATCCTAGGTGGTAATAGAGCGTGACAATGTCTTAAAAACCATTTCGAGCTTCACCATCGAGAAATTTTGCACAAATAGTCTTAGAACCACATCTAAATGTTCAACTTATTAAAATTCTGAGGAGAAGAAAGTCTCAAGGTGTTTTTGAGCATCTATTTCATTTTCTCCATTGAATGTTTGGGCAAGACAGATAATCACGGGGCATATCATTTAGCACTTGAGGTAATGACGGTATATTTATTCATAAAAGGTTGGAACATTAGCCGTGGAGGAGGTGGAGGTAGTGCGATAGTTTGATGAGTCGGAGGAGGAGGAGGTGGAAGTGGAGTGTGTATAATAATAGGAATATACTCAGCGTAGCTTGAGGGTTTGAGGGGGAACAAAGGTATATTAACGATAGATACTTCGAGTTACTTCCTCGGCCCTCTTCAACCTCGGGGGTAGGATGAAGGCTTGTTTTTATTTACGATACCCTCTGGGGTGGGTATGCGAGATGATAATGGTGTTGCCTTCTACGATTGGAGTCGGAATTTGGTGAGAATCTTGAGAGGAGGAAGGGAAAATCTTCTATAGACGCCAAATTTGGGAACGAGGGCGATCTCCTTTCCCTCCAATTTCTTCTATGTATAATACGGTGAGGTGGGACACGAAGGTGTCTTTGGCTTAGGAAAATCTGACCTCGAGGAGCGACTTACGAGGCAGTACCAAATAGATTTATCGAATAACAAATGTGGAGTCGCCAAGGTGAGGATATACAACTCTCAACTCTCCTGTGCTCACCTATTTAGAGAGTAGATATGATTTTTTGAGGCCAGGGATTACATTTTCTTAAATTCGTCCCCAAAAATGGCGCCCGGAAAGATGTTGTAGCTCTTAGAAATGACCCCAAGTTGTGATGGAGCCGGTGCCTAGAAATCTTAGCATAGCGAGGAGCATATAATGTAAGGTAAGTTGTCGACTTGACTCACATGATGCTATCACAGCAAATAGGGAAATGAAATATAATGGGACCAAGCTGCGAGAAATTGACACAAGAAAGGATCTTTGCGAGGCAAAAGTAGAACTCTTAATACAACAACATACAATTCGAGAGGCAGGTTTATTGCAAAGCGGGCCGGTCGGAAATACCTCATAGTCATAAATTATCAAAAGGTGTATGTAGTGAAAGAAATGTCAAGAAGATATTAGTTAGCATGGGCTTCTGTCCCAGAATCCATACATGATAATAGCATTTTAAAAGCATCCTCCCAAAAAGCAACTAATATAGAAAAAGTATGGTTAGGTGAATAATGGAATAGAATATGTCATGAGCCATATTTAAAGCGGCAATGGAAGTCTAAGGTAGAATCCCAACAAGGATGAATCCTTACTGACAATTAGTGAAGCACTGCATTCCAAAACATGATACGAGAAAAGATGGATGAGATGAAATGATATATTAAATTACGTAAATTATATTTGTAAAATACCAAGACAGAATCTCTTTGATAGATAGAACTCCTCTCACTTGAGACCCTATGGGCTTTGAGCCTTCGTACAAAATTTTCTACAAAAATGTATACAAAATGCCTTTCTTGCATAATTTTTTCGGTAAAAATGCGGAACCTTTACCATGCGTTTCTTCATGGTTTTTATAGAAGAAACAACCCGATAAAGGGTAGGTGATGAACATTTAATTGTATCATTAAAACAAAATGGTGGAAGTGCACTTCACTTACTACTTAATAAATATTTATTGTTGTTTGTACTATCTTGCTGACTTAAAAATAAATGCTGCTTTGGGTGAAAATTTCTTGAAGCACGATATAGGAATGCCCATACCAACGTTCTATCCTTTCACGAAGAAAATTCGAATTTCTCGAAGGGACCTGGAGGGTATTGTTTTTGGCCATCGTACTAGAGTGGACACGAATTAAGATTGAAAATCTTCAATATTGTGCTTGGTCACGGATCTTCCATTGATGCTCTCACAGCACTCCATTAATGTTTTCACACTGCCAAAAATGCGCTTTGAATAACTCAGGAGGGTTTGATGAATTCTAACCACCACTTACCTTTAATGAAAGTCGTGTCGTAACGACTTCCCAAATATTTATTCACAGTCCTTTATCTGAACCATTGTCCTTTTCGTGTGGTTGACTCCGCCAATGGAGGCACCAAATTATATTAATTCTCTTGCCATTTTCAGCACATCAAACACAGCGTAAGAAAACTAGTGCACGGAGGCAGCTGTGATGTAGTGGGAGCGACGTGATGAGGGTAGTGGAAACATGCGGGTGGTGATGAAGAAAATGCGGTGGAAATAAGTGGCGAGAGCTGGCAGAATTTGTAAATGCGAAAAAATAAAATAAACATATGAATGTAATGTATGAATGGCGGAGGGGGGAATCATGGCTTGCAGCATGTGGGATGTTGACGTGGAAGGAGAACTGGGAGTCGGCAGCTTTAGTCATGCAAATAATCCCAGACCATACAATCTCAGAGAAAACAAGATCTTAGCAGTTAAAAGCTGCGTCGAAGGGCAATGAGACGGTGGGCCGAGAAGTACGATAGGCTTGGACTAAACATACGTGCGACTCGGCCGGTGACGAGTCGGATGAAGGCTCTAGATCGGACGACGGTGATGAATATTGTGCGTCTTTGTCAGGAATGATAATGCGCGATGAAGAGCGGTGTGGGCCCGTATAGCAGGGACACGTGGTGAGCGTTGTATGAATCCGCTTTAAGGAGGAATACCACCTACCGGCGATGTGATATGCGCCATTGGTTTGAAGCCGGTATTTGGACGTAGGGACACACGAGGATAGACAAATATGACAGATTGATTTCATCATTTGATGGGACGGCGAGGAAGCGGCGGGTAGAGTTATGGGTACGAAGAGATGAATGATCATGCGTCAATGCGTACGGATCGATGAATCGGAGGTTGCGATATTCATTTGATTAAGTGCCTATAGAGCAGCGCTCGGTAGTGCACAGGTTATGGAGCGAAAACTTGAGGCACCAAAGGCAGAAAGAAGTGGGCCTTTTTATATATCTGAATCTGATTTTGCGTGCTTTTTATGTAATTTCAAGGCTGAGAGAAGGCAACGATAGGTGGATATTGAGTTTTCGGGGCTGACCATGGACTTTTGGAGGCTAAAGGAGAGGATTTGAATGGTTTTTATGGAAATTTTACTGACAAAATTTTAGAAAGAGAGGCTAATATGATCGACACTTTCCATGATCTTGGTGACTATTTCAACCTCCATGATCGTTCTCATTAATGAGACATGATCTCCCTCTCCTTTCACATTAATGCTTCTCCCTGCCGATTATGTAGATCTAGATGCGAAATATCCACATACACACATCAAAAGTGAATTTTATTTTTCTTTGGGATTTGTGGGTCCCTCCTGACTTACTCTTATACACTTAATTAATTATGAAGAATTAGGAACTCTAATGTTAATTATCTTGTGGAAAAATTGGGGAATATTACACTTTAGTGTTTAACATTACTTTTTTTTTATTGGGTTGTAAAGGTTAGAAGTTAATACCCTTCCTTGTATTCAATTAGTAAGGCTCACAAACCATATTTCTTTGGAAGTTATATAGAGTATCCAATTTGACTAGAGATAGTTCATACAATAAATAGTTACCATTGTACTAAAAACTTTCTTTACTTATTTCTTAAGTTAATTTACTATTTCATTGAGTTACAACCAATATTATGAGTGAAGGGTTTATGTTCGGGTAATTTTTCAAAATGCACACTTCCAAGGCAATATTCACTTGAATCTATGAGCTTGAGGTATGTTGTTTTTTGTTTGCTTAATTACTCTCTTCCTTTTCAGGGTGCCAAGATCGTCTCCTTAGGAAATTTTAGGATTTCTCTTCCTTTCTATCGAAACTGACCCTTCCTAGGCTTATATAATCACTTGTAAACAACCTATATGATGATTTTTAATTAAAATGGTCTGCAATACAATGTCTATCGAGTTAAATACATTTAGATATGCGGTTACATATTTTGTTGAAATTGGTCACACAATACCTATTTTTGTACACTTGGTTGTTTTAGTAGACTTAGTATTGCATCTTAACTAAAAACCTTTTGTAGAGCTTAGTTTATTTATATTTATGGTCTGAGTGTTGAATAATTTCACCTTAATAGATAATATTTCATTGTGTTTGATTAAGATGTACATTTATTATTTATACCAATTTAAAGGGGTATGTACATTTACACTTTATAGTGTGTGTTATTCCCAAATAATTCCATTTTTTATAAGTGGTGATGTACTTTTACTATTGATCATGTTCAGAAAGGGACTACTAGTATGATTTTTTTATATTTTGCTTAGTAATTAGTCTAATGCGAGGGGGGGTTTGGGGTGGAGTCAAAACCCCCAAACATAGCCAATGGGTCAAGGGTAGACCTGGGATTCGCAAACCACGATTTGCAAACCACGGGATGGCATAGGCTATGTCGATATAAATAGATGGATAGTTTGGGTCACAAGGTGGGAAGAATTAAGATTGATCACTAGGGTGCGAATAGTTGAATCTTTTTTGGGTTGTTTTTAGGCAATGACTCATGTTTTGTTTGTGTGTGTGGAGATCTCCCGGTCTTGCTATGTTCCGGACCATTTCTTGTTGTGTGTGCGGGTTGTGTCTTGGGTTGTAAATGGGTTCTTGGATACTAATGGAATGCGGAATATCATTGAAGTATATTTATGTTATCTGAACTAATCATGTTTATTACTTAGAAATTTACCTTCTTTGTGTTATTCCTTGAAGCTATGAATATCGATGGAGTCTATGAATTAAATTTGTGAATATAATGTTCTATGATGGTAATTCTTGATATGTACGTGGATGCGAATGTATTGATCAGATTTGTGAATGATAATGAATGCGTTAAGTTATTTTACGATTATATTGTTTAAATTTGAATAACAACTGGGTCTATGTCAAATTGATAAGTTGCGACACCAGTCTGCCCTTAATTACCTACTCTCTCCCGAGTGCGGCTGGTTCAACCTCTATACTATGGGTGAAGTTAACTCTGAAAGTAGGTCATGCCAAAAGAACCGATAGAATATGAGTTTGTTGGCAAGCCTTAACCCAGCTGGTTTGGGTCGGGACCCCTCAGGCAACAAATGGACGTTCCTAGGACCGTAGGCATTTGAGACGAGATCGAATGTGCCATGAGAACGTTGGAGACACGAGGAATTGGGCTAGAAAGGCTGGTTCGAAAGATAGATTCGATGAATTCTGCAGCAAAAGGAAATCGCAACGCGGCCTAACAAGCTGAGAAGTGGAAAGAACAAATACATTTTCTACCGAAGTGTACGAAATTTTCTTTGTAACATTTCCTGAACTCTAGGAGTGGCCAGCGGGGCTCTGTAAATTCAGGGCCGTGTTGGAAAGATGATCATATTGCACGGTGGACTGCGGAATTGATTCAACGGTTGGAGAAGGCGATAACACAATCACGGACTATAGATCATTGGGTGGATAGTGTGCTATGAGGATTGCCATGAGATTACGATTGATCAGGGCCATGTCCCTCCTGCGAGAAGCGGAGCGGAGTTCATGGAACGTGCAGGCGTAGAAATTGTTGCTGTTGATTAAAATATTCTTGTGCAAGGGAATTATGTGCGACCACACCGAATGAATGACCTGCGATCGGGGTGAGAGTATGAAACGAAGTGGTAAGTACTAGGAGTGATTAGGAAGGATGGGAACCATCTAAATCCCATTAAGAGGATCGAGGAGAACATGCTTGTTGATAACCCTAGATACACCACCTTAAAATTAGCACCAGGGCAAAACTCTCCCACAACTCTTTTGCCACCACAAAAAAGGAGATATAGCCACACATGAAGCTACCGACATGGTGTAGGAGAGTGAATATGGACCGGTTGCAGTTCATATCGTAATCGATATGGACTACGTGATAAGTGTGGCTAGTGATGCGATAAAAAGGCACGGCCTATCCCTAGCCTTTGAAGGAGGGCTTGGATTGGTTCATGGGGTACATAGGCTGACATGTGGATCCATCAATAATAAAATTAAGGATGCTTTAAAGCAAGCATTTTGGAAGCCTAAGTCCTACTGTTAAGTGGTTGACTTGAAAGACTTTAAATAAGGACCCCTTTGAATGAAGACAAGTCGATCGAGCGGCTAAATAATGTTATCGAGAAGATGAAATTTGATGTGATGACGAATGACACGAGAATGGTTCATCGCCATCTTTATTACCTCCTGGCAGACAATGGGTCGGTAAGTGATCAAGACATAAGAGAAAGCCTTGGATATTGCTATGAAGCTAGAAGTTGTGCCAGAGACGATGCTCGAGTTTGGGGTATAAACGAGATTCGGGGACGGTTAGGAGAAATGCCCATGGCAAATCGAATCTACAAAAGGAGAGAGAAAGAAGTTAGTCTAGATGTATGGTGTATAATATCAGGGGTGGTCCACCGAAGATGATGCCCTCTGCGGCGGTACATACGGTGAGGCCCAACCCATTACGCCTAAATAATTTGTGAACCGACGACCCCACATTATGGTGCACTAATTACCGCATAGCTAGCGCATATTCCAACCACACCACGAATCTTACATTGCCTATGTTTCCGGAAATTGGCTTCGATAATGGTGTCGATTTTCTCCTACGTAGGACATGATGAACATAATTCCGGACATATGACTTAATGATAGATTGAAGCATGCGGGGTACGATTTAACCCTTCATCACAACTGTCTGCCTTGGGACGAGAGGCTCACAGTTTTGGAAAGAAAGTGGAAGCCTTGGTGGGAAGAGGTAATTGATCTTTTATATTGTGGAAAGTAGGAGCACTTAGCGGCCACATGCGAACCCTACACGGGCAATATTACGAGATATTGTGAACAATTCTGAATCATGTGATTGAATGTTGTCCGATGCGATAGCAAAAATGCGGAAAAAATAGCGAAGCCAGCACGGAGATTTATAGAGGGTTAAGGGCGGAACCACGCGATGAAGGACCCGACATTAATGTCATCACACGTAGCGGCATGGCTACTGGAGGAGCTAAAGATTTATTAGTTAAAGCCCTTGATAGAAAAGTTGTTATTAAGAAGGAAAGCTTTGACTGAAGAAAAGAAACCTTCATGTCAGACTCCACAAAAGACTTTACCAAGGATGAGGCATCTGTTATTTGATGCATCTAACGGTAGATGACAAAGTTAAACCATTCCTACAAGCATGTGAAGCTATTGCATAACAGAAGCGATGAAAATCTTCAAACATTGATAGATAGCTACATAAAAATACGACCCTCCCAGTTAAAGACGTTCGCAAAATATACAAGCATAAGAAATGCATTGGTCGAGAAATCATTATTGTAGCCAGTTGGTGACTATGATTTGGATCGGGTCATCATAGGATACGGGGTAGGATACGAATACGCTAAGAAAACATGGCAAAGGATGGGGAGGGCAATATGGAATGGTTTATTATACGGTATACATGGATATGTGAAATATCATCCCACGGTATCCAAAGATTATGGTAGATATCGCAGAGTTAAAATTACGCTCGGATTTTGAGGTAATTCAAATTGTGGAAGATACGGAACCCTTATCTTGCACTCTGGGAAATACTAGATTAGACTATAGACACGGAAATTTCTCCATTGAAGAAAAGAGGCATAGTTTTAGAATGAGGGAGTACGAGTGATAGTCCCTCTAGACCCGAGAAGAGAGGCAGTGTCTGAGAACTGTGAAAGAAGATGACATGGATGCATCTATAAACTAAACGCATGGGACAAGGATTGGATTAATCTATAGGCGATGAGTGTGCTTTTGCAGGAGAAAGATGGTAGATACTTCTCGACTCGACGAGGAGATTGAAGAGTGGCGGGAATCGGTTACATGATGTATACGCATTTCGATGTCTTAGGATCACGAAGAGCTTCAGTGTATCTATGCGAGCGGAAGTGAGAGAGCTGCCTTGCTGACGGTTTGTAGTGCTATTAGGGATTTTTTTGAAAATTTTGAAGCGAAGTCCAAAGCCCGAATGAAGAATGTGGGCACTTAACCTCGCCATGTGCGCGGCCACCTGCAGTGGTGAGGCTCATAAGGGGACATTCTGATTTGGGAAGGATATGTCGAGATGATGATTACGTAGTTTTGAACCCCCGGCCCTCACCTCATGGAGAATTTCCTTGGCCTAGGAAACCCATGCAAGCACTTGTCTACATGGTGGAAGTATAATTGTGAAAAATTTTACATGGATGAGATAGGTCCCTGTTCATTCATCGGCCCTTTTCCATACTAGGAGACCATGAAGGACCAGTTTGTAGGGAATTTCGGGTTGGTAGGTGGAACTAAGGCTTTCATGTTGACTCTTGCAAGACATTGATGCCCTAGTATTTTATGAATAAGCTCCCTCGTATGGAGTATGGGGCCCGGCTGCCAGGATATGCGGATGGAATATATTGTTAACTACTACAATCTATAAATATTGGAATGTAATGAAGACTCATGAAATATCACTATCCCGGAATCGGAGGTTGAGCATATATAGTTTTGGACCCCTATTGCCAAGCTGTCAGTAACCAAGCCTCTTAAACTAAGGGAAGTCAACATTGGGCTTGAAGAGGCAGCCTAAGCTGTCTAATATTGGGGTCTACTGAGACGATGACTCTGGGCCAGGAAAGTCACGGAGCTTCTCATAGAGTGCTAGGACCGGTTTCCTGTAAATGAAATTCTCGGGCTTCAAAGGGTATTACGGGGGACTTGGTGGTCATACGCATCATGCTAAAGCCATATGCGCACCTTGTTAGCGACGACATTACCGATTGAACCCCAAGCATAAGAAATTCAAGGAAGAAATTGACAAAATGATAGCCAAAATTCGGTATCATTAAACCGGTAAGTGTGATGGGTAAGCCCTATGGTGGTACAAGAGAAAGAAGACTAAAGGATAAATCATAATTTATGTCGACTGCGTGGTCGAAGGACTCTCACCCATGATCCTTCCCCTATGCCATTATACGATGAAATTCTCAATAGTGTGGGGAGGGCAGGAAGCATATTCATTCACTAATGATTTTTCGAGCTACCATCGGATCGGATTGCACCTAAAGATGCCGGCAAGACTCGTTGCGCTTATTTGAATGGGGATCCTTCCGGTACACCATCATGAAATTTGAGTTCAGGCCCGCACCATATTTTCACGGGTGGTGGTCGCAATATTCAAGGAATTCATCCACAAGTTCTTCGAGGTATATTTTAATGATTGGACGAGTATTTGGTTTGGTAAAAAATCACATCTCAAACTTGCGAATGATGTTGGGCACTGTAGAAAGCACGATTTTTTAAGAAGTGCATATTTTTCTTACCCTTCGGGACTCTTGTTAAAATTTTTTTATAGTCTATCGGCGGTGATGGATGGCCCCCATCAAAGTTGTAATAGTCATCGATCTAGTTGACCCCACAGCGAGAAAAACTACGATCCATCCTCGGACACACGGGGTACTACGGGGAAGTTCATTCGAGTACGCACGTCAGGCACCCATGGAGAAGTTGTTGAAGAAGGATGTATCATTTTTTTGGGATGCGGAGTGTTAGAAGAGTTTTGAGCTACTCGGAAAAAATGTGGTTTACTTGCACCTATCCTCATATTTTACGACTTGAGAAGAGTTTTCCATGTCATGTAGATGCTTCAAGAATCGCTCTAGGAGCTGTCCTTATGCGGCTTTGGGAAGGGACATTGACCACTCGGTTGCATTTTCTAGTAGCGCCCTCTAGTGTGGAGCACAAATACTCCTCTTTTGGCCCTTGAGGTTTGCCATGGTATATGCCACGGCAAATACGGCATTAAATTACGGGGGACACTAGATGTTCCACAGACCACTCGGCTTTGAAGTGCCTGGTGAATAGCGTTTGTGTTGGGGGAAAGATTTTCGATGGCACTTCTCTTTCAGAATATGATTTTGAGATCTTTGTAAAGTTGGGGAAACTAAATGCTAGACCGGAGCCATTTGTCAGGTTGAGAGTGGTGAAGAACCCACAAATGTAAGAAGAGAGGACTTCCCCGATGCACAAATATTCATTATTAGGTGGTTTATGTGCACTTCGCCAATATCATTCATTCTTAACTACGGGGGTGGCACAGAATATTTAATTACAACATAAAAAAGAGGCGTGACTTTGCGCGGTGGACTTTATCATCATCGTGGGAGGAGCGGCTGGTTATGGGCCCAGGGAGGGCGGCGGGAATGCTGCGAAGGTGCGTTGGAGCATGAAAGGCGGGCTATCTTAGCGAAGTCCCATGGAGGCATAGCGGGGGTCACTCGTAGGAAAATCAACGGCGCGGAAGATCTTAAGAGTTGGGTTATGGTGGCCAATGACATAGTGGATCTTATGACTATTTCAAAGCTTATGAAAGTATGCCAAGCAGGGGAATGCGTCGTGTGAGAGGGAAATTCCCTTACAACCTATGGCTCTGCAGCGTTTGAAAAATGGGCCATAGACTTTGTAAGACCCCATCGGCCACGAGAAGATGGATGTCGTCTACATCATTATCGCAAGCAGTTATGTAACGGATAGTCTGGCGTAGGTATCAAGGTTCCCCTCTGAGGATACCAGCATGCAGGTTCACCTTTGAACATATTCTAACTAGGTTTGGGCATTTGAAGATCTTGATGAGCAACGAGAGGAATTATTACTGTTAATGAAACAATACGGACGTTAGTACAAGATAATTTTGAATCCTGTAAAATTTACCCCTTATCACTCATAGGAAAATGGAGTAGTAGAAGCTTTAATAAGGAAAATCTTGGAATAGGTGCTAACCAAGGTCTATAATGTTGATCAAAGTGACTAGGATAATGCCGCATCAAAATCCAGTCCCTCTAGGCCCATCGAACCACATGCGAAATTGACTTGGAAAACACCGTTTCGAGATGGTTTATGGAAAGGAGGCCATTATTCCTTGGAGTATATGTTTCCTATCCCATCGCCGTAGCCTTTACGAACATTGTGGAGCACGATATCATGGAAGAATTATTAATAGCACTGAATCACCTTGAAGAAGATCGATTATTGCTAACTTTCGTAATAGTTAGAAGACCGAGAAAAAGCATGGCATGACAAATATATTTGGCGAAAAGATATTTTCGGAGGGAGAATTGAATGCTGCTCATACCATAGCCGGTTGGGAAGCACTTTTGAGGGGGATTACATTCGGCCAACGGCTAGGTCTATATGGTAAAGGAAATCAACGATGGAGATTTTTCCGGTTAGCTACACTATGCGATGATATGGTACAGGGATAATATCGATGGCGGTCGGCTGAAACCATACCAAATCAAATGACTATATGGCCGATAGGCGCGCGGGGCATAATATGCGAGACGGGAGAAAACCATAGGGAGAAGTATACTCTTCGGGATAGATCGCGGGTGGAAGCCCGGAGACGTATCTTGCAAGGAGCGTAAGGAGTCGATCGCTAGGTGTCATGACCCGGGGACGTTGTAATATTCCCAAATGGGAAAGCGAAACAATATAAAGCAGATTTCTGGGAAAACCAATCGGTTCATCTAAGAGACATAAGTAGGCAAATATGAGACCCTTCAAATGTATTCTGACAAAATCCGATAGTAAATATGGCCCATAAGATGCATAGCCCAGAAAATACAAGACACCAATAAATTCCTCCAAAGAGAGGTGTTCCAACCATGTATATAGAATGGAGATTCCTTGACAACATTATATTATGGGGCTACAACGTGAAGATTACAATTTAGATCTAGAATATGAGTGCATGAAAAGTCAGATCTATAACGAGATCCATATGCTATAGGCTCACTCTTTGATCCCCCTTCGGGTTCCTTGAAACACCATGTATAATCGATAGATCTAAGATCTAAGTTATAGATCTACGAAATATTCGATGATTTAGAAATATTCGAATCTGATGCAGATTGAACAATACATATATCTTCTCCAGTGGATCTTCAAAGTGGAGGAAGATCCCAACACTTGAAAACCAACTCTCAAATAGTGTGCAGAAACACCCTAAAGCTGACACCCTACGGGAATAACGTAGATGCGAGTAAAACTACGTTGTAGGGTTTAGAATATGGTTAGCCACATGCCAAGATCAGAAATTGATCCGGGCTCTCAGCTCTCTCCGCGATGGAGTGAGGAAGACTCCTCCCTTTGAAGAATAGCAAATGTCCTAGATCTAGGTATATCTAGCCTCCACTTGTTATGGCTTTACGAAGACAACCAAACCTAAGCAAATCTACGTTGTAGTTGGAAGAAGAAGCTTGGCCTTTAGCCGAGATAGTAGACTATGCAAAACAAACTCTTCAAGAGGCCTTTCAAGGAAAGAGGTGGGATTCACAGCAAGGAACACCCAATGCTAAAAGCATTTTCAATATAGGCTAAACGACGAAGAAAGCTATATGTCTAAATAGACAATATATCAAAATCCAATATCATTCCATAAACTTCTAATGCTTCCTTCCTCTTCCTTTATAAGATGAAGATTGCAAAACCTAAACTACCTCCAGTAGAAATCACCTCTTTCACCATGAGGATCTCAACCCCTAAACTGCGTTGTGCCTCATTGATGACCACTCCTCCATGACAACATTGTAGATTTGGTCGAGAATTATTTTAGTCAAAATATCCGGCCCACTTTCACCTACCCCTGGGGGTTATTATTTAAATGACGAATTTATCGTTTTCACTTGTGGCATTGATTTATTCATTATTTAGGAGATTATGGACCTCCTTTACACTTTTTTTCTTCAAACGAAATAAACAAAACGAATATTCAATTGGCTTAGGACTAATTGGGAATACAGATCTCGCCTCCAAATATTTTAATCTCAAGAAAGCTGACAGGATGAGTGAACAACTCTTCTCCTCCTCCGTGGTGACACCAACATGTGATAAGATTTCTCCATAGGCTAAGTGTTCATCGATCCAACCCTCATGAATTTTTCCTCCAAGTTCTCATGAGATTCAAATAGTCCATCCCATAAGGAGACAATAATTCCAATGAAACAAACATGTTTTTCCCAATGTTTTCCTGGAAACAAGTAGCATAAGGTGCATGGAGAATCTCCATCCCATAGGGCAAATCCATACCTTCCATCCTCCTCATACATTCCCATAAAAAAACAAAGTACATCATCGAAAGTATGGGATAAAATCAAGTACATACAAATAGAAATTTGTGCATATGGAGGTGGGTCATAGTCCCACATGGAGACCGGCACGATTGCATCTACGCACGCATCAAATAAAGAAGTGGTAAGTGGTTCCATGCTGCTTGCTGCAATCAAGTTATCTCTGTATTTGAAAGTGTGAGATATGTTTGATGCCTTAGGAAGCACCCATCGTAAACCAAGATCTCCTTTGTCCTTGAGGGGTGACCATATTGAGAAATAGTTTTGGCCCAAAGTTGGCCATGAATTGTAAAGAAATTTGAATAAGCGATATGTTATCACTTGCAAGAGATTCTCACGATCACACACTATTTTGGCAGCCATAATACGAATCTCTTCTGCATTGATCATCACATGCGAGAAATAAAATCAATTGCATGCACACATTAAAACCCATAAAAATTCACACATAGAACACGATATTTCATGGGAAAGCTTAAAGGCGAAAACCCCCAGCTATATGTATATTATACATGTCATGGAGATCATGTAACAATCATAGTACAAAAGCTCTTTCATGACTCTCATACACTACCTCCCTTGCTACACCTTTATCGAAGCTAGATCTAGCAAAACTCATGCTCCAACCTTTAGCCACTTGATAGTAACTTTGAATTGTGTGTTTCAATGCTATGGGATAGTCTCTTTATATAGATAAGCCACACAGATTGAAGCTAGCAATCCTCATTGATTACTCCACCTATCATTATTGTTGCAAATAGCAACAGTATAGTCACAACCGATAGTTAACTTGCTCTTTCACCTATTTACGCCTTTGGTCTCCTTAGGCTTTCCATGCAGGATTGTGATGTATTCTTTAGTTGATTAATGAGTTTATAATTAGTGAATTAATTAATAATTAATTCACCACCACTCTCACTAATTGTATCTATTAGTTAACTTGGATACAAAAGCTCAGCTATGTTTAGATTAGTTATTTCGAATACAACTCCACTAACTTCCTCAATCGGCTCCTGGCTTCTGTCACATGAGTTCTAACTAAAATCATCATGCAGTAAGCTTCACTTAAACCTAGGAAAGGCGTATTTCCTTCTTTCATTTGCATGCCACATTCGGGCATCAAGCTGAAGTGCTCCGAATAAGATAATGTTTAAGTCAAAATATTATTAAGAGCTAATAATATTCGACTTCCTATTTTTAAGGAAGCGATCAAAAATAGACTTATTTTATATGTCTAAAAATATATGTCCATCTATTTCTCCAACTTGAACAATCATCCAAGAATAACATACGCACGACCCACGGACCATAGCACTCATATGTCTAAAAATAGACATAGTCTAAAAATAGATTTTTAAACCAAAATCCCTGTGTAGTCCCCACCTAGTTTAGGTGATCACTTTCCAACTAGGATCGGGAAAGATGTTTGAGGATGCCTCCTTCTTTGTTTTCTTGTTGCCATTTTCACTCCCTCTCAACAAGAAAATGATTGTCTTTGCATGTGACATGCGACTCCATGCATTCGCCACAAGCCTTCACGAGCGCCATGCAACTCCATGCATGCGACATGCAACTCCATGCATTCGCCATGCACCCTTTTATGCGCCATGCCAAACTCATGCATGCACCATCTGACTCCATACCGCCATGCCATGCACCTTTACGCGCCATAGGCTACATGCATACCTCTGCAACTCCTCTGGCTTGAATAGGCTCCAAAACAGCTCAATCGATCTTGATGCATCTAGCATCTATATCGTCTTCGACTTACCTTGGCCAACTACACATGTCATCAAGAACCACTTCTTGTTATTGAACTCTTGCACCATGCACTCTTACACTTCTTTGTCGGCTACGATCCACGCTCCAATGTCCGTTCTTGTCACTTTGATACGCATCACTCCAAGGCGAAGTGCGCTGCTGGCCTTTGACTGTGGGCACCTGCGTGGCGAGGTTCAGTCCATGAGATCCACACCATCTCTGAATCTTTTGCCCAATCTCCTCTTGGGATCAATCATGCATGTCGCCCCACCTCATGCACAGTGAGTATAGGCGCATGCACTCTGCCCATACGGCATGAAGATTTCTACGCCATGAGTGGTCTCTCCCACTCCATGATCCTCTTATGGCTGCTCCACACCCCGAGGTTCACTTTCACTTGCATGCAAAACTTGCTCCCTCTCAAGCATCAGTTGCATGTCTTCCTTCCACTTCCCAATAGTAGGAGGCTCTGTAGAAATCCCATCTACATCAAATCTATAAAGATTCTTCTGCATCTCCAGTTGTGGCTGCTCCACAACCTTCCGAGACTGCTTCTCACGCTGCATGTTGAGAGGCTCCCTCTCAACCACCAAGTCACTAACCTTTGCTTTGCTCTTCAAAGCTTTGCATGCATCTTGTACCTCAGTGCATGTAGATTCTTGGCTCGCGCACATTGCAATTGTCCCGCCGTCGCAAAATTTTCTAACAAAAGAGATGATTTTAAATCGATGATATCTCCCTCATCCGAGCTCTGATTCGACCGATTGTTTTTTTCAATTTGGGTATTTTTTCACAAGGAATCCAAATATGCTATTTTTTTTTATGAAATATTACACAAAATATTTTCAGATATTCCCTACAAACTCGCGCACCCAAAAAATTCTTGCTCTCATTCCATGTAGAAAATTATATACAATATGCATGTATATTTCCGGCTTTCTCCATCTTTATGTTTCTTGAGTTTATCCTAAAACTCAACCGCTTCAATGCTTTGTAATTGCTCCAATGATTAATATCGCTCCGATACCATGTAGAAATTTGAATAACTGATATGTTATCCACCGAGATTCTCCTGATCACACACTATTTTAGCTTCATGCATAATACAGAATCTCTTCTACCATTGATCATCACATGCAGAAGAAAAATCACTGTATGCACACATTAAAGCCATAAGAATTCACATATGAACATGATTTTGAAAGATGAAGCAGAACCCCAACTATCCCAGATATGTTCCATGTCATGGAGATCATGTAACAATCATAGTACAAAGCTCTGTGCACTTGCACCACTGTTGACACACAATGACCACAGGCACAGGATGGAGACAAGCTCCAGGGCAGACAGCCAACCCTCGAGAAGACATTGGGGCTATGGGATGGCCTCTTTATATAGATAAACCACCCAGCTTGAACTCGCTAAATCATTGATTACCTGTCGAGTCCGTATTTGCAAAGGTACCGTATAGTCACAAATCGATAGTTAACCTCCGGCTTTTCACCTATTTCGCACTGCCCCACGACTATAGATGCACCGGGTTAATCATGTATTCGTGAAGGATTGAATGAAGTATAATTGGTGAATTGACTAATAATTAACTGACAGACCACATAGACACACAGTTAATCCTGGATGTTGTGTGTTTCCAACGATGTTTAGATTAGTTAAACTGAATACAAATTCCACTAACTTCCTCAATCAACTCCACTAAACTCTCGGGGCTTCTCACATGAGTTCTGAATTCAAAGTCATCATGCAATAGCTTCACTTAAACCCTAGGAAGTAACGTATTTCTTCAAGCGGAAATTTTATGTTGATATCCAGTATCAAACTCATCTGGCAAGCCCAAGAGAATAAGATAATGTTTAGAGTCCAAATATTATTAAGAGCTAATAATATTCGACTTCCCTATTTTTAGGAAGGCAGTCTAAAAATAGACTTCGACCTATATGTCTAAAAATATATGTCCATCTACTTTTACCAACTTGACCAATCATCCAAGAATAACATACTGCAACCCCTGGACCATGCTCCATATGTCTAAAAATAGACATAGTCTAAAAATAGATTTTTCGACAAAAATCACATGTGTGGTCCCCACCTAGTTTAGGTGATCACTTTCCAACTAGGATCAGGAAAGATGTTTCAGGATTCCTCCTTCACTGTTTCTTGTTGCCATTTTCAACAGAATTTTATAAGTTACAACACTCCTCCTTGGAGTTATGGCATGCATATATAAGGTGAAAGAATGCAAACAATAATCAAATGAAACATTATTCACAAGAGAATATTCTTCACCAAAGTTCCTCCTTAAACAAATGGAGTGGTGCAGAGATCTATCCCCTTCCTCAAAGAGAGAAAGAGATTTTTGAATTAACTATGTCATAGAGTTATTTTGCTTCCCCATCCCCACATGGTACATGCATCTCTAAAAATTCTGATGTATTTATATTCCAAAGCCTTCCCAATCAAAGCTCCTCATGATGATGTTGTAGATATTCATGGAGTATGCGTGGCTGAAACAGAACTCTTCATAGGCCCTTTGTAGAAACTTCTCCTTGAGCTTGGAGGCTCTAGATAAGAAGATGCTACCATGATGATAGATGAATTATTCTTGGACTAAATAGCCATCTTCATGTAGCTGGTCATCCAATACCATGCATGTGTGGATATCCTTGGAGTAATCCACCAACAGTTGGGATCTCCAAAGATCTACACTCCCCAACAATGACAACATTGATGATCTATCAATTGAAATGTCTGTCATGTGGCTACTCTCCTCCTTGACATCTCCCATGCCAAAGGTACATGTTGGAAGTTCGTTCCTCCCATGCTTCTCCTCCTTGACATCTCCCATGCCAAAGGTATATGATGGAAGTTTGCTATTCCATCCTTGCTGCCCTTCTTGCATATGCACATGCTCAAATGTAGATGGAAATTTTTGGAAGTTAGTCTCCCATGGAAGGCTATCATCTATCCAAAACCTCTTTGGTCTTGCCAAATTATGCATGTGTGGCCACCATCGCCTATCATGCGTGGAAGATTTCTCTCCAAGTGAGATTATCTTTTGAGTCTCCATAGCCAAGGACTTCTTTCCTTTCCCCATGATGGTGTCATTCTCCAATCTTGCAGCATCTTCTCTCAGCATAGTGTGAGATGAGAGAGTGGACAATGGTGTTATTGGAAGAATATATCCCTCCTCCTTGAGCTCACCTAGTACTCTAAGCACTGTGTTGTGATCTTTTAATGTTCCCTTCCTTAGTGGATGTATGAATGGAGCATCAAGATGTGGGACATATTTCATCAAATCTGAATTAGGTGGTTCACCACAATATAATGATGTCTCTTGGATCATCCTCATGTGCATAATGGATGGGATCATCATATCCCTACTTCCACTGTGCAAATTCATCTATGTTTCTTGTGTGGAAGTTCCATGATAATTAGGTATCACTCTTAAGGATGCAAGAGTGCTTTTTATTGGAGAAATTTCTCCATACTCACCTCCATATGGTGGTGGATCATCTCCTGCTATGCCAGTGTTGTGATCCCTCCTTTGTTCTTCTTCTCCTTCCTCCTCATCATCTAAGAAGGCCTATATGTAATGTTCTTTCCCAGCAGCACATCTATGTCTAAGTGCCCATGATTCTTTGCAAGTGAAGCAAACCTTCCTTCTTCTTAGATCTTTCCGGACTTCATCATCAAGAGGTTTCTTGTATGAGCTCTCCTTTGAAGGAGAAACCTTTTCTTCCTTTCCCTTAGAAGGAAAAGAGGGCTTATGCTGAAAGTTTTCCTTTGCTTTTGGCAAGGAATCTTGAAGGTATCTATCCCTTTCAATAGCATCATGTAGGGTAGTGGACTTGGTATATTTAACCAACCCATGAAGAGGTTCATCTAAACCCTCTCTGAACATGTACACCCTTCTTGTTGCAGAAAAATCAGGAACCATAACAAAAAGTTTTAGAAATTCAGAAATGTAAGTTTCTGTATTACATATTTGCTTTAACTTTTCAAGGCTCATGAATGGTGCCTCTGGATCTCTTCTATCAAATCTTTCCACCAGCCTTCTAGTGAACTTTGAATAAGCAGTCACATTGGCATGACCCAATGTAGACAAGCCATGGAACCACTAGTCATGTGCTTCACCTTCAAGGTGCAGCACTGCAATATTGATAAACTCCATCTCTGGAAATCTATTCAACTAAAAGTAGATGCAAAGTTTTTTTACCCAATATTTGGCATAACACTTGGATGACCCATGAAATTTGGGTAAAAATAATCTGCCGATAGTGTGGTGTCAATCATGATTTTGAATGAATCCACCACCTCTATGATGATTCCTTGGTATTATATTGTCCTTGATGTGAAAAAACTCTTCAAAACTCAAGTGATCTTTGAATCTAAGATTTTGAGACTCATATTCTTCAAAATAGTCAAGGGATTCATGCTCTTGAAACCCTTCATTTCCCACAACCAAAAATGTAGGCATGGTAGAGCACTGGGAAACTTGTGGCTGATGCACTGGTTGATCATTCCAATGGTGAGACATGCCAGAGCCTTCTCCATGATGAAATCATTTAGGTGATTCCTTGATTCTATCAACTCTCATGTCCTTGATTTATCTAGCAAGATATTGCATGGCTCTCAAACGGATCTTAGGAAAATCCTTTCCTTCTTCTTCACTTCCAAATACAGGGGCTTTACACTTGTCTTCATTTTCATTTGTGTAATCAAATTTCTTCTATATTATCTTTAGATACCTCTTTTCTTTGTCAATAAGAGGTTCTTCTTCTTCAGAAGACATATTGGCTTCTTAGAAAGCACAGGTTGTGCCAAGATGATGCTTTGATACCACTGTAATATTACCAAATGGGGAATGCAACAATAGAAAGTAGATTTGCAGGAAAATAACACAGTTCATCTAAGAGATACTAGTAGGCCAATATGGAGACCATTCAAATGTATTTACAACAGCAAATCAGATGTAAAAGATGGCCCATAAGATGCATAATTGAAAATATAATACACTAATAAGAGAAATTCCTCAAAACAAGGTGATACAACCATGTATATAGACTGGAAATTCCTGGACAAAGTTATATTATGGGGTTGCAATAGCTAAAGATTAAAATTTATATCTAGAGCATATGAGTGCATGAAAATTCAGATCTATAACAGATCCCTACACTATAGAGGCTCCTCTTTCAATCCCCCTTGGGGTTTTAAGAAAAACAAAATGTATAAGCAATAGATCTAAGATCTAAGTTATAGATATGTAGAAATATTCAATGATTCAAAAATATTCAGATCTTATCTGAAATGAACAATACATAGATCTTATCCAATGGATCTTCAAAGTGGAGGGCTGATCCCCAACACTTGAAACCCAGCTCTCCAAATGGTGTGCCAAAACACCCTGCAACAACACCTACAGGAATAACGCAGATATGGAAGTAAAACTACGCTGTAGGGTTTGGAATATGGCTGGCCACCTGCCAAGATAAAAAATTGAAGCCCAAGCACTCCAATACTCTTCTCCCAATGGAGTAGAAGACTCCTCCATTGAAAAAGGGCACTGAAATGTCGTAGATTTGATTAGATCTAGCCTCCACTTGCTGCTGATTTCAAAGACAACCAAACCCTAAACAGGATCTGTGTTGTGGTTGGAAGAAGAAGCTTGGCCTTCAACTAGATAGTGGACTATGCAAAACAAACTCTTCCAAGAGGCCTCACAAGGAAAGAGGTGGGATTCCCACTCAAGAGCACCCAATGCTAAACAACATTTTCAATCTAGGCTAAACAGCCAAAGAAATCTATATGCCTAAACAGACAATATATCAAAATCCAATATCATTCCACAACCTTCTAATGTTGCCTTCCTCTTCCTTTTATAAGATGAGAGCTTGCAAAACCCTAAACCACCTCCAATGAAATCACCTCTTTCACACAAGGGATCTCCAACTAGAACTACGTTGTGCTCACTGATGACCACTCCTCCATGATAGTGCTATAGATTTGTTCAAGATTGACCCAGTCAAAATATCCAGCCCCTTTCACACCTAAGGGTGCTTATTTAAACATCCAATATTTAGCCTTTTTCACATGTGGCATTTATTTATTCATTGTTTAGGAGTATTATGGATCTCCTTTACACTTTTATTCTTCAAAAAAAGAAATAAAACAAAAATAAATATTCCAATTATCTTAGGACTAATTGTGAATATTATATAGGTGCACTAGGTGTGCAGGGGTCATACACAGCTATTAAAACTAGTTGTTGGAATAGTAAAACTGGGTAAAAAGAAAATTTTACCATTGAAAGGAGTGGGTGGTCAACAATTAATGAGGCGATTTCCGAATATTTTTTATTGTTTTCTTGATGGTAAGTTTCAGATAAGTTTCACCCAACCATTAGTCACTATCCAAAGCTATAAAAGCAGAAGGGTAGATCAAAAGTGAGTTCTGTGCATTTTGGAAATCTTGTGCTTTGCAAAATTCAGTAACTATTGTGCTCTGTTAATTTTTGGGTGGGCTACTCCTTCTGATAGTAGCAATCTCGAATTTATCTTTCGAGTAAGAATGATGGCAACCAACCCCGCTGAAACTTCGTAGGTCGTGGCCTCGACGGAGAAAGAATCCGATGAAGTATTGGAAGTCACCCCCGAAGTTGGGGAGGTTGTGTTGACACCAAGCAAGGGGAAGCAAGTGGATAAAAAGAAGGGGAAGGACCAGGAGGAAGGCTGGGGGAAGGCGGCGAAGTGGGCTGGGGGGAAGCCACGCACCTCCCCCCGAAACGTGAAATCCCCACGAATGGTACCCTAGGCACGTTCACCTAACCCATCAAAGAGACCTATGTCTGCTCAGGAAGAGGCCCAAGTCACTGACCCAATAAAATTGCTACCAACCTATGTTCAGCCTCACAAGTCCTTGGTGTGCACACCTAAGAACCTAGATGTTATGCATGCCTATTTGCAAATGCCACTAATTCTGGGCGAGGTCCCCATAATTGGAAAATCCTTTGGTAAGCTCCACTTGATAAAATTCGTCAATCACGACCTAGCAAACCTGGAGGCCTTCTCAGAATTGGCGCCTGAACTATACCTCAAAAGGGTTCTAGAGGATGATGTGTTAAGGGTAGTACCCATGTCGTGGGCAAACAGGTTGGCTAGTTCCAGGTTATTAAAATTTTTGCGGATGCCTCACTTTTGCCACTACACTGTCAACAACCGACTTGTGTGACAGCTACTTTCCCTGGTCCATGATGGCTGCTTATGGATCCAGGATCACATTCCCATTGATGCCATGCTTATTCAGTGTATCACTGGTCTCCCCATGCAGGGGCCAAACCCTATGGAGTGCATGAGAAAAAATTACGAGCAACAGATCGTCGATAAGGTGCACGAGGACTACCATGTTGAGTAGAACACTAGGGGGTTCATGATCAACACCATGAGCGACCCCGGTGCGCACATGGGTAACCTGTTGCTAGCATGTAAAATGATGCAGAAATTCCAAATGGTGAACATCCCCGCTTATGTAATCTAGTTGGCGGGCCGCTACGAAAAGGGGGTCTGCTTCAACAGGTCCCAGTACCCTTGCACTGAGTTTTTGGAGAATGTATGCGAAGCCCAGGATCATGGGAGAGCATTCTGCTACTCCTAGCTACTGCTTCTAATCACGTTGGTTACATGGGAAGCCCCTGAAGACTTGGTCCTCCATGAGCTTGAGCTAGACATGTGCGAGGGGGTGTGGTATGTGAATATTTGGGATTCAAAGGATGAGCAGTGCATTAAGGACCACAAAGTATTTTGGGTCATCTTTCAAAGCAGCCTCACAGCAGCTATCCACTCCCGGTCGCGCTTATCACCAAAAATCTATGAAAATTATAAGAATATTGCATCATTCTAGGTCATAATGCACAATGTGCAGATTCAGAGCTACAAGGATCCTGCTTGGGTGTCGCTGCCCTACATGGTAGCCGACGAAGAAATTGATCGACTCATCACCACTTGGCTGCTGCATTGGAAGTTAGGCTTCAGATCAACAACAACTAACGCTGCTGGTACAAGCACCGCCCCAAAAACCAACCTACCTGATACAACCAAAAGTATGGAAGGGCATGACAAGGATGCCAAGAAGGGTGTGGAACAAGAATCGTAGTAGGATGTGGACACAGAGGATCTGGATGCGCAAGGAGTTGATTCCTCGCGTGGTACGAAACAGAATGCCGACCCTCTCAAAGGCCAGTGAAATAAACTTAAGGCTACAAGGCCCAATAGAGAGAATGAAATGAATTTGACTGAGGATCTTGATAAAATCACAGATGCAGTCTCCCTCACCTCGAAAGATAGGTGGCTAGCATTGGAGGAACAATAGAAGGTTGCAGTCACTGCACTGAATTCTAAGCTCCAAGCTCTGCAACTCAAAGCTAATACACTACAGATAAGCATGATTCAGACAAGGCCGCCCCTAGCCACCAGTAGTGAACTGATCATCACAACTGAGAGCTACCTTTGCCCCCTGCCAGGTGCAGCACTCATCTTGAGCCTGCCTTCCTTATGTGTGCAAGTTCAGGCTTACACAAAAGTGCAATTGGACTTGGCTGGGCTTCCACACGAATTGTTGTAGGCCCTCCATACCTCCCACTTTGAATAAATCTACCACAGAGATCGTCGGGTTTAGCAGTAGCTCAGTACAGCTGAGCAGACAATTGTTGAAAAAATTGTCAAGGCATCCTAGGCACAGGCTGCGATCATCCTTACCACTACACAAAAAACTGAGTTAGAGCATCTAATCAACAGAATTTGTGCCAATATTGAGGGACTCGTCGCAGCACTGAAGGATTCTAGGACCGAGATTCATAATGTCAAGACAGAAATGGAGCAGTAGATTTCTGCATTGTAGGCCAAATTGTAGTCAGAAACTTCACTTGAGGTACAAGCCCAGCGAGCCACGCTGGTCACAAAAGCCACGAATTTAATTACAGCTCAGATCGCTCAAGACGTATGATTTCTAGAGACAACTATGCAATTTTGGTCTAAGGTGTAGCGTGACCCTATACTGCAAGAATTAATTCAAGAACTGCGCCAGAAGGAAGAATAATTTGAGCAGCTGGAAGCAACTATGCCTACCCTAGTCCCTGCTCAATGCCTAGCACATCTTCGAGCTAGCCATGCACTCAGAAATGAGCTGGAGGAGCTTTACCACAAGAAGAAGGTCCTGAGTGATCACCTTAATCCATGGGCCAATGAAGCCCTCAAGCTATCTCAGGAAGTGGATATTGTAGTCAAGCTATTAAATCAGACTCTGGAAAGTGTCACTGCTGCTATTCAAGGCCCAAATTCACAAAATTTGGTGGACATTGCATAGAATGCTGTCGCGTAGAGCGAAGGAGTGCTGCTCCTGTTGGTCGATGCAATCAAGCAGCTTCAGGCAAAGATGAAAACCCCATGGCTGCTATGACTCGGGACGAGTCAGAAGATTGTTTTGGGGGCTTGTTGGAAATGGGCTCCCTAAGCTACAGTTTTTGTATATTTTTGTACTAATTATTCTAACGCATGGGTTTGGGTTGGTTCAAAGCCCCCAAACGTATTGTAATGGGTCAAAGGGTAGACCTAGAGTTTGCAAACCATGGTTTGTAGACCTAGAGTTTGCAAACCATGGTTTGCAGACCACAGGATAGTGTAGGCTATGTCGATATAAATAGATGGATAGTTTGAGTCTAAAGGTAGGCAGGAATCAATATTGATGCTACATGTGAATAGTTGAGATCTATTTTGGGTTGTTTTGGGTAAGGACTCCTGCTGGCTGTGTATGCAGAGATCCTTAGTCCTACTATGTGCAGATCCCGCTGGCTCTGTGCGTGGGGTGTGTCTTGGGTTGTAAATGGGTTTTTGGATACTAATTAATATGGAATATCATTGAAGTATCTTTATGTTATCTGAACTAATCATGTTTATTACTGAAGGGCATTTGTGTTAATCCTTTAAGCTGTGAATGTATCAGTGATATATGAATTAGTTGCGAAAATAATGTTCTATGATGGTAATTGCTGATATGCATGTGGATGCAAATATATTGATCAGATCTATGAATGATAATAGCTTCGTTAGGGTTATTTGTTGATTATATTGTTTAAAGCCAAATAAAAACTCATTCTATGCAAACCTGATAGTTACAACGCCGATCTGCCTTAATTAACTACTGTCTCCCAAGGTGCGGAAGCCTGGTTCTAGTACCCTCCCATACTACTTCGGGTGAGACCTTGGCTTGCAAAAGTAGGTCATTGCCAAAAGGGCCAGTAGTATAGGGGTTTTTTGGCAAACCTTAACCTCCGAACCTGAGTCAGGACCCCTCTAGCCAACAGATTAGTATTATTTAGTAAGCGATGAAAAGGTCGATATTAAGAGATTTTCCCTATTTTTGTGACAATTTCATTCTAATGAGATTAACTATCATTTTTCGTACGATTTAAAGTAGCAAGTCCAGTCTGGAACTTCAATTATCGGTACAGAATGTATTTATCAATGTGATTTTACTTGTATGAAATTATTATTGAACATAATTTGTCTTCTTGAATATTAATTGATTGAGATAGGGACTGATTTTGAGTTGTTAACTCGATGGAATCGACTCAGGGACTAACCTAATTCTCTTACAAAGTTATACCCAGATCCCAAGTTATTGTTGGATTTCCTCCTTTCTTTCAGCTGTAAACAATTGTCAATTTAGTAAATTCCTTACAACATTACAAAATAATTTCCGGTCATCAAGATGTAAAGAAAAATGGATAGCTTCAAAGATATTTTTTTGTCTAATAAGTGAGAGTTAACCCATTTATGTAGGAGATGCATGCATACTACTTACTACCCCAGAATCCTAGAGTGCCAGAGTTCTAGAGAAGACACACAAACCCTTTGTATTTTCCTTCACTGGTTTCAAACCTTCCCTACAGATTCCTTAATAGAGGAAATATTCACCATTATTTTATCACCAATTGATACCATAGATATAACAAGGCCTTAATAGAGGAAAGCTTCACCATTATTTTATCACCAGCTGATACCATAGATATAACAAGGTCCTTGCAGAAAATTTACTAGTCTTCCGATAAACTTGCTACTGTAAACTATGTTAGTTTTCTTTTATAGAGAATTCATACACCATTTTTAGTTGCAGTAACATATTCTATTTTGAAAGAAAAATCAATCTAGAAACAAACAATGATATCCTAACTCGCAGTGTCTTTTCCTCCTTCAACAACGTCTTGTTGTAGGTTCACTTCATTCTCCTCACTTGGACCTCCTCGAACAAAGTACCAAGTCTTCAAACTTTCAAGTCTTCAAGGTTTTCTCTCCTCTATGCCCTCTTGGATTTCTTGTCCCCAACTAAAATTCTACATCCCACTATGACCCCGATGTGCAAGTATATCCGTGCTCAAAGTTAAATTTTAGCTAATGTATGCCAACATAAAAAATAAAAAATAGATATCTAAATAATGTTTATGTTCGTCTCTCTAATAAATAATAATAATGAAAATAGAAAAAATAATGTTGGTTTGAAAAAAAAATGAAAATAAACAATATAGATAAAAAAAGATTACACTAAAATGATCTCATGTGTTTACATAAAAAAAAAATAAGATACAATTATCTCATGCATTTAATAGTTCTTTTATCATATAGGTTGAATTTGAGTGGATCATAAATTTACCTTCAACAAAAAATTTTACCACATTAAAACCCTAAATTAGGTAAAAATTTAAACATATTTACTCTCTACTAAAGTCACTACTATCTCTTAAATCAAAGTAAAAAGGTTAATTCAACACAAAGAATCCAAAATCTTGCTCTAAAATATTTTAAGGTTTATTTTAATTAACTATTTGTAAAATGAATCTTTAAAAGGAAAACCATATTCTATGGATATATTAAAATATATATACACAAATATTTCAACGTCAAAGTTTTAAGATTCTCAAATATTCATTTGATGCAGTTTTATTATAAATTTTATTATGATGCCATGTAAAAACATCATTAAATCTAATATTAATATTAAAATATTAATATTCATATTATTATTATTATTATTAAATATAATATTAATATATATTTTTTTTAATATGGCTACTTCTATTATAAAATACAAAGCACAGAGATACATTCTCCATCCACTAGAATTGTTGCGTTAGCCAACTCCGACGAGAAATAGCAAGTTCAAAAATTCAAAAGAGGGGCTTCCCCAGGAAGGGAAACCAGCCCAAGAAACCGGTCCATGTATCAAAGAAAATTTTTCCCTTGTAGGGAAACCAAATTTAAACAACATTATACAGTGAAAAAATCAAAAGACAAGAGAACTATACCATAACTAGACCATAGAAGATAATAGTGACAAGTGGGAACCATGTGGTTAATCTTGTTGCTTCTTATCATCCTGCAATGGTTGTTGAGGTGGCTCTTCCTCAACGAGGCACCTGTACTTGGAGATGTCATCGTCGTGCTTAAACAGTTAGGCATCCAACGTCAGAGAGGAGGTCGAGTGGGCACCTATCTCAAAATCCTTGCCGTCTTCATCAGAACTGCAGCTGCCATCACTGTTCGAGGCATCCTCAAATAACTTAACTGGCATAGCCACCATTTTACATGGAAGATTTAGGCAGGCAGGAGACATGGTGGACTTGCACATCTATTTCTTGGAGCGTGAGACAGAGGGCCCGGAAGGGGCTTTAGGAAGGTGCATGGATAAATGAGGAGAGAGGTTGTGAGGATCCCAGACCTTAGGCACAACTAGACTCAAAGAAAAGTCCACAGTTCTCCCAGCCATTGCATGAATGGGTGGATGGGAAGGGGAGACACGGCTTCCACCTCTTCGACACCGCATGCAGTGGCATCGTAGCATGGCAGAAGTTGAGCTGCAATATTGCTAAGGAAGTGGAGGAGGTGGACAGGCTGTGTGACAGAGAGAAGTTCGACACAGATGGGCTGAGGAATGGTGCAGGGCCACAACATGAGCGGAATTGGCGCAGGAGAAGACAGAGTGAACATTGAAAATAACAGAAATTCCAAGGGAGAATGTCTGAGGGATAACGCCATTGTCTATATATGGCAGAGGGTGGAGTAAATTCATAGATGGTGGAATGAATGCACAGATGATGGAGAAATTCTCACCTGGTGTAGAGAGGATGCGACAAACGGAGCATGGATGGCAGATTAAATAGTACCCATGCCACAGTTATTAACAACCATGTCGGGGCCATGTGTCTCCTCGTGACGAGGACGACTGCTAGGTGATGGCGTTGCCAAATGGCTGCTGGCTAGGTCTCTAGAGAACACGTGCATTCGGGGAATATAATATTAATATTAATATTAATATATTATAATATTAATATTATTCAAATTAATAAATTTAAATTAATACAAACTTAATAGAGATAAAATTTCAATGATTTTGAAAAAACGAACTAGCAGAGCTCTGCACCAGGCCGACCTTCATGATCTAGGGTTTGCTAGTCTCGACATTGGCTACCCTAAGCATACCTCCACCACTAAACTGATAGGCCATGACTCCTTTCCTGGACAATTTTTAGCCTACCGATGACTGACCCCAGTGTGAGGTTAACTTCTCCCCCGATTATAGGCCAACCTCCCATAGGGGCGGTGGCAGGGGCTGACACTGTCAATCAGTAGAACTCTGGCCCGTCTCAAGAAACTACAGGGGCCATACCCACAACATAGCTGAAAAATACACAAGAAGAAGCAGAAATGAATACTAAATCAACAAAATGCATACCAAATAACTCCAAGAAAATAATGATCAAACTCCCAGCGCACTGCATCAATGGCAGAATCCAGTTCATGAAGTATCATGCACTGAAAGGCGAGTTCATGGGCTTCTGGCTTATGAAAAAATATTTGAGAGGATGGATAGCTTCGCAATGGAAACCCAAAGGCCATATCCACCTACATCTGTGTGCTAAAAGCTTCTTTAATGTGCTCTTCACTTGCTCAGAAGAAAAATATAGAATCATGGATGGGTACCCCTATTTTTTCAACACTACGGGTTTATACCTCAGACCCTGGATGGAGCATTTCAACCCTAACAAAGATGATCTCTCTTGGGCTCTAGTCTAGATTCAGCTCTACTCTCTCCCCCATGATTACTAGGATGAGCTAACCCTCAGAAACATCGACAATGCCCTAGGAGAGTACGTCAAGATTGCAAAGGGGACCAATATCAACTGCTACACAACCTATGCTTGCATATGCATCTATATGAACTTAGAGGAACCGTTTCCAGGCAAGGTAAGTCTGTTGCATGAAGATTTTGAATGGGATCAAACTATAGATTATGAGCACATTCCTTTCAAATGCAGGAAGTGCAACAATCATAGGCATCTCTTTAGAGATTGTCCCCTAAACATGAAGTTTATGGATGAAAAGGAATCCAACGAACAAGAAGAAGAAGGATTCAGGAAGGTAGTAAGCAAAAAAAGGCACAACAAGGGAGCTACCCCTCAGCAGAATAAAAAATGACCCAAAACCAACAACAGCTTTGTAGACCTAAACCATCTAAATGAAAACTAAAATGAACCAGTCATCGAAGCCGAGCATACCTCCACAGAGTAGGCCTAGTCCTCAAAGGCTCAACAGGACAAGGTCCCCCTTGAGAACTTTCTGAAACCGCCAACCGCAAATTCCACAGAATAAAAGAACATGTTAAAGGGAAAAGAACAGATCACGGAGTCGATCCCAGAAGATATGAAGGAAGAACCAAAAAGCATAGACTTGGAAGGCCTAGATCTCATAGGGTTAGAGGATGCCTACAATAAGAAGTACTTCAAAGCTATCTCGGAGCAAAAAATCCAGAAAATGGAAGAAATCCTTGCCAGAGCACAGCAGCTCCCCTCCTTGGGTATCCAGGGGGTATGCTCATTAACACCAAATAATTCATGAAAGATTCTCGTAAAAGAGGTAGGAAAACAACCTTGCAAAGAACCATATAAATTGGGAAAGAAATGGTGGACTCCGGGTGATTCCCCAAGCTGACCAGATTCTTCACTGTTACCTCTAATAATATCCCATGAAGCTCATATCTTGGAACATAAGAGGGCTCAACAGCCCCACGAAGCACAGGATTATAAAGAAAAGGATTACTAAGGAATGCCCTGTGATATTCTACATGCAAGAAACCAAATTTTTCAGCTCTACTCTGGACACCAGCTTCAAAAAAATTTGGAAAGGAAGCAATACAATAGCGGTTAATGCCAATGGGGTGTCTGGAGCCCTGGAAATCATTTGGAACCCCCAAATCATATCCTTAGAGAAATTTCATGCTAACAGACACTTCATCGAGGCTAACTTTCACCTGATTGGCATGGACATCCATGGTATACTCACAAATGTCTACTCTCCACAAAACGCTCAACAGAAATTGGCGCTCTTGGAAAACCTAGCAGAAATAAAAAAATAGCGAGCCCTTCCACTCTGGCTCTTGGGAGGAGACTTCAACATGATAACCAATCTTCAGGAAAAGAAAGGAGGAAGGATGCATCTGGAATCAGAAAGTAATGGTTTCAAGAAATTTATCCATAGTAACAACCTCATAGATCTACACACCTCCAATGGAATCTTCACGTGGAACAACAAAAGAGGAGGTACCCATCAAATAGCCTCAAGACTAGACAAATTCCTCATCACAAAAGATCTCATCCGGCTAGGAGGTGAAATAGATGCTACCATCATCCCTGTGGTGGGATATGACCACTGGACAATACAACTTCAATGGTCACGACCAGGTAAGCATGCTCCTAAACCATTCTACTTCGAACATTGTTTATTCTGGTACCCAGGGTTCACGGAAATGGTTTCCAAATGGTGGTCCTCCTTAGCACCTCCGCAAGGTACTAAAATGCTCTAGTTCCAGACAAAATTGAGACTTTCAAAGGAAAACTGAAGATATGGAATAAAACAACCTTTGGAAATATCTTCAAGAATAGAAAGAATTGGAGGAAAAAATGAAGAAACTGCAATAGAATATTATATAGGAGGGATGAATAGCTGAGTCAGAAAGTCAGCAGAAAACCTTAACTGTTCAGCTAGAAGAAAGACAGAACCGGGAAGAAGCCCTATGGAGACAAAAATAAAAAATCAACTAGCTCAAAGAGGGAGAAAGAAATACCAAATTCTTTCATCGTTCCACCATTCAGCACAGGATGCACAACAAAATTACTTCCTTTGAGAACCAAACTGGGGAAAGGCTATAAACGCAAGAGGCCATCACTGAGGAGTTGGACAATCATTTTAGGGATATTCTGCAAGAACAAAACCACCATAGGCATGAAGCCATTGGGGAAATCACTCAACACATTCACAAGCTGATAACATATGAAAACAATAGGATGTTGTTCGCAGCTACCACCCTAGCTGAGGCGGAATAAGCAGTCTTCCAGCTGAAGGCAAGGAAAGCTCCCGATCTTGATGGATTTACCACCAACTTCTTCCATTTTTCTGGGAGACCATCCAAAATGAATTTTGGGATGTAGTGGAGGAATCATGCACCACCCATTGGCTTCTACCTGTGCTAAATGCCACCTTCATCACTTTGGTACCAAAACAAGAAAACTCAACCTTGCCAAGTAAGTACAGACCCATAGCTCTATGCAATTTCATTTACAAAATTATCTCCAAAGTACTAGCTAACAAGATGAAGCAGATCCTTCCCATAATCATCTCCCCGGAACAAACAGGTTATGTGGAAGGAAGGAAAATCCTAGATGGCATCATCTTAACTCATGAAGTCATTCACTCTCTCAAAACCATCAAAAATCCAGGCATGCTTCTCAAAATTGACCTATCAAAATATTTTGATAAACTCAGTTGGGACTATATCAAAAAATTTCTCATAGCCTTTGGCTTTAGCCATACTTGGGTTCATTGGATCATGAGTCTCATCACCTCCCCTTTCCTCTCCATTTTTGTTAATGGCATACCCTCTGCAACCTTCAACCCCTCGAGAGGTATCAAACAAGGGGACCCTCTCTCTCCCTTTATCTTCATCATTGTAGCAGAAGGATTGGGTCGCCTTCTTAAAAGCTCCGTCCAGATAGATGCCCTACCTGGTTTACCCCTCCACAACCTGCCTCCCTCTTCTCACCAAAAATTTGTGGATGACAACATGATTATGGGTTACCCCTCGGTCCATGAAGCCTGCTCCTTTAAATCCATTCTCAACTCCTTCTCTGAGTCCTTCGACACAGAGGTCAACTCGAAAAAATTGGAGATCTTCTTCTTTCATACCCTCCCTCTCACTCAATGCACTATTGCCCGCATCCTTGGATTATCCATTGCTTCTCGGCCTTCCAAATAACCAAGAGCCCCTCTGACTGACTATGCCATCAATCACTCCTCCTAGAGAGCTCTGCTGGACAAAATGGAAACCCAGCTATCCAACTGGACCCACCACTCCCCAAACATTTCCAGTCACCTGGTCCTCATTAAATTTGTCCTGCAATTCCTCCCCATCTATCTCTTCTCTGTCCTCGTAACCCAAAAATGGGTCCTCAAATCCATGTGCAAATTGCAATGATATTTTCTCTAGGGAGGCACCAAGGAAAAAAAATAAATGGGCTTTAGTCAATTGGAAGGATGTTTGCACCCCTAAAAGTCAGGGAGGGTTAGGACTGCGTGACCCTGAGCACAGAAATAACATAATGGGAGCTAGCATCTAGTGGAAATGGGTCTCCAACCCTAGCACTCCTTGGGCCAACCTATGGGCAGCCAATTATGCACACTCTTGGCCAAAGGAGAATCTCGTAAGATACAACTTAGACCCAGGGGGATCTGAAATCTAGAAAGCGACAAGTAACCAAAAATGGATGATACAAAATCACAGTTTCTGGGAGCTGCGAAGTGGTACCCAAGCAAGATTCTAGGAGGATTCATGGAAATAGATGCCAAGCCTCTCCTCCATTTTCCCCAAACCTTTATGGAGTGTGGCACTCCAAGGCAAGCAAAGACATAATGTTCAAGACTTCTGGATGGACGACACCCCCCAAGGTTACAGGCAATGGCTACACATGAGGCAAGATGACTGGAGCAATGAGTGCCATACAAACATCTGGGAGGATCTGAGTACCAAAAGAAAAATCAGAGCGAAGACAAAACCTGACATCCTACATTGGGGGCATATGCCTAGTGGAAACTACTCAACCAGGGAAGCTTACAACATACTTCATCAACAAAATCCCTGTTCAACAGATCTCATTGGAAAAATATATGGAAGGCCAACCTGTGGCCTAAAATAGCCACCTTCCTGTGGTTTCTCAGTAAACAAAGCATCCTCACATGGGAAAATATTTTGAAGAGGGGTTTTGTAGGACCCTCCAGTTGTCCTTTTTGTCAAGACAACTCGGAAACCATCGACCACCTGCTGGACCAATGCCCCACCGCCAATTTCTTGTGGGACATAATTACAGTGTTATGTCATCGTTCCAACTGAGTAAGGGGCAACATCATCAACACCATCAGCAGCTGGCAGGACAATCCATATACTAGCAGGCTCTTGAATAGACTCTGGAAAATCACTCTAGACATCCTCATTTGGAACATGTGGAAAGAAATAAAACACCACATCTTCAAAGAGAAGGCATCCATATCATATCAACTCTGGGATAGGATCCACAACAACCTCTCTAAAACTTTGGCCTTAGATTCTTAGATTCAGGAGGACCTTCCTACCTTTGCAAGAGAGTGCCACATATGGAACAATTGGAAAATGAGTCTTAATACCCCCTGGATATCAATCCTAGAAACATAGGTAGAACCCCTGCTCCTGAAAAATGGTCTCCCCCATCTAACGGTTTCTACAAATCTAATTTCAATGGTGCATCCAAAGGTGACCCTGTAAATTTAGGATTTGGCAGCATCATTAGGGACTCTCAGGGAGACCCTCTTCAAATTTACTATGGGAACATAGGTTGGGACAACAATAATCTGGCAGAGTTGGAGGGGCTTATACAGGGTATCAAAATTGTCATTGAGTTTCATTACTCCCCCCCTGGAAATGGAGGGGACTCGCAAATCACAACTATGGCAGCCACAAAAATCCTCCAAGGAACGACCTCCTCCAAAGTATCCAAAATATGGAGGCTAGCCCACAAGCTCAAGGCTCTATAACAATTGATTCACAACCACAGAGCCATTACTTTTGGTCACGTTCGCAGGAAGGCCAACTCCATTGTGGATCTCCTTGCGAACAAAGCGGTGGAAAGAAATTGTGAGCTACATCACTCCACCCTAACTTAGGTTGAGGAGGAATCACTCAGACAAGACTGCCACACACTCATTCAAAAGGAGTTGCTCCCCCCTGGATGCAGGTGACAGAACTGACACACTTGACAACCACATCTCACGCACCACTGAGGATGGAGATCTTTTGCATAGAGAATCACCGGCTGCGGATCCTCAAACTGTTAGCCATCCACACGAGACTCACAAAATTGGGAATGATTACTAGATAATGGGAACTGTGTCACCCTGTCTAGGGCATCCCTTTGCACCTATCACCATAAATTATCATCATGATTAACCCGTATGGAAGCCATCTCCCTTCCCTCGAGCCTGCTCAGGTGATAGATCATGGCATGCAGCTATGTGCAAGGCCTACTCATTAATATCCTCCTCACACACATATTATCCCCTTAAAAAAGATGAGCTCTCTTCCCCTTTCAGACCATAGTTCTTTATCTCTGCTTTTCGCCTCTTTACCCCTACTCTGGTACCTTCCTGACTTCAAAAGGTTGCGAATCCCCACTCTCAGAGCTGCACATTGCAGTCCCTTATAGGCTGTTGCTTCCCTTTCTACGCACCTCTCCCCTGGCTACTCTGACCCCCTGAACCCTTATGTTGCTAGCCCTTCTATGTTTTCCTACCTGAACACCTCCCCCCTACCTCTTCGCATCCCCTAGACTTGAGAATTATTAGAGGCAGACAGAGAGGATCTCTCCCTGACCATTATCACCATGGCGAGGAAAATCGACTGGAGCCAATGGAAGGCTCCTCCTCCGACTCTTTTGTGTGTCAGATGCCTGATCCCGAGCAAGAGGAAGCATCCCCTGGGCAGGCTGCACAGAGAGGAATTCATGGCCCATGGAATTCTACCATCGCTCTTCGAAGGCACCCCCTGTAATATCCCAAAATAGGGAAAATCTACAATTTTAAGAATATCTTATAGTATTCCTAAATTGGAGATCCAGCAATATGTAAACACAAACTAGAAATAGCAGTGAACAACATCATACCAAAATGTATGAAAACCATAAAGCCATTTTATTGTTTATATATCAGCAGCAAATAAGTACAATACACATCAGATGATCAAGGCAAACGAGCCTCCCATGAATACACATGTGAATAGTGAAATGTTGCTGCATAGCAGAATGTATATGGATCAAAACTGCGCAGTGAAAGAGAGAGAATTGCTACAGGAAATAAAAAACATCATATATCTGCATATATATGGCTCATACAACATTGGGAGTGAATATCTAAGCTCCCTAAGACTACCTCAAGTCAATCCGGGAAGGATTGGCTAAAATATGCAAAATCTGCAAAATGTCGGAGTTGCAAGGTAGCAGCTGTAACTCAAGAACTGGAAATTGATGGAGAAGGCTGAAGATGCTTCATCTGAAAAAATACATCCTCCAATGGATCTTCCAAGTGAAAGGTTGACCCTATCACTGAAGATCTCACCCACCAAACAATCTGCAAAACCCCTACTGCAAATGATCACTAGAAATAACACAGTCTCTGAGGGATACTGCATTGTAGGAGAAAGGGAATGAGTTGGTCCAATGCCAAGATTTGAAATAAGATCTAAAAACTTCCTCACTAACCTTCCAAAGGAATGGAAGCTCCCTCCTCTGAAAATGGTGTTGTGGTACCTCCACTGCAACACCTTGCAACATCATGTTATACTTGAGAAGAAATAACATTGTAGCTGAAGGAGGTGGCTTGGCCTTGAGCCCGAATGTGGAGAATGAAGTACATGATCCTTCAAGAGGCCTCTCTTGGAAGGAGAAGGATTCCTAAATAGTATATCCTTGTGCTAAACAACACTACAACTTTTCTAAACAGCAGGATACTGCACAAGAGTCTAAATAGACCATAAAATCAATAATTCACAACATGAGAAACAATGGTTGCCTTGCCATCCTTTTAAACAAGTGAGAACTCTGTCCCCATGGGTCCCATTCCTTAGGGTTTCCTCCACCAAGGAAACTTCCTCTCATTCACACTACGTTGTCTCTCTAAGTGGTCTCCACCTCTTATCCCAGCGTTGTTGACTTGGTCAAACTTGACCTTGTCCTCATGCAAATGTCCTCTTTCATACTTGAGGGTATGAAATCCAGCTCTTCTGAATATCCATTTTCATATTATGAGGGATTTTTTTCATTCTTCTATAATGTATGGGCCTCCTTACCCATTTATTTACCTCTTATTTGTAAAAAACAAAATTTAATATTCCCTTTAGCTATGTGCTAAAGTGGGAATATTACAATCCTCCCCTCCCAAATGTTGCTTGTCCTCAAGAAACTACAAAGATAAAATTGAGGGGCCTTCTTGAGGCATGAGGTCAGATATGAGTTGGGATATACCATCCCCCATATGAAGCTCCCATCCCCAAGAAATCATCCATACAAAGTGAGTTACCTCCCAACATGGCAACTCCTAAAAATGCTCCTCCACCTTGAGCTCCAACAATGTAGGTGGGCTGGAAATTTGATCTTGCTAGACAAAATGGTCTACCCCACGCTGTCCTCCTCTCCACTTAAGATAAGTGTAGATTGTCTACTGATCTTGGGCTGCCATAATGTTGCCCTTAAGTGGCAAGAAGGAAATGGGATCCTCAAAGATCTCCTCTCCAATGTTATGAAACATGTTGGCCCAAATATCCCCATATATTATGAGTTGGAAATCATCATCATATGGCATCATGTCCATCATATGGCTCACCTCATAAGGAAATAAATGTTTTTCTATGGTGGCCATACCATCTCCCATGCTCCCCTTAGAACATGTAGTGCAAAAAGTGTGGGAAATTTCTCCCAAAAAGGACACATCCACCCAATGTGTCTCTCCCCTAATTATGCTCCCAAGAAAAGAAATAAAAATAGCAATAAAGGGAACAATAATGAGAATCATGCTTGCTGCCATATGAAGTAATGGATAAGGACAATGTTCCCTCAAATGCAACTAACGCAGCTTGACCCTCGACTGCAATAGATAATGACAAAGAGTGTGGTTTCTCAACCACTTGCTTGCTGCCCCATTCTCCTCATGTGTTTGGAGAAAGTGAATGATGTATTGTGCAAGGTGAGTATGTTCTCCACAAGAAATATCCTCCCCACATCCTCCTAGGGAGTGATCATCTATAATGGCCTTAAGTAGACCACAAAATCTAGAAGGAAGAATATTCCTCCTTTGAGAAAATTCCTGCACATATATGGTTAAGAGATGCATACATATATACAAATTACTATGCAAATCAACAATACCCTTACCATATGTTTTTCTCATACAAATGGAGTGGCTCATAGATGAGTCTCCTCTCATCCTCAAAGAGAAAAGAGTTGGTTGTGCTAACTCCTCCATCTCCATATGATCCATGCATCTCCTCATATGCTTATATATCTCCTCCTCAAAACACTTACAAAGATACCCCTCCATGATGGTGTGCTATGCTCTCATAGAACAGGTGGGGCTGAAAAGGAAATCCTCATGAGCTGCTTGTAGTAACTTCTCATTGAGCATGGAAGCTCCAGATAAGAAGAGCCTACCATGATAGTAGATGATCCCATCTCTGACTGAATATCCCTCCCCATGCAACTGGTCATCCAATATCATACAAGTGAAAAGATCCTTGGAATACTCCACCAACAACTGGGAGTCCCAATATGGATCTATCCTCCATAGTGACAGCGCTGATGATCTCTCATGAAGAACATATGTCATATGGTCATCCTCCTCTTTGACATCTCCCATGCCAAAGATGCAAGTTGGAAGGCTGCTATCCTTCCCCTACTGATTTTTCCATAACGCAGAATCTAAAATGGGAGTGAGTAATGATGATGTTGAGAGAATGCTCCCTCTCTCCTTGAGTCTACCCAAGAATCCTAGCGTTGTACCAAGCTCCCCCAAGGTCTCCAATCTTCTGGGATCAATGATTGGTGCCTCAAAATGTGAAGCATCCATCCTCCTCTGCTGATTTAGTGATCTCCTTGGTGCAATGCCTCCATGCAATGAGACATCATCATCAAGAGTAGACTACATATATGAATGGGCAGATTTGTCCTTGCCCTCACTGTGCAATCCAATCTCCCTCTTAGGTGTATCAATGGTCTGAAATGTATAGGGGTGTGTACTCCTCATCACATGATGTTGGTCATCCTCCCTATATTTTCCTGGTATCTCAATAGTTCCACACCTCATCATCAATGGCACATGTAAAACATGAATTGTGCCTTGATCTCCACACATGAGATCGTGGGGACTTCCTTGTAAAGATACAAGAATCCCTCTAGTTGGAGCAAGAGCTCCTCCTTCCTCTGCATGAAGTGCTAGTTAAACTCCAGATTTGACAACGTTTTTTCCCTTAGCCTCCTCCACATGAATGGGCAAGCCTCCAATGATTGGTTCCTCTTTTGGAAAAGGGATCTCTTTGCCTTCTTGTGCCAAAATACAAGATGAAGGTCTTGCCTCCAGAAAAGTATAATGCAAGATATCAACCTCCTCTATGGTTTTCTGAAGTGGTTTTGAGTCTATGGTTTCCTTCATCACATGCAAGGGTTTTGTTTTTTTAAATTTGTTTGTCTCCTCCACATGTGTTTCAGAATTCTTCCTACCAAATCTTTCCACCAAAGTTTTAATGAGCTTTGCATAGGAATAAGTGTTTTCATTCTTTAAATAAAATGACTCAAATATCCACCATGCATAGGCCTTACCTCCAAAATGCAGCATTGCTACTCTAATGGCTTCATCTTTAGAAATTTGATGCTGCTGCAAGAAGGTGTCTAGCTCCTCCACCCAATTCTTGGCTAAAAAAGTAGGTGAACCATCAAAGGTAGATAGAATAAATGTACCCACATTATGCTGCTTGTTCCTCCTCACTTTGATCTTGCAAAACTCTAGGAAAGTGATATGATCTCTAAAATTCTGAGTTTGAGATTCATATTCATGCAAGAAACCACTAAGAGTTCCCCTCTTAGGCATTCCTTCTTCCTCCCTCTCTCTCATGCAAAAACTGGGCATGTGAATGCGTTGTGTATCATAGGGCATGGTTACATGCTCACACTCCCCATAAGAAAATTTAGAGTTTGACTCAGTTTCAAACCCTCTTGGAGATTCTGTACACATCTTCTCCCTCATCTTCTTGAGATCTATGTGAATTCTCTATAAATTTTGAGACAGAAACCTTGGAAGTTTCTCCTCCTTTATTCCTCCAAGGAAAGAAGTCTTCTTTCCCTTCATCTATTATTCTTCTTGTCTTCTGAATACCATAGTGGCTGAGATCCACAGGCTGTGCCATAAGGATGCTTTGATACCACTGTAATATCCTAAAATAGGGAAAATCTACAATTTTAGGAATATCTTATAGTATTCCTAAATTGGAGATCCAACAATATGTAAACACAAACTGGAAATAGTAGTGAACAACATCATACCAAAATGTATGAAAACCATAAAGTAATTTTATTATATATATATTAGCAGCAAATAAGTACAATACACATCAGATGATCAGGGAAAACAAGCCTCCCATGAATACACATGTGAATAGTGAAATGTTGTTGCATAGCAGAATGTCTATGGATAAAAATTGCGCAGTCAAAGAGAGAGCACTGCTACAGGAAATGAAAAACATCATATATCTGCATATATATGGTTCATACAACATTTGGATTGAAGATCTAAGCTCCCAAAGACTACCTCAAGTCAATCCGGGAAGGATTGGCTGAAATATGCAAAATCTGCAAAATGCCGGAGTTGCGGGGTCGCAACTACAACTCAAGAACTGGAAATGGATGAAGAAGGTTGAAGATGCTACATTTGATAAAATAACTCCTCCAATGGATCTTCCAAGTGAAAGGCTGATCCTATCACTTAAGATCTCACCCACCAAACAATCTGCAAAACCCCTAATGCAAATGATCACTGGAAATAACGCAGTCTCTGAGGGATACTGTGATGTAGGAGCAAGGGAATGAGTTGGCCCAATGCCAAGATCTGCAATAAGCTCTAAAACCTTCCTCACTAACCTTCCAAAGGAATGAAAGCTCCCTCCTTTGAAAACAGCTCTGGAAATGGTGTTGTGGGACCTCCACTGCAACACCCTGCAACACAACGTTATACTTGAGCAGAAATAACGTAGTAGCTGAAGGAGGTGGCTTGGCCTTGAGCCCAAATGTGGAGAATGAAGTATAGGATCCTTCAAGAGGCCTCTCTTGGAAGGAGAAGGATTCCTAAACAGGAGACTGCACAAGAGTCCAAACAGACCATAAAATCAATAATTCACAACATGAGAAAAAATGGTTTCCTTGCCCTCCTTTTAAACAAGTGAGAACTCTCTCCCCATGGGTCCCACTCCTTAGGGTTTCCTCCATCAAGGAAAATTCCTCCCATTCACACTGCGATGTCTCTCTAAGTGGTCTCCACCTCTTATCCCAGCGCTATTGACTTGGTCAAACTTGACCTTGTCCTCATGCAAATGTCCTCTTTCATACTTGAGGGTATGAAATCTAACTCTTCTAAATATCCCTTTTCACATTATGAGGGATTTTGTTCATTCTTCTGCAATGTATGGGCCTCCTTACCCATTTATTTACCTCCTATGTGTAAACAACAAGATTTAATATTCCCTTTAGTTGTGTGCTAAAGTGGGAATATTACACCCCTAGCACCGCAAAACTGACCCACTGCCGGTACAGGAGAAGGAAGATGATGATTCAGACGTCTGGGTGATGGATTACGATGGCAACTGTACGTGTGTCCTAGACGACGTAGATCTGGACTCTCCCATCCTTTACGCATCGGTCCACAAACCCAGGCATAAAGTGGCAGATTTAGATGAAGCTAATGTGCAGCCACCTTCTTGCCCCATTGAGGAGGAGGTCCCCGACAATGATGATGAAGACGAAAAGTGAGGTCTGCGCAGCTGCACAACTCTTCCATTTTTTCTATCAAGCTTGCCATCAGTGATTTTTTTCTACCTCTTATTTTGTGCTTCTTAGATACTCCAGCACTACTGCGCATAATGTAATCTTATTTTTTAATTTTTGTTCGGGTTGGTTTCCTCCTCTAAGGAAACTTAAAAACTGTGTAACTAAGGCTGTGATTGGCTAAAGCGCAACCTGCCAACCCAGCCTGTAGCATATGTAACTTCTCTGCTTTCAAATTAATAGAATAGCCTAACTTACCAAAAAAAAAAAACTTATTAACTTTTAATTAATACAATATTAAATTTTATATATTATAATATATATTAATATGATATATATTAACTCTAGATATATCTGGAAGGGAAGAAAAAATCCAAAGTGATAGAGGTGGAGAGATATAGGGAGTGAGAGAAAGGAGGAGAGAGGTAGGCATAGAGAGATGGAGTTGAAAGCAGAGAAAGGGAGGGAAGAAGAAAGGCATAGAGAGAGAGAAGTGGAGAGAGAGGGAGTGACAAGGAAGAGATGGAGAGAGAGTTTTTATGCTTGGGGGTGAGATATAGAGACAAATAAGGAGAGATAGAGAGAAGGGGGAAGAGAAGGAGAGAGGGAGGGAAATAGTTATAGATTTGGAGGGTAAAGAGAGAGAGTGTTAAGGGGGGAGATAGAGGGAGGTGGGAGAGAAAAGAAGAGAGAGGAAGGAAGAGAGTGAGGACGTGAGAGAGAGAAGGAGAGAGGAAGGGAGAGATAGAGGGAGGTAATAACAAAGACACATAGAGAGAAAGGTGGAGAGAGTGAGAGGGAGTGACAACAGAGATGGAGAGAGAGGGAGAGCAGAAAGAAGGATGGAAGAGAGATAAAAGGGGGGAGAGAGGGTGAGAATGGGAAGAGAGAGAGTGAAATTGGAATAGAGAGAGTGAGAATGGGAATAGAGGAGAGTGAAATTGCTTGCACTAGATGCATTGGTTTCGAGTGTAAATGGTTATTTATAATCATGTTTGATTGCTTGCACTAGATGCATTGATTTAATTGTAGATGATAATTTTATAATCCTATTTGATTGTTTACACTAGATGCCTTGATTTCAATGTAGATGTTGATTTCTAATGATATTTGATTGCTTGCACTAGATGCAAATTTATTTAGTGTAAATATTGATTTCTAATCCTATTTGATTGCATGCACTAGATGCATTGATTTTAGTGTAGATGTTTTCTAATTCTATCATCTCAATAGATTGAAATTAATGGGAAAAATTTAAAATTAAAACCTGTAAGATATATTATTTAGTAATACTGAGGGGACACTATTAGGAATAATACAAATAGATGTGCGGTATCAATCCTTCTTGAAATATATTGACAATATTAAAACATCCAAACATAGACATACAAATCATTCAAGGTAAGCAACATAGATTAAATTAAAGAACATGTGGCAAGCAACATAGACTAAATTAAAGAACATAATTATATGGTCATGTAAGGGCAAAGAAAACCTAATATAAAATTTCAAGTATGAAGTTTACATCTCAAACATATACACATAATAATGATAATCCTAAAAATATGACATTGTTTCCCTCATGCAGGAACTAGCCTAGATCTATCTAACTTGGGATCTATCATGCGTTGAGCTAGCCTAGATCTATCTAACTTCGGATCTATCAGGGCGTAAGTATGAGCAACTTTCCTCAAATTCTACACTCCCAAAAGAAGGTTTGCACCTCGAGGAATGCCTAAAATCTGTCTAAACTTCGGATCTATCATGGGCATGGTGCAAACCTTTTCCTCAAATTATACACTCCAAAAAAGAGGTTTTCACCTCGAAATTGATACGGTAGTTCGAAGTTAGATGGATCTAGGTTGGTTTATCTCTAGGGATAGGAATAAATGTGTTCTCTCTAGTGAGTAACTTTTTTTTTTCATTTAGTGTCTTTTCCCACTGAATTCCAAGGTTGATAAAACAAATTAAATTTTCATTTAGTGTCCTTTCCTAGTGAATTCCATGTTTATCAAGTTATTGCAATTAAAGTAAATTAAGTATTTACTTTTCATTGAGAGATATTACAATTTTCAAATCCAAACCACAAAAATATAAGAATTTACAATAAAATGTAATTTCAATAAATAGTAATACATGACTAGATGAACTCCATAAATTATATTACATAGAAATTATAACAATTGGTTTTTTAACTAACATGATAAAAATATAAAATCTAAATATTCTTTCTTACTACAATAAAAAATTTAAATGGGGAAGAAACTGACCCGAGTTAGTGGAACGTCAATTTCATGTCTGCTTTACAGTTGGCCGTTACGTTTCCGATCATGCCATACACACTCTGGAAATGTTAAAGGGGAGGTAAGCATCTTCCACGAATGGAGGAGGATAAGTGTCGAAATTTCAGAATGGGGAGGTTAAGTGTCGGGAATTTCATTACATGCAATATGAAAATTCACTCTCGGTAAGAAAAATGAAAGTTAAACCATTGGGGACCCCACAAGAAAGGAGAACAATGTCAAAAGTTATTTCTCGAAAAAAAAAAAAAAAACCATCTTTAAAAAGTTAAACCATTGTGGACCTCACGGAAAGAGAGGCAACCAATATTTCCTGGGTTATTGGCCCATTAATGCCTCTTGAAGTAATAATGACCATCGCAATCCATGCCATGCACTCCATCTGACAGTACCATATGGCCATCCATCCAGCGATGCGACCATCTAGCCATGCTGCATGAATTTTCATTTTTCGACGACTCTATAGTTCTTATTCCTGCAGGCGTCACAATTGGTGGTGGTTGATGCATTTAATGCAATGGTGGACAAGACCGCTTTGACTCGCAGATGTAGTTAATGTAGGTACGCTATAGTAGGCGCTCAAGATTTCAAATAGAGTAATCCCGCTCAAAAATTTTGAAACTAAAATTTGAAATGGAATTATAATATGTGGGATGGAGGGATTACATCCCAGCATTGTGAGAATAAGCCAAATTGTTCCAGGCAGCGGAATTGAGAAATAAATGGATTGTAGTGGAAATTTTGGTTTCTAACTGAAACAATTGTGTTTTCCAGCTTTCTATGGCTTTGGAGCATCTATGTTGTTAGAACACCTCTGAAACAAATGGCAACAACTCCAGGAATTGGCTCGAGAGTTGCTGTTTCCCAAGAATTTGATTTGGAATATCAAGTAATTTCAATATTTCCATAATTAACAAATTTGAGATAACAGGTACTCAAATGGATTCTTTATTCATTATAAATCAATCTCCCCATATTTATATAAACTCATTATGTATTTGTGATTTGTCATCCTTGTATGATATCAGAGTTCCTAGGCTCCTACTGCATGCCACGTTTTTAATGGGATATGTAAGGCCTTCGATCAACAATTTTGTGGGTTTTTTAAGGAATATGCTGAAGTTGGGTGTGCAGATCCTGATACAACGTCAATCTCTTAGGGTAGATGAAGATCAACACCGAGTGCTTCAACTGAAAACATTTCATGTGATACAAAAGGAATTGGGAGATGAGCGTAAAAAGGACTATGTTGTGTGTGCTTTTTTCTTGAGCGAGTTTGGTATGGATAAGAAAGTCTTGTTGCCTACCAACTGCTGTCACGTTTACCATGAAATTTGTTTAACTTAATGGCTTGATTTGCCGCAAAGTAACTGCTCTATTTTTAGATCTCTTTTAACCACAAATTGAAATAAAGAAAAATAGAGTCGTGATATATTAGGGATCCATATTAGCATGTTGTGTTTATTAGCCATCCATATTGGCATGCTGTGTTTGTATTGAATTAAAACATTTGTATTTTACTAGTTTTTAGTTTACGAATATTGCCATAGGATCTTCTGCATGTATTGAAAGTTTATCTCAACTATCCAAGTTTGATTTCTATTATTTTAGGACTTGCATTTTTAAATTCTCCATTCACTAAAATTTCCGAGTGTCCCCTCCAACATTAGATAAAATATCAATCTGCAAACTATATATTCATGAAAAAAATATTACACACATTTATACATGAATTAGTATCAAGATAGGAAATATATCTTGGACGCACAATAATGTGGTTGAGATATTCTCTCAACCACACACTAAAATAGGAATAAATATAGTTCTAGCTACCTCCTATAATGTAGGAACATACTCCTTATATGGAGAGTTACAACCACAGACAAGTAGTAATTACATATTCCAACTCCCTCCCTTAATAACTACTTCTCGTGATATCAATTCACAAAGTCTAGTTGTGGTCAATCATAAGAAAAAAGGATATGTCGACGTCCATATAAAGGAGCAACCATCCACCAGAATGCATGGGTACCAACCACTGCAACTGCTAGTCTCATAGGATGTCCTTCACATACATGGTTCTATCAACCATTATCACTGCATACATGTACCTGTATCAAAAAATGTGTCTGCGACTCAGATCCACCACAAACGAGCGAATCCAATGTGCAGAACTTCCAAACAGAGAGAGATCAACACCTTTCTAAGCCAAATATTCACATCCAAATAATAATCCCTAATAGTCGCGCTGATTGTGCCTTTCGACGCGACTGTTAGATAGAAAAAATGTGTCGACCCTCCTGTGCTCAGAAACAAAAATATCTGAGACCTGTGAGTGAGGTGTTTACTACAGTCCACCTACTCCTGTGAGCATTTAAGCTCCTGTGTGCACCTGGGGCACCTGTAGCCACAAAAGCTCTGTAGCCACTAAGGCTATGTATGTGGTTTCGGGTTCACCACAAACCATCACTTTAAAGTGACAAAAGATGGTTTTTGGCTGACCATAAACCATTACAAGGTGGTTTTGAGATTACCACGAACTTTACACATGCCTTTACAAGGCTTACATTCCATACTCCACCTTTTGGAGTTTCCAAGTACATAACATGACCGCTACAAAAAAAAAATCACCTAGACTTGCTTACCATTGAGCTGTGTGACTCATCATCAAGAGTCTATTCCAAAACAAAACTCACAAAAAACACACACAAACTTGATTTTCCATCCTCCTTTGCCGCTCACCATACCATTCACCTCCATGAACACCACACGATTCATATGCTGGAACACATCATTACTTTGGCTTTATACCTTTGAGTCTTTGATATCTTCATTTTACTCAAGCTGGTCTTGGTCTCCATGTTTTACCTGTCATCAATTAGAGTTGCGAATTCTAACAAAATGACATCATATTGAGGTCGCAAATCTCAATATTTATACAAATTTCCAAGACTTATCCACATTCACCCATACCAAATAAAAAATAGTACCAAATGACAGTAATACAATATCCATGAAGAAAAAATTGGCATGCAAACGTTCAACACATGGCCACGCCATTCACTGCTATGGACAGACCACCCCAAATTTTAGTTCACCATAACACTACCCACATTGTTGTTGTCTTCGATCTGATCCCTATCAAATCACTCACAACTGATCGCTTCACATTGCTTCACAAATAGGCATGAGCAACATCCTTTCACCTACTTTCTAGTTCACATTTCAACAAGCAGTAATTCATCTCCACCACTCAGGCGCTCAGCCTTTAGGAGATACAATGTAGCCACCAAGGCTCAACTCAACCACCAAGGCTTATCACATCCACAAAGGCTTACCATAGCCTCGAAGGCTCAACACAACCACAAATGCTCACCAGCCATGAAGGCTTTATCTCATCATATAAAGCACCATCTTGGCACTCCACTCTTTCAACTACCCAATCGCACCACAAAACAACAAATCTTCCAGCCTGACAGCTGACTTATTCAACTCAAGCATGTGAGTGAAGCCACCACCGATTGGTTCCAATGAGAAATTAAGATGAATTGAAACCAAAACAAAAAAAACAGCATTTCCGGACTCGACCCTTCTCAGTGGCCTCATCCACCTTCTCGCCATACAACAACCGAGTAGTCGGACTGCCTTCTCACCATATAACAACCACTAATCGTAACTAAAAAATTCCAACCCTAGTAAAACAAGAATAACAGTAACTCTGGAGTTCTAGAAGATCAGCATCATTGAGTGCAGCCTTTATAAGCTGCAGCACCTCGACAATCATCCACTAAAAAACTAGTTTATATGGAAATTCTTCCACTGCAATTTCCAATGCAGTGGCATGAAATTTAAATGTGGTTAAATCCCCACTCCATGGCCTTTTCAAAATGCTCCATCTATTTAAAGAACATACCTTATAATTATAACATGAAATCGGAATGATCTAAATAGGTCCGAAGAATAAATTGTTGTGCCTTCTCAATAGGTCCAAACATTACTCCAGCTTCAGGCAGCAAGAAAACACCTCCATCAATCGATCTAAAGACTTGAACATTCCAGGTCTCCTGGTCATTTTCATATGTCATGGCCGAAGGAGAAATGATCTAACTAAACTGTCTCAGAGGCAAGAGAACATCCTTGTGACCTTGCTTCCTCCACCTCTGCTCAAAGTTATAAAGAACATCCCAAGCAATGAACCCTTCCAGCTTGGAATGAATATCATGCCAGGGCTCTCTGGGCTCTCCTTTATCAATCGCCCCACTAGGGAAACTCAGCTGATGGAAATCATCCCAACAGAATCCTATGTCCTAAAAAGAGAATGAAATTGTGTATCATACCTTCCATCACACAGATCGATCCCAAACCTCACGATCCTCCTCTACTCCCAACCATTTCCAGAAATAGGGTTTTCAATGACAACGATCTTCTAATGATGCATAAAAATTCTCGACACAACCTCACGCATTCACTCACTAGCAGCAGATCCATAAATCCATCACTTGCTCCTCCACAACAACATATCCACAAGGATAACACCTCATGGCTCGATCTGCCAATCCACCAGATCGACAGATTTTGTATCTGTGGTAAGCGTCCTCTAGTTGCTTCACTACAACCTACTTTCCATTAGCTACGTCTTGGAGATTAGCTGCAATTTGTTGTTGTTGACTCCCACAATTACCTCGATCCCCATATTTTATCTCCTCATATCAAAGGTTGAGAGGAATGGTGAAATATCAGGATTCCAATGAACAACATTATATATGCCAATTGTGTTGATGCCTAACACTTGAGCCATCACAAGTATGATAACACTATCGCTAAGGACTAGGGAAGGGCTGAGTAAAACCACAACCAGTAAAGCCTATGCGTAGTCTTCTATGTTGGTTTACACATTTTGGCAAAGGAGATGAACCCGTATTTTGAGCAGACTACCATGGATTATAATATGTCGAAAAACCCTAAGCGGCTATGTGTTGAGGTGGAAACACACACAACGGTGCATGCACATATGGCTCTATAGCTAACAGAATTCCAGCACAAGATTTTGAACAAAGAGCCCGCAAGGTCAAGAGATTAAATCCTGTAATTTGTCGCAGTTTCTCTCTATAAAATTTAACAAAAAATTAACATATTACAGCAACTACTTTCACTTGCTAATTTGTTTTTGAACCAATTTAGCTTCTGCAAAAATTTTGGCAAATAAATAAGCTTACAGCAGCGTCACAACATTACCCATAACAGTGTTCCAGTAGCACTCCATCCACGCTCACTGTGTTACGCCTGCGAGTCAATCCACATTGATCACATGCTTCAATCCACACGCACTCTTCTGTTCACTCACATCTTCTCTGTGCACTCTTCTTTACACCCTTCAATAGCCTCCACACAGATTCTTAGCCCAGCTCCAACCTCGGTGTGTTCAGGTAGTGGCAGCAAGGCACGAGGAAGGTTGGAGGGAAACAACAGAAATGATGCTCCTCCTCTTCTCTGATGGAAAAAAAAAAATTAAAACAATAAAAATACAGTGATTTCCTTCCCTATGCCCAGGAAGGGCCAAAGGCCCTTACGGGCTTTGATAGAAAGATAAAATATCAATCTACAAACTATGTATTTAAGAAAAGATATTACACACATTTATACATGAATTAGTCTTAAGATAGGAAATCTATCTTGGACGCACAATAATGTGGTTGAGAGATTCTCTCAACCACACACTAAACTAGGAATAAATATGGTTCTAGCTACCTCCTATAATGTAGGAACAGACTCCTTATATGGAGTGTTACAACCACACACAAGTAGAAATTACATATTCCAACTACATTTCCTGTCCACAAGTGGTTGAAACTTGAGAGGTCAAAAGCATATTGAGTCAACGTAATGATGCAAGTTCTAATTTTAGGTTGCTTGCAAATATTATCCACAAAACTCCACTAAGAAACATCCACCAAAAATGAAGGATCGATAGTTTTAGTTTTAGATGTGTAAATTGCTTCTAATATTTTGCCTATAATACTATAGGGAAGTTTGTATTTTGCAATATGACAGAGTTTTAAAATTCAACATTAAAGTAAATCTTTATATAGTTTTAGTTGTTTTCTTTTTTTATTATGTATTTTATATTCAATTCAATTAATTGGCAAATATCTTAATTTCTTTATTTCTTTTATATTCAATTCAATTAATTGATAAATAGTTTAATTTCTTTATTTTATTTATTTGGAGTTTTTTGGGTATATTTTTCCTTAGAATTTGTTTAAATCTCAAGCATGGGTTGAAATCACAAGTTTTGAATGGGAACTTTCAATAATCTAGAGTTTTGTCCTATTTTATCTACTTGTTATATATTTTGCAGTTTTTTTAGTATATTTTTCAATGGAATTTGCTCAAATTTAACAAGCATTTGTTAGAACCATAAATTTTAATTTTAAACTCTCCACAATCTCAGTACTCTATGAGTTTTTCAAAATTTATACAGTAAAAAAAATACATTTTCAATAACAAAATATCACAATTGACTTAAAAATAGTTTAACTACAACTATTTTTTTTTAAAACATATGATAATTAATAACATAGATTTGTTTTAAGTAATATAGATATCACATTAATATATATAGATATATATATATATATATATATATATGAGTGAGTAAGTAAGTGATTACATGAAAATGACATTCTGGCCTATCCAAAGGCTAATTTCACCATATCGAAAAAATGTGGGAGCTTAATTATCAATGAACCAAATGAGGGTATGTTCAGCATGTTCCTTAACATGGAAATAAAAACATGCACTGTTGAATCATTACTGCAAATGGCTCAGCATATGTAAATATTTCCCATGTAGCAAGGACATAGCCAATAAGACATGTTCTTTATTGTGACATGCTTCCCCTCATTCCTTTGTCTTCTAATGAATGTCTTGGTCTAATTAATTGTGATCATGGCAAGGTAGTGGAGAGGATTATGGTCAAATTTGAAATATTTTTAAATTTTAGTGAATATTTTGATTATTTTAACAAGGAAATTTTAATGGGTAAATCACTATCTGATGAGTAATTTGTATATCAAATTCTATTCTTAGAGATGACACTCCACATTGTAAATAAATTACAAATTGTCTGAAAATACTTCTCATACATACTTACTTGGTATATAATTTACAATTTGTCAGTCTTTGTTTGGGATTGCAATGGTGAGGTTTACCAAACTATGGCATGCATAAACAAGCTCTCTTCAAATAATATCAAATGAATGATTTTGTATGAAACTTTCTAGTCCTTGAAGATGGGTGGAGTGTTCACTTGAAATATCCAACAAGGAAAAATTTCACACAGTATCCAAAAGTTTTAGATAATATGAATAATTGTGGAAATCTCCACTCTCAAATCAAATGAATCATGTCAATCAATTAAGCCTAGTATTTCATTGTTGAAAAGGTAAATTCGAAGATTATTCAACATTTTGATCTTTAATTAGTCACTTAAAAATACTCTCGGGTATATTAGTCTACGTGATGGTTCTTGCGAGCATAAATTGTACATCCAGTACTGTTCCAGTGGTTTGTGCCTTCTTCACTTGATTTTGTTCATCCCAAACTTGTGATAGTCTATCATGAATAGAAGGATTACATAGAACCTCAAGAAATGAAATTCTCTTTGAAAATATCTTTACATTAAATAGTTCAGTTCCTCCTTTTCGATCTTTTATTTATAATTCGGGTGAACAAGACACTAATATTAATCTCAAGGCTGAAACTAATGTTTTAATTCTATGACAAAAGAGACAATTAAGTGCACCAAAATCCCTTGTCCATGATTTATAACAGTTCAATAAGGGGAAATGCATTCCATTAAATCTCCATTAGCCCCACATAAGACTTAATTAATAAATACTTAAGAAAATGCTCACAATAAAGTACTAGCATTAGAACTTTGTCCCCCGAATACCCTAGCGGAGGGGATGCCACTAATGGGAAGGCATTATAGTGGAAGCTCATTCTCCCCTACTGAATCATGTCTAAATATGCTATATTCAAATTTCATGTTTTTGAAGGTTGTAGTTGTTTTTCAATTGTAAGAATTTTTAATATAGAATCATTTTGAATATTGTTTCAAGTTTTGAATAATTTTTAAAAGGACCATTATGAAAAAAAATGTAATGGTCTTTTGAATCAATTAGCTTATTTTTATTAGAATTTTTTTATTAATATAATTGTATCAATGTTAAAAAAATCATTTTAACTTTAAATGATTAAAATTTTTAATTTTTAATTTATAAAAATTATTTAAAAAAATTAAACTGGAAATATTTATTATCTTTAATTAAACTAGAAATAATAAATTTATAATTTTTTATTCATAAGAATATTTTGAATAGAAATTATATTAGTTTTTTAAAAATACATTTGAATTATTGTTATTTTATTTTTTATATTATGATTTTTTATTTTTCATTTTTATGTTACATATTATAATAAGTTGTGAGTTTAAATATTAAGGGGTTTTGGTAGTGCATTATATTAAATATCATTTTTTGGGATTTAGCTGCTTTAAGTAATTCATTCATCTATGACCATTTCCATGAGAGGTAGTCGTAACTCACTAATTCCTCATGATTTTTGAATATTCCACTTAGCACTCATTGCATCGGGTGATGTTCACAGGGGTGAAGAAGTGGGATTGAAACTAGTGAAATAAATCACATAGCGTCAATCATCACTTCTGGGACTTGCACCTGGTAACAAGGACTTCCGGAGAGGTCACCCATCCCAGATCGCCTTTGGCTCAAGTGTGCTTAAGGATATTGAACTAACACAGATCCATTTTTATTTTCAACGTGATGAAATTTAATCTCTTTCCATAGATATTAGATACAAAGCTAAACAAATCCAAAATAATTTACAATTATAATTATAAATATAAATTATTTTTTTTCTATGTAATTTAAATCATCTAATTCCAAAAGTAAAAATATATTATTGAAGGCACAAAATAACATAGTTTAATAAATTAAATATAATGCATTTCCTATACAAGCCCAGGCCTCCTTTCATGTGAATTGTGCTCCAGGTTGGCGATCAATATTTCGTAAGCTATAGGATATTTAATAGCTCACTAACAGAATCTGACACTACCGTATGGCCATGCGACCATCTATTCATGCTGCATGATTTTTCATTTTATGGCAGCTCAATCGTTCCTATTCCTGGAGGCGTCACAATTCGTGGTTGTTGATGCAGTTAATGCAATGGTGGACAAGACCGCTCTGACTCGCAGATGTAGTTAATATAGGTACATGTACAATAGGAGCTCAATATTTCAAACAGAGTAATCTCGCTCAAAACTTTTGAAACTAAAATTTGAAATGGAATTATAATGTGTGGGATTTGAGATTTGTGATCCCTGTATGATATCACAGTTCCTAGGCTCCTGGTGCACGTCGTGTTTTTAATGGGATTTGTAAGGCCTTCGATCAACAACGTGTGGGGTTTTTAAGGAATCTGTTGAAGTAGGGTGGGCATATCCTGATACAATGTCAATCCCTCTTCTTAGGGTAGAGGAGGATCAATACCGAGTGCTTGAGCTGGAAACATTTTGTGTGATATAAGAGGAATTGGGATATTCGGATAAAAAAAACTATGTTGTGTGTGTTGTTTGCTTGAGCGATCTTGCGATGGATAAGAAGATCCTACTCCTCCCACAGCCATAAAAAATTAGGGATGAAAGTGTCTAAAAGGCCAAATATGAAGTGGGAAATACGCACATCTCTCTATATATAATGCATCCTAATCAATCATGGAAAGATGCAATTCGGACATAAGCTACACCTAGGTTGGCATCTCGCTTTATCATAGATGTGACTGTTGCCATCTCTTCCTCTTTGGCTGCAGATCCTAGCTCTTTATAAATGAAATTGGGGCAGGGCTGGACTAATGATTTACCATGAAATTTGCTTAAATAAATGGCTTGATTTGCCATAGAATAATTGCTCTATTTGTAGATCACCACAGATTGAAAGAAAGAAGAAAAAGATAGCCTTGGTATTTTGAAAGAAAGAAGAAAAGCCCTGGTAGATTAGTGATCCATGTTGGCATGTAGTGTTTATGTTGTGTTTGTGTTTGTATTGAATTAACATAGTTGTATTTTAATATTTTTTAGTTTACGAGTATTTCCACACCATCTTCTAAATATATTGAGAGTTTACCTCAACTGGTCCAAGTTTTATTTTTATTGTTTTGGGACTTACATTTTTTAAATGCTATATTCACTGAAATTTCTGAGAGTCCCTTCAACGGAATTCCCTTTGGGTTTTTCACCCTTGATGACCGACGAATCCCTCCAGTGAATGCAAGCCCAATGCCCCTCCCCATCTCCGTCCCACGACGTTACCGTTTGAAGGAGAAATTTTAGGATCCAGTCATCATTTCCATTTCCCCTCACCTACGCATGAGGGCAACCATGAATGCAAATGAAAATGCAAAAAAATTCCCGTGTTCGTCGAGCCACTTCAGCCCACTCCGAATAGGGACCTGCAAACCAGCCGACGAGAAGACGCCAGAGCCACGGTGCCATGATTAATCGATCCTCCCATGTATATATCCTATAATTGATGGAACATGTCATCCCTGTTACACACCAGTCTTATTGAACGACAAAAATCAAAGGAGTTACTCACTCGACGAAGACCGGGTCTATGGTGTCTAGTGAGGGTCGAGATATATTATCTATGGATTTCCTCCATGACAGTTGGGTGGAGGAGATTTCCTCTAGAATCCCGGTAAAGGCCTGGAGGTTTGTATAGGGTGGAGGTAGGATAAGTCTCTGGAAGCCCTGGTTTGGTCCCAGGCTCGGGGGTAGCAGATACATCATGGTTAGTTTTTCAATGGATGGGTGGTAAATTAGTGACCTAATACTGAGTTAGCCACACTTATAATGGATGGGTGGTAAATTAGGGACCCAATACTGAGCTAGCCACACTTATGCTTCATCTGGACTGTTCACAGGTACGGAAGGGAAGGTGATTTGTGCTTCCTCACGATTGAGACACTCTATAAATCTAACATAAATAATCATTGGCATTATTGCTAAGATAATATTTGACTGTGAACATAAGATTTGCACAAACATAAGACATAATATTTGATTGTGATCTATTATAAGCCTAGAATTTAATGTTAATAGAATGTTGTCTCTGAAATTTAATATTATTATAATGTTGACATAAGACATAATATTTGACTGTGATCTATTATAATCCTAGCATTTAATGTTAATGGAATGTTATCTCTGAAATTTAATATTATTATAATGTTGTCTCTGAATATTATTTGACAATTTTTAAATTTATTTTTTTCAATTTCTTGAACAACTTTTTCCATGGAATTGAATTAATCATCGAAATAATCACTCTCTTACCTTTGAAAATATCTAAATCTTCTCTAATATGATTAATCAATAACATGAATTTAAATAAAAGGTAATATTTTATAAATAAACTATAAATAAAATTTAGATTTAATATTTTTCAAAAAAAAATTAAGATAATTTAACTAAAATATTTAGAAAGTAATTCTTGAGATTTAATGACTCTTTTAGAAAGTACTTTGGTTCATGTAGTTAATATGATTATGGAGCGAGTTCCAATATCTGTAACATTATTTGTAAGTGATATCTTCTAGATATGAAAATGATGTAAATACAGTTGATGTTGTCGAGTTTACCGAGATTAATTTTCCTAAATGTTTATTTAAACCTCCTCCTAAGACCTTCCAAGAGAAAGGGATCTCTTGAAAATCCAATGTAAAAAGCAGAAAACACCATCAACTTTGTTCCATCGAAATTTTTGATAGCAGTGGACACAAAATATTGCACTTTTTTTTGTACATGTTCTGTCACCAACATTGATGCAATTTTTTTGAATGTCCTCCTCTCTTTCAGTACACATAAACCAAATATATGAGGAATTGAAACAACCAATTTTATAAGCTTTGTAATCTTATTAATGGATAATAATTCCTTTTGTTAATATGAATATCAAGTCATAACTTATTTCAATTTGATCAGGCCTCTGTCTTCAAATTTTTAGCTGTTATACTTATTTCTCTCTAATTGGTTTTAGATTCATTTCAATTAAATAATATTTCCTATAGTACTGTTATATGTTCGTTGCAAGTTCATTATAGTGTTGTTACATGTTCCTTTCTTGTATCTGATTTGATTTTCAATCATTTCATTGTTGTTTCTCACCTCTTAATTATTCTTTCAGACAAAGGCTTACAGTCCTCATATGACAGGTATATTTGAATGTATATATATATATAACTGTAGAAATTTTAATACAATTATGTATTGCCTGGATTCTCTTGATCTAAAAATTATATGCCATTGTTAAATACATAATCTCTTCTACAAAAATTCTTGCGAAAATTTAAAACATGATCGCCAATTGAAAACATATGAAGAAAGATCAATCACACATAACACAAATGTTTTTACCGGGAAATAATAAAGCTAAATACCCCACTATCATATATTATGCATATATCATGGATCATGAAACAATCTCATACAAAACTCTAATCCAAGAGCTCTCAGTACAATACACAATCTTCTCACACTGTCATACAAAAAGTGGCAAATACATGCGCGAATTTACTGCCTCTAGACAGTCTACCTCTACTACGCAATTCCTGATGGTCAAGAACCTCTAAATGAATGATTCTTGACTGCCTTGACTGCGCAATCCTCATAGACACATCCAATGTGTGTGTGGTTGCATGTGTGCACCCACTAATGTCACAACTGATACTCAAACTGTCCCTTTCACCTATCTCTCAACTAGGTCTCCACTGGATCTGAAATGCATGTAGTTAACAGTAGTAAATCTTCAATTGCATGTGATACCACGGCTTGTGAAATAATTAAATAATTAATTCAATGATCTCTCATTAGTGTATGTTCAGTTACAACTACACAACTAATTTTAACTCGCTTAACTGAGTTAAACTACTTTACAGTTGACATAACTACAGATCCAACTCTATTACAACTTCGAATCACTCAGTTACAACTAAGAAATTCAAAATGAGGGAATGTGGAGTACCTTTCTGTGGGGATCAAAGGTACTAATCCAAGAAAATCCAAATAAATTGAGTTTAGAAAGGTGAGAGAACTATACTCTCATATGTTTATTGATTGAAAATGATCTTTTGGAGGTCCAAGAGCTTCCAGTGGGGAGGAATGGTCTAGGGGATCAGTAAAGTGCTCAAAAATCAAAGTGCTCAAAAGTGCTTGAAACTTGTTCCAAGACGTAGATCTCGTTGCCCTAAATCCAACATAACTTTAATCACTCAAAACCGATAGTGTATCCTACATGTATTGCATTCTGATTGTTTTCTGAAACATCTAAAATTTTTGCAGGGTGGCGAGTAGGACTGTTGACTAGGAAGTTCGTACGCTAATTGGGAAGGCTAATTGGGAAGGTTGAATGTGTATTTCGAGCCAATGGTAGGCTGCCAAGTGGCCTCACCAGATTGGTTTTTGTTATCATTTTTTTTATTTTTTTATGGTTTTTTATGTTGGACCAATTATAGGGTGCCACGTGACCCAATCACGGGCTACCACGTGGCACCCTGACACTATCTAAAATTATGGTTAAGGGCCAAATGAGCCTCCGTGGGTTCGAATATGAGACATATTTCCAGACAAAAAAGTGCCTTACCAACACATTGCAAGTGGTTCTTAGCTACTATGGTAGCCAATTTTTATTTAAACTTTCGACAATTTTGCATTGGGGAATGGGGTCAGGGCTAAGCCCCTAGCCCCTATTCACCTCGCACCCACAGAACTGCAGGAGGACGATCCAAGGGCTCGGGGCTTAGTCCTAGCCCAAGGCCACAAGGTATGACATATAACCATAGCACAACGGGAGTTTAGTGCTTACCGAAATAGTCTTGAAGTAAGGCCCCATATTGTGGCCTCATGAGTTACCACAAGATCAAGAGCGGAGGCTCCGAAGTGGTGGAAGATGAAGGGGGCTAACCCTTAGCCCTAGCCAAGGTCTTATGCAGCGATCAAAACCACGTGTGCGGAAAAACTAACATGTGCAAAAATTCGGGGCCAACCCAGGGTTATGTCGTGGTAATATGACTGTGGCACAGAGGAAGTGGGGCCTATGCCGATGGGGGTGGGCAGTTAGCCCCAGCCCCTGGGCGCATGGACCCATGTGGCCCTAATTTTCCGCCCATAGGGGTCATTGGGATTTTAAAGCATTTGAAAATTTTCACCCAAACCAACATGAATCTCACCAACGTCGGGTGAAAATGTTGCTTGACATTTTCAGAAAAGGTGGGATTTGTAGAACAGTTAGCATGGGAGTCCAATTTGTAGAGCAGTTAGCAACAAAACTTCTTTGGAGCATATATTTCTCAATTTTTGGCCAAATTGAGTCCAATAAGAGCCCAACTTGGGGGTTTTTACTATTCTGGAGCCATTGGAGACATTATTTATTCATTATCAGCACTTTAAATCCATGAAATCACATATTTGAGCACTTAATGAAAGAGGCCCAACATTGGAAGTTGGACCAAGAGATGTATCTCAAGAGGGGTGAACTCTATCATTTTTTTGTCTTATGTTGTTATGTATGGTATATTTGTCTCTATTTTTATTTTGCAAACTGAGTTTAATAACCATTACATTTATGTTCTTCTGTAAATTGATCCATTGCCTAAAAGACATAAAACTTAACTTGCATATTTCCTATCACCTTCAAGTTTGTATTTTAGATCATATCCTCTCTCTTTATCTATACATATCCCCTTCTCCCTAATAATGGTGGTAGCTTCATATATCTCAAGAATAATTTCCAAATGGTGGAAATCAAATAAATATTTTATTCTCCTTTTATATGGTGCCTTGAATGGCAACCCAGGGGAGGTAGGTGCCAAGGAGGTAGTCTTTCACCCCAGAGGAATTCTAGTAGGAAATCTTGTTTTGGAATTTAAGGGTCATCTCTAACAATATTGTTGAATCTTTAGTTCTCTACCAAGGCTTAATCACATCTTTCTCTCTTTACCCTTGACATATCATTTTCTTTGGATACTTTCCAATCCTCATTCATTTTATGCATAATAAGATTCATGCAAAGGATCTAGGAATGAAAACCATCCTTTCCCAAATCAAGTGACATGATTGCTACAATAGAGTGCCATTGATTGGTTTCATATCCAAATATTTAAAACTAGTGGCAAACCCATGTTGAAATTCACCTTAGTGCAAAAGGGACTTTTCTTTTTAATGACCTACGTGGCAATGTTTCAATTTCATGACATTTTTAGAACTCCAAGTGCCACCCTCAAAGGAACCATCAAGAAGCAGTAATGCATATTAAGTATGAATGAGAGGCTTAAGTCACAACATGCTCCCACCCCCACTGCTCACATGAAAATCCTTTGTTGCACCATGGGGAAAAAACGCCCTAGTCACATCACATGCAACCAAGTTTGGATTTCCCCTAGTTTCATTCCCTAGAAGAGGTTGGTTGTAATGCAGATTGATGGTTCTCCTCTCAGGAAATCTCTTAAGAGGGTGGAATTTGCTTCATCCCTAGCTCCCATATGAATTCAATATTTAATTTCCCTTCATCTGTCATCTTTATCTCAATTGCACTAGTTTTGAAAAGAGAACAAAATATAAGGAACTATGGCACACACTTGGACATAACTTTGGCAACATGAAGAAGCTCTAAAAGAAATAAAAAAATGAAATTGTAGGAATTTATTAGAGGTTGGACGCTATGGACATGGTAGGTGGAGTGGGAAGTCTTGGTGGTGAATTTTGGTTGTATGCACACCTTCATATAAAAGCATTAGTAGACTTATTCCAAGTATTTATGCTTAAATTTTTGAAGGATGAGAATGTGGCCCTCTTACATGGTGATAATTTTGGTGGTTCTCGGAGATCCACTTCATCTCATCATATTTCTTATGCGGTCTCTTCTTTTTTTTATACTCCAATTTCCTCAGGCTTACCTTAGCGACTTAGGGACTTCTCTGTGCCAACCTAAAACTAAAAAATTCATCTTCTACCAAAGTTCAAGTAGTAAGTTCTAGTCTCCATGCATATTTTATGTTAATGTGTAAGAAAATTGTTATATCATCATATTTGTGGTAAGGAATTAAGGTCCATCACTTTATATTAAAAGGGCATTCATTATTGTTAATTACTGCATGCATTTATCATTATGACTCAATTCAGAGGATTTCCATGATTGCATTGGTTGTGGATCGTTGAAGGGAAAACTTCAAAACTTACACATTTTGGCACAAAATCATGTTTTTATTTTATTTTAAGCATCTTTCGATTGTCTCTCAAACCCCTAAATCCTTCATGCATTTATTTTTGATCTATTCTTTGGCATTTTCTATCATAAGGCCTTCCCTCTTTGTCTTCCTCATTCCAATCCCATGTAGCTCAACCTCCATTGTCTCACATCTATGTTTACTTGAGCATGGTCAAGACTAGCTATTATTTGCCATCCTTTTGTACTTTCCTTGGTAGTGATATGTACCATGTTCAACTCCCTTGTGGCTTCTTCTCGCTATACATATCACCCCCTCCCATTTGACCCTCACTCTAAGTTGCACCCAAGCACCTCACATGGCTCACTCTTCTTTGAATTAAGTTGCACCCAAGAACCTCACATGGTTATCATGAGAGATATAGATGAGAGGAATATGAATATGAATATGAAAGGTGGGTGGAAATATGTTTCCATTCAGAAATAATAGTTAAGGAAAACATTACACATTGGATTCCAAGATTGGGAAACACTCATTCATGATAGATATAATATATGTATACTATTGACCTCTACTGGCATACCAATACGATAATGGGAAAGGTCATGGTAGAACAAAGTGAAGCAAAACAAGAGATACTACTCTATATAGATGCTTTGTAACTACAAGGGAGAATCCAAAACTGCAAGGGGAATACCCTCGCCAAGAGGATATTAGATTTGAATTTAGAAACCAGTGATGAAGAGAATTATGAACCTTTAACTCAGTAAGAAAATCCCCCCTAAGATAATGGTTGGACTATTTATTTCTATTTTCACACTTAAAAGCAAGCTATTTAACCTCCTTATAAGCTTCAATATGAAGCCTATTATAAACTTCAATAACACTTATACATGCTCCAATGAGATGAAATTGGATAGATTACAACACACATGACCATTCTCAATCTTGAAATGACAAACATAGTCTCGTCTCTGATCAATAATTATTTCACTACAAACTTATATCTTTGTTTACCATTTATTTATTGACCATGTAATAACGACACCTTCTCTATATGATTATATTTCAAAGTAATAATTAAGGATTTAAAAATAAAGATAAAAAAAAAAGGTTAGAGATATTAATTATATTAAAAATTTAATATTAAAAATTGAAAAAAGATATTATGAGAAAATTTTAATAGAAAATAAAATAAAACAAAATAAATAAATTAAACAAAACAAATATGAAAATTAAAATTATTATACTTTTTAAGCAAAGATAAATATAATAGATTTATTAAAAAAACATTATAAATAAATATACAATTATTAATTAAATTGACTATTGAGTCAGTAATGATGTATGGATCTCATTTCAAACTAAAAACTATGAGCGCTAGGGTTTGGAGTTGCAGGTAGAAGGATTTCGTGGACTCTTTTACGCGCTGCAACAAGCTCTGGAAGCAGGCAAGGCCCATCTTGCTGAGCTCCTCAGACGAGGGTCAGTACTGGCCAATCATATGAGAAAAACGAGGGCCAATGGGGCCCCTTTCTATAAAAAAATGGTTCTGGATAAGGGGAAATTCCCTGGCAAGGGGGTGCAGATTGCAGGGTCGGAAGCAGCAGGAAAGGAAGCTACCAGCATGAAGCAGAAGGAAAAAGGGAGATCCAAGGAGGCTCAAAGTCAAAGGAATTTAGGTGGAATCAAAATAATGGAGGAAGGAGACAAGGAGATACCCTCTCCCGAGAAGGAATCTCTTAAGACAGCAGAAGGGAGAACGGCTGCAGCGAAAAATCAAGCTAACAACCAGGATGGATTCGATCGTCCACGATCTGGTACAAATGGTACTAAACCGATGGAAAATGGACTCTGTAGAACGAAAACTTTGGAATCTCTCTGGGTCATCATCATCGACCCATAAATGCAAGGGTACAGAGATCACATGTCTGTATACGCTATGATCTATAAATTTATGGGGTTTTGGCTAACAGAAAAGGCCTTGTGCCTGTGGATTAAGCAACAATGGAAACCTAAAGGAGATGCCCAACTCCAACTAGGAACTAAAGGATTCTTTACGGTGGTTTTTTCCAATCTGGAGGATAGAGATCAGATTTTTTATGGAGGCCCCTACTTCTACGGGTCAGGAGGTCTTTACATAAGACCTTGGAAACCCAACTTTGCCCCAGAACAGGAAACATTTACTCATGTGCCAGTCTGGATTCATCTCCTTTCACTCCCCATTGATAACTGGAGGCCCTTATCACTTGAATGGGTCGGTAATAAACTGGGAAAGTTTGTTCGAGCCTCGGAAGCGACCTTGCAAAAAAGGTATAATTCATGTGCAAGAATTTGCTTTAAAATGGATGTTTTAGGTGCTTTGCATGAAGGGTTGTGGCTAGAATTCTGGGATGAAGTTTTCTTTCAGGCCATTGACTATGAGCAGATCCCCTTTCGATGCCATAGATGCCATGAACACAGACACCTTATCAAGGAATGCCCTCTTAATAAACAAACAAAAAAAATTAAGGATGGAATATCGAAAGATCAAGAAGGCTTTATTCGCCCAAATGGCAGACAGAGATCCAATAGAAGGAACCAACCAAAAGCAAGGACATCCAACAGAGGGAATGGGAATGCCTTTGCAGTTTTGGAAAGAAAAAATGTAATAGAGGAAGACTCTCTTCCGTCGGATTCCCAACCGGATACAGTGGGAGCTTCCCAGGAGGAGAATCAGAACCCTAGCAAGCAACCTGTGGAATAACCCCTTGAAGGAACAGAAAATGCATGTGATATAGAAGGGGATGCAGAGATGTCAATAAGTGAAGCATGCATAGAGGATATAGAACTAAGGGAAATACTGGACAAATAAGGTATGGATCTAGTCAATATGGTGGAACAATGGAAGGAAGTCGAAATGGAGTACATCCCAACAGAGGAACTAGATATGGTAAACTTCATATTTCTGGCTCAACAAGAGGCGGAGTCCAAAGGTTGAGAAAAAAGGGCATGGTGAAACCAAAGATCTGGGAATAAAATTCCAGGGACTGCAACGTATTAACCCTAAGGCCAAACCTCGGTGTAAAAGAGGGAGAGGATCAAACAATGATGCTCTCCAGGAACTTGGCCACATGCTTCTGAATTCAGGTAAGATGAAAACCCTTAAGGCTTTTACGTCATTTTGTTAACTTCTTATGGTTATTATGAAGATCTTATCATGGAATTATAGGGGGCTTAATAGCCTAAGGAAACAACAACTTATGAAGAAGAAATTCAAAACTGAAAACCCAGATATGATCTTTCTACAAGAAACAAAATGCTCAAGTAAAAGGATGCAGGAAATAAGCAAAAAAAATTGGTAAAATAATGGAGTATCTAGATGTTGTAGGTAATGGAAATGAAGGTGGGTTGGCGACGCTATGGAAACCCCATTCACTTCACTTAATTAGTGTAGAGGAAACTAGATCTTATGTCTCTTTACAGATGCAAATCATTGAAGAACAGAGTACCTACCTCTGTACCAATGTTTATGGCCCCCAAAGGTTGGAAGAAAAATTGAGACTACTGGACAATCTTTCTCAACTCCAACAAAGGCACATTGGTGTCAAAGGAATCTATGGGGGAAATTTTAACATGATTACCTCGCTTGGTGAAATGAAAGGTGGAGTGAGGAAGCTAAACCGAAATGCAGAAGCCCTAAAAGATTTCATAGGGTCGGCTAGGTTGGTTGATATTTATCCAAGGAGTGGGATATTCACCTGGAATAAAAAATGGGGAGGAGACAGGAAAATTTCCTCTTGTCTTGACTGCTTCTTCTTAACTGAAGACATCATCTTGCCAAGAGTTATAGCAGAGTCAGATATTATCCCTAGTGGTGGCTCTAACCATTGGCCTATCACTCTGGATGCAGCTATTTTGGGAACCCCCAAAAACCGCCCTTTCAGGTTTGAGAAATTTTGGCTGGACCATCCAGACTTCAAATCGAATATCAATAAATGGTTGTAGGAACCCCTCAGGATCAAAGGTACAACGATGTTTCATTTTCAAGCAAGGCTCAAGCACATTAAAGCTCACATAAAGATTTGGAACCACAAAGTGTTTGGAAATATCTTCAAGGAGAAGCTTGCCTTGGAGGAACAAATGGAAATCTTGCACAAGATATGGATTAATGAGGAAATCTCTCACGATTTAAAACTTGTAGAACAAGATCTCATGAGGAAATGGGAAGAGAGATGTCAGCAGGAGGAAGTGTTCTGGAAACAAAAATCTCGGGTCCAGTGGCTAAAGGAAGGAGAAAAGAATACCAAGTTTTTCCATAGATCATCTATGGACTATAGAAGAATGAATAAGATCATTCGTCTTAAATATCAGAAAGGGACTTCTTTTGAATCACATAAGGATATATCAAACCTCCTGGAGAACCACTTTGCTCTTATAGCCAAGGAACCTGTTGTGGATACAGAAGAGGCCTTACGGGAGATGGTTGTCTACATCCCTAGGATCCTTACTAAGGATCATAATAGACTGTTGAACCAACCCATCTCAAAGGCAGAAGTTGAAGAAGTAGTTCAGGAGATGCCAAATGGAAAATCTCCTGGCCCGGACAACTTTACTATTGATCTTTTCAAATCTTGTTGGGATACAGTTCAAAATGATATCTGGGAGGTAGTTGAACACTCCCGAAAATCCTTGTCTATCCTAAAGTCCTTAAATTCTACTTTTATTTCTCTAATTCCTAAGGAAGCAGAGGCCTGTTCTACGACAAAATTTAGCCCCATAGCCCTATGCAATGTTCTGTATAAAATTATCTCTAAGGTTATGGCTAACAGATTAAAGACCATTCTTCCAATGATTATCTCTGAAGAGCAATCTGGGTTTGTTGAAGGAAGACATATTCTGGACAATATCCTTTTGGCGCATGAGATGATTCGTTCCCTTCAGGCCCAAAAAAAGGCTCGCATTATCATCCAGCTTGACCTGTCAAAAGCCTACGATAAAGTTAGCTAGAGATATTTGGAGGTAGTGTTGGCAGCGTTTGTGTTTGGTCAAAGATGGATATCTTGGGTGATGGTGACAGTTAAGTCTCCAAGGTTTTCAATCCTGGTAAATGGATCCCCTACGAGCCCCTTAAATCCCTCAAGGGGGATCCTTCAAGGAGACCCGATCTCTCCTTTTCTCTTTGTTATTCTTATGGAGGGGTTAAGTCGCATCATAAAGACCGCTAAGGCTAGAGTGGACATTTCTGGCCTTTAGCCTCTTCGATCAAGCCTTGCTACCACTCATCAACAATTTGTTGATGACACTATGCTCCATGGGATTCCTAGTGTTAAAGAAGCTCAGGGTTTCAAGGCTATTCTTGAACTCTTCAGTCGAGCGTCAGGTATGGACTTAAATTTGAATGAATCGATGTTTTTTTTCTTTAACACTCATTTAGCTATTCAGAGGAACCTCATCGCCATTATCCGCTTTCAAAGAAAAAGCCTCCTGTCCAAATACCTGGGGATTCCTCTAACTGATAAACCATGGCAGAATATCCATTAGGAAAAACTCCTCTCTTCTCTAGAAGAACGAGGGAACTGTTGGACAAATCGGGCTCTGAATTTTGCTGGCAGGCTGGTTATGACAAAGGTGATGCTGCAAGCCATCCCACACTACATTCTTTCCATATTTCTAGCGTCAAAGGGTGTCCTCCAAAATCTCAAGGACATCCAAAGGCAGTTCCCATGGTCTGGAAAACCTTAAAAAAAAAGAAATGGTCCCTGATGGCATGGAGAAAGATTTGAAAACCTAAGATCCTTGGTGGTCTTGGTCTTCAAGACCTAGAAAATTTTAATAGAGCTTGCGGGGCTAAGCTCTGGTGGAGATGGCTGAAGGAACCCACTACCCATGGGGCAATGCTATGGAAAGCCAAATATATGGAGGATGCATCCCCCTGACTTAGCTAGATTGACAGGGGAGATTACAGGGTCCCTTATTTGGAATTTCTCTTGGGAAAATAAGCATATCATCCAAGAACACTATTTTTGGGAAATCCGAAATGGCCAAACGGCTTTATTCTGGGAAGATGCCTAGAAAAAATTGCCTAAGTTGGATAGTCCTGAGTATCAACTTGCGAAGAAAAACCTTCAACGAGTGGGCAAAATAAAGGTTTATCATTATTGGACTAGCAACGAACCGGACCCTCAGTGGCGACCATGGTTCTTAGACTTTCCTTCCCAAGATGAAGCAGTCCTGCACCAGATAAACTCTCTACATCGGAGGGTGGATAACAGGAAGGTACGAATCTCGCGGGAGCTCGATCAACTCCGGCGGTGCAGAATTGAGGGAGGGGCTTTTAACCTCAAAGAGGCAAGACACTGCCTTGAAAATAGAGACTTAGAGGAGAAAATAAACTGGCACAATAATGTCTGGGATCCCATACTCTGGCCTAAGATAAAAACCTTCCTTTGGTTGCTTATTCATGGCAAAATTTTCACCTAGGAGAATCTGATGAGAAAAGGGCTTACAAGACCATCACGTTGTAGCCTCTGTGAAGCAGAGGAGGAAACAATGAACCACCTCTTGAACTCCTGTAATTGGGCAGCTAATTTATGGGATTGGATGGCAGATATTTTCCGTCAAATTGATAGAAGTATGGAATCCATCCAAGACTATATTGCAAGGTGGAGGACTAAGTATGCTGAACATGAAATTGTTAACCTCTTATGGCGTCTTGGGCCAGGGTTCCTTGTTTGGTCAGTTTGGAAAGAAAGAAATAGGTGCATTTTCCAGAATGAAGGTCGCCAAATTGACCAAATCAAAATTGAGATCATGAATAATATGAGAGAAACAATGCTTACTTAGGCCAAAAGGGATAGGAATGAAAAGCCAACGACTAGTGATCAGTGCATTATGGAAATGTTTGGGCTTGCAGGTGCGAGTCCCCTGGGTCACCCTGCTCTCCCTTCTAAGCCGCCTCCCTCCCCTCAAATCTGGAAGCTCCCCATCCATGGTTTATATAAACTAAACTTTGATGGTGCATCGCGTGGTAATTCAGGCTCAACTGGTTTCAGAGGGGTAGTTAGAAATGACAAAGGTGAGATCCTACATATCTATTGCATCTCGCTAGGTGAAGCCACAAATAATGAAGCAGAATTTGCAGCGCTGGAACATGGTATGAGGGTTCTGGTCCGTTTGTATGGCAGAAACACCATTGTTGAGGGGGACTCTTTGCTTGTGATTAATGCCACCAAACATCTACAGAATGGGACCCAACTAGGTAAGGTCATTAAGCACTGGCACCTCTCGCAGGCCACGTCCCTTATCCTTGCCCACATTTCGAGGCTAAATGGGATAATGTTTCAAGCTGTCTGCAAATATGAAAACTCAATGGCAGATATTTTGGCAAATCATGGGGTGGAAAACCCTGACGTCATTCTTGATGCACACTGGCAGGACGTGACACCTAATCGCCTGCGGAAGGAATGTGAACAGGCTACCATTAAGGATATTACTAGATTGTCAGAAGGGGAGGAAAACTCTCACGCACTTGAGTAATTACGCTTCATGTGGATCCTTAGTACATTTAATCTGATGCAAAGTCATTATTTCCCCTCGTCCGCTGGTAGAGGTCAGAGGCGGCTAAAGTGTAATAGCAGGGATCAAGATGGGTACACCATCGCCATCTATCATGTTATTCGGCAGGGTGATTTAATGAAAATGTGTGGTAATCCCACTAAGGATGTTCGCACGGTGCTGGAAGATCTACCCTACTTAATGGATTATCAGACTGACAGAAGGAATGATTGCAACAGTTGGGGATCTCCAGCCTATTACCGAATTAACGGGTTCCATATTATATATAAGCGACAAGGTCGCCTAGAGGAAGGCATAGTTTCTGTGCAAAGAGTACAGGGTCTCTGTCTTTTGTTTCTCCGTCTTCTTTCTCTCATTAGTAAGCCTGGTGTTAAGGTGTGGTGGCATAATATGGCTCGTCATTCCTTGCACAGCTCCAGGGTTGTTTCTGAGGTTAAGGTGTCCGAGGATGGTTTTAACAGGTCCGTCTCCTGCAAAGGTAAACAGACCATTGAGACGATGCAGGTGGAAGTGGCTAAAGACCGAACAACTGTGGATGTTAAGACCATTCAAGAGGAAGTGGATTGGATTTTAGTCCCTGGCTTTGGCTTGGCATCTGAAAACCCTACTAGCTAAATCAATGAACACGTAGGAGGCTTCGAACCAAGCGGCATTCTAGGAGAGTACTCTTGGGTCTGCCATAAATTCAGCCCATTTGGATACTCTAGAGGTGACCTTGAAATCTTTGGTTGAGGAGATGAAGGCTCAGTCCAGGTGTCTTGAAGGTTTTGTGCAGATGTTTGAGACATACCTCAAGTACGTGGTGAATGTTTCCATCCAAATGCCTAATGCGACCCATAAGACCACTATCATCTGTCATTTCAAGCCTCGGAAAGCTCTAAGCGAGGAGGAGGAAACTAGTCCGAGCGTGACTATTGCAAGTCTAAGTGCAACTATCAACAAAGAGGATGTGCCTGTGGAGAGTCATGACTGATTTTCCTATCTGTTTTTCTTTCCTTCCATGTGTTGCTGGTTTTATGTTTTTCTGTATTCAACTTCTAGTTTCAACTGGTTAAGCAATATTGGCCTTCTACTTGTGAGAAGGACCAAGTTTTGTAGCAAGTTTCAGGGATGTCTAAGCCCTCGAAGGCTGAGTATAATGTCTGGTTTATGTTGGACGATGTTTTCCTATGGCAGGTCTTGGGAACAGGGTTCTCGTTTTGTACTGTTACCAGCTTGGCCGTTTTTGTAACTCTATGTAAAATATTTAGCTTGGTCGTTTTTGTAACTCTATGCAAAATAGTTACCTTTTAATACAAACTGTTGACTTACACCAAAAAAAAAAAAAAATTGACTATTGAGTAAGTACCCTTCAAAAATTTGAATGATTATTTAATTAATTCTAATTAAATATATATCAAATTGGAATTAAATTAAATTTAAATCATGAAAATAATAAAATAAAATAAAATAAAAATAAAATATGATAAAAATTAAAACAATTAAAATTATTATATATTTTAAGTTAAATTAGTTGTTATATCATAAAATCTAGTTAATCCTACTCTTTATCTATTTAAATATCTTGCCACAAACTAATATTTCATCTAAATAATATTTAAAAAATTTATAATTTTAATATATTATTATTTAATAAAACATTAATAAATAATTCAAAAAGTTATATAATCATTAAATTATTACAAAATAAATTAACAAATATTCCAATTTATTTTTTTCAAAAAGCAATAAAATTACAATCTAATTTATCTAAAAATTTAAATTACTGCTATTAACAAAAATAAAATTGTAAAACAACATTAATAATTAACTCAAACATATTATTTCTAAATATTGAATTTTTTTAATAAAAAATTAGCAATTTTCAGAAACACTTTCCATGAAATCGAAATAAATATTTAAAGCAAAAATATATAACACTTTCCATGAAATCCAAACAATCACAGAAACTCTGACTATCGCGTAGATTAATTTTAAGCGAAACAACTATTAACTTTAAACATTCGTGTCATATGTTCGCTTGATTAAACTTGTAGATATATTAAACTTGTCTCCCGGTTCTATAATGGTTGTGATAACAAAAGATTCGCATGGCAGATTAGATGTGGACTATGAGGCGCAAAGAGATGGAAATTCACGCGGTTTGTACGTAACGCATACTTTTTCGACGGGGCATCTGTGGATAACTCTACTGGGTGCGAGGTTTGGATAAAACTGTCCGCAAATGAACGCATACATTTTTACAGGAATGGAGGTCCCGGTGCAAATAACAAAGCAGAGTTAATGGCACTATGGGGGGGATTATGGGTCGCCTCGGACCTATCCCTACAGGATATTCACATATACGGGGATTCGAAGCTTGTTATTGGTTGGGTTACCAATAGTTTTCTACTTCTCTCTCCACATCTTCGAGGATGGCTGGATCGCACACAGAGTCTATGGAAAAGGATGCAATGCCCAAAGATCAATCATAGATACAGAGAGATCAATACACGTGCAGATGGGTTATCTAAGAGAGGGATCCAGGCAGATTTTGGGGTCATACAGTTCTCTCGGTACAGGGATGGAAGGGTGATACAGGAACTAAAAATTCCCATACCCTGAATCTGTTGGGACTGTTATTTTTGTTTTCGTATTGCTGTTTTATGTCTTTAGGATTTCTTTTTGGGATCATATATATATATCCATAGCATTATCTGTTTCAATCTAGTTTTGAAGAAGAAGAGGTATGAGATGTACCAATTGGTAGATCGGCTCCAACTGTTCAACTGTGCCAATATACCCTGCTACAAGTGAGCCTGATATCTTTAAACTATTAGAACAGAGGACAGGTTCACTTACAGGTCACCATAATATATCCACAGTTGCTTCAGCTTTCTCGAGTAAGGAATACTACTAGTAAGCAGCTCAGAAATAACACAAGCGAGGCAGTGTAACTTTCCTTCCAGCAAAGCAAACAAGACAACTTTTCGAATATACACAAGGGGCTTCGGTTACATACAGTTTTCTGGCATTTATCTACTTCGATGCATCATATATTTTGAACAAAGACCTCCTTGCAAAGGAACAGGACTGTATGTACACAAGTGCGCCAAGGATATACAAGCGAGCCAGTGGTATTTATCAAGTGAGTCTGATTACACACAAGCGAGCCGGATATAATCATAAGTGAGACTGTTTGTTTACAAATATCAGCCAAGTCCTCGATCTTCATAATCTTCTTTTTTACGAATTCCGCATTTCTGTTTTCACTGTCCAATAGGAATGATTTAAAACATAGGTTATCGGTTAAGGCATGAGTAGGACATTAGGATCATTATGATTAAATGCCTTTGCCCATTTTTGCTTATGTTCTTTGCAGATATGTAATGTACTTGCCGCAAGGGGTTGATTACATCCCCCTGATACGATGTGCCAGTCAGTTTTCCTCCTGCTTATTCTCCAATCAGCAGTTAACAGGCTGACGATGCAATGATGTTTACTCATAGAACTAGTTTCTATTTGAGAATGTATTAGCTCATGAACTGATATATATTAATATATGCAGCGTTTTTTATTACGAAAAAAAGAAGAAGTGAAAATATTATATTTTTTCTTGCATGCGGTGGTGGTGCATTATCTGGAGAAAGGCAAGTGAGTTGAGTTGGTTGGAAGTGGCGGTTACTTTATAATCTACCATCATTATCTTAATATTAAAAAACATTAAGATAATAGCATCAACTGATATTGTAAACGAGATAAGTATTTTTAATTAACGTAAACAAGATAAGTATTTTTTTCAATTAAATTAATTTGTTTATTTTAATTATTTGAATTTTTTTTTAAGTTTGGAATGAACTTGTTTTACTTTTTAAAAATTGGTAAAATTAAAAAATTATATATGAAGGTAGTGTAAATTAGAATAAGAATAATAATAATAAATAATTTTTAATTATAAATAAAAATAAATATATATTCACTTTTCTTATAATATTGTATATATTTTAATGGAAAATTTCGAAAAAAAATGAAATTTATGATTTAATTAGCATTAATATATATAAATGTATATGTTTTTGTTTGGGACAAAATGAAATTCATAGTTATATATATATATATAGATATAGATATAGATATAGATATAGATATAGATATAGATATAGATATAAAGATATATATATATATATATATATATATATATATATATATATATATATATATATATATATATATATATATATATATATATATATATATATATATATATATATATATATATATATATATATATATATATATATATATATATATATATATATATATATATATGTTGTTTGTGAAAATGTTGGTTCTTCATAATAAAAATGTATTATGAGTTTGAATTGTATTAATATAATTATATTGAGTGTTAAGTTAACATGCTAAAAACCATATTAACACACCAAAGAAAATTTATACCTAAATTAGCATCTATATTAACACAAGAAGGAAAATCCATGGCTAAATTAAAGATGCTAGAGAAGACTTGCTTTTCAATTAGACTAAGTTGGAGCGGGTTATCCCCTCTCTATTTGACTTATATAGGGACCTTCCCTATGATGCCATTTTTTTTAAGGAAACAAGTTCTAGATATAAGAACCATCTCATATTCTACCAAATACAAGGTGATACAATTTAAGATGCACAACATTGAAAAATAAACAATTAGACTATCTATTTTATAATAGTCAATCATTAACCACATCTTTTATGAAGTTGCATATTAATTAAAAGTACATCAATATTGAAAACACCTAAATTTGAGATACATCGTCAATAACAATATATTACAAGTCAACCATCATAACATTCACTTTTATAATATGGTCATTAAACATACATCAATAATCATATAACAAACTTTATGGATACACAAGGTATCATTCAGCTTTTTTATTCACTGCGTTGTTGTTTCTTGTACTCCCTTACTGTCGTTTGCATCCATGTATGAAGGATAACGTGTCTCGATAGAATGTTGGTGACTCGCCAGTTGACCTCCTAGCCTACTCCTTGGGCACTCTTCTTCCCCACAGACCCTTGAGATGTAATGTTGTTCTAAGTAGAAGAAGAAATACTAGTTGATGGAGGCAAGCACTCATAGCTCAAGAGGGTTGACCTCATTGCCTACTCCTTGGGTAATCTTCTTCCCCACAGACCCTTGAGATGTAATGTGGTTGTAAGTAGAAGAAGAAATACTAGCTGATGGAGGCAAGCACTCCTAGCTTAGGAGCTTCCTCTCTGATCACCTCCACCTCACCAAACTCACTATAGTCTTCGTAGTCAAGCCAATAGAAATATCTTATCCATCCAACAATAGGGCCCACAAAGATCCCTCCACCCATATCTTGCTCCTTTTATATGAGGCCTGATAAGGGACACTTGGAACTTCATTCAAAATAAATATTTTTATAAATTTAAAGTTTTGATTATTCACCCACCCATGTGTCACCCTCTCACCAAATCTCTCCTAATTTATTTTACTTAAATTCTTATTCAAAAATAAAATGACTCCCTATTAATTTTTATTTTCATTCTCCACCCTCTTTTCTTAATGAGGTTGGAATATTCTACGAGTAATGTTCCTAATTAACTTTATGCCCTTTCTCCCCTTTGCTTATTAAAACCTTATGTACTTTCAATTTTATTTATATGCACATTATCTACCTAATATTTTCCAAATGTGGGAAGGGTAGAGTTCTTAAATGGTCAAATATTTTATTTCTTCCTAATCCCCTTTTACCCCAAGATTTACTCTTGATTTAGTTTACTTGGTTTTAAAATCAAACTTACTTCATTATGAGAATTGATATGATTACCTTATCTTAACTATATTCAAGCGGTTTCTTTTTTATGACAAGGGTACCAAGTCAGTTGTGCTCTTCAATAACTTCCCTTTGAAGTTCCAAGGGTGTCACACCAATTTGTTCTTTCTTGATGCCAAGGGTACCAATTCGGTCATGCCCTTCAAAGACTTCCCTTTGAATTTCTAAGGGTAACATGTCGCTTGCCCTTCAAACATCTAGTGACTACGAGGGGAAGAACTAGGTGCGAAGATGGAGAACACTATCTTCTCCTACACTCCCCTCTACAGTGAGACTAATGGTACAGGGGATTGAAGAATCTGCTTTGATGCGAACCCCTATAAAATATTCGTGAGCGACCCAATCTGTGGCCCGCCCCCACAATATCGTGATCTTCAAAGCGAAGGTATCACAATACTTCCAGCCCAAGTCACAACAGTAGAATTAGAGACATTGTCCCACCCATCCCATAAAGTTCCATTTATCTATACATACACATCACCCATGTGAGAGTCGTTCAACCAAGCAACTTCCCTGTGCCTGCAACCAACTAGCATGTCATTAATATTCACAAAAAAAATAAAAATTGAGCTTTAAATTTTGAGAGAATAATATGCAATTCAAATAAAACCATAGGTTGCTAACTCATCACATGGAAGTCCATCCAGTTGGTCTCTTTCCACAACCAATAATATTTAGTAATATATATTCATAATGTTAGTCATTGATATAATTGTATATGCTAAATCATCATCATGACGTAATCATGAATACAATCACTAATTGTATGCAAGAAGCTAATGTAAACAAGACAACATAATGAATCCATCACATAGTCACCAAAAATGTCCATCACAACTATTATCATACTCAGGTGATGGAACGACTATTGATTTTACAATGGTAGAACCTTTGTTGAATCTCATTCATCAGAAAGGGTTAATTCCCTTGGTACCACTTTACAGTTACATCTTCACCCATGATCTGCTCATTGTCATTATATCTTAGCATGCTAGTGCCTTAATGCAAATGATTTTAGGTGATCTTGTGCCCATCCTAGATCAATGTACACCCCAAACCATCATTATTTTCAACTTCACTAGTTGTAACATTAATGGGTCATAAGGCATTGTACAAGTTGGTGACCAAGTGACATGTGATGGTTGTCACAACCCCAAATGTCATCATCACATCCAAGGACAAATATTATAATTAATATAAAATGTTATTTTCTTGAGAATTTGTCTGCGATCTTTCCCTAAAAATTATTATTATTATTATTATTAAATATGATCACTTTAATATTTAAACTAATTTTTTGGGTTTTTTATGACTTTAATATTTATTATTTGCTTTATGAATTTATTTGTTAATTCTAAATTTTTAAAATTATGGAATATAATTATTTTAGATTAGAAAATATAGAAAAAAAATTAGAATCGAATGCAAATTTTGACCTATATGTGCCAAGTCCAAGTTGCAATACATGCATGCATCCTGCTTGATTTTTTGAGTGTTTTTTGTTTTGTTTTGTTTTTTTTTTTAATTTATTTCAGTATGCATGCCCTCCATGTCGATGATCATTTGACATAAAAGATTGTATGTTGTGCTTGTAAATATGTCTACATTGTTGTCTTGTCTTAGTTGCATATTGAATTACAAAAGTTAGTGCTAAAAAATCATTTCAATTGAATGCAAATTGTCATAAAGAGTTTTTCTTTTGCTCAAAGGCACTTATAATTTAGAAGGATTGTAAAAGAATTCCCCCACCATGTTGAATTATTCTTGGGAGAATTTTTGGATAGTAAAAAATGTCAAATTAATACCAGTGTGACATATAAAAATAATACTTTAAAAATCATTTTAAATACTATTGAAATTGAAATATATTTCTTAGAAACTTAATGAATGTGAGATTAAAATGAATATAGATTAATTCATTTGTTTTATAAATAAATTCACTATTTTATTATTATTAATGATAACATCATAATTAATTAGAAATGACAATTTTTTATGTTTTTAAATTATACAAATTAGAATCGTTCAATTCATAATAATTGAATAAATAAGTAGAAATATATTTTAAAATGAAATAGTTATCAATTTTATTGGGCTAGTTTAATTTTCTATTCATCTATTTTATATAATATTTAAATTTATAAAATAATAATTTTGTTATTATAGTTATTTATTAATTCAGTTAAGTAATTAAGTTTTTATTTATGTGAGGAAATTAAGATATATTCTCAATTTGATTATATTATTTTCATATTGACACTGTGAAGTTAATCAATTAATTAATTGAAAATGTATTTTTCATTTTTTAATCCAATAATGAAATAATATTATATTTTTAATTGAAACTGTACTTTTCATTTTTTAATCTAATAATGAAATAATATTATATTCTCCATTGAACACTGATAATATTGAGATGATAAATTTAAATATAAAAGTATCTTGGAAATCACCACAATTTAACAATTCTATATTCCTCTCTTTACCCGTTCGAGGCAGTTGCTTGTTTCAAAATCCCTACTCTACAAAATACCATTAACTCCACAAAATACCATTAACTCCACTGAAATAGTTTTCCCACATTCCTGTGTTACTGTGAAACGGGTATTCCCCATTAATTTTTTATGACCAACCTGTTCCAATGCAACACTTTTTAAATGGAAAATTTGTAATGATATCAATGTGATTAACCTGTGTGAGGGGTTGTCCGTTTGAATAGATGCGAGTCAAGCTGTAGTCCATAAGATTCATAGTGGAGAACATGCTTTCGAGTTCACCATTTTGTCCGCTTCTGCTCTTTTGCACGTAGTTTTCTTGTTTTTCATGCTTTCGAGTTCACCATTACAAATAACATCCTACACTTGTTTTTCATTATAAGATAAATCTATATCATGGCTTTGCAATTCATCTATATTAAGAATGCAAGGGGTATTTTCAACATGTCAGTCTAGTATTTGGTTTTATTTAGAATTTTTTCTTAGAAATTGTGTTTGATGACACTATAAGAATCTATTTTTTAGTTTGATATAATAGAAATATTTGGAATTGTATTTGAGATGCTCCATGATGTTAATGGAAAAGGTGTTCTTGATTATTTGCAAATAAAAATATGCTTTACATATAAATATAAATAACTTAAGAGCTCAAATACAGTTTTGACAACATAAAATGAGATACACAAACATCCAAAACTTGAATCATGAACTTGATGAGAATAATTTGAGTGTAAAGTGTTTTAATTGAAAGTAACAACATTAACAAGTATTTATACATGGTAATCAATTAAAGGTTGTTGTCGATAGCATGTATGTGTGTTGTCAATGGAAGATGAAACATATACATGGTTAATTAGCATTAACACAAAAGTAACAACAATGTTATACATGTTATGCAATGACTTTGCTTGAAATTATACATAATGACTTAATAGTTCAACGGAACAAGAATTATACACATAGTGATGTATTAGATGGTGAACAACTAAACATATGTACAATAAAAATATGTGATGTCATATAAATGTAATCAACAGTGAGTAACTAATCATATATACATGATGAGGTATGGCATCGATAACAACAATTAATGTTTGTTGTGGTCTGAAGATATGTGAATGTCGTTCTTGTCAGTCAACCCGTATTTTCCTTTGTGCATCTCTTTCATGGATGTAGATTGTTTTTTTGGGTCGTTTTGTTATCTTATGTAGCAAGATAATAGATAGACACAAATGATAAAGAGGCAATGATTGTGGGGGAATAAGCCTCATTTGTATATCTTGTAAGGTAAGTTCATGTTGCTGAATTTCTCGGCAATATTCATAGAGCATGTTTAAGTATCCTGTATCCATATATGTTGGTCATGAAAAAGAGAAATAGTAATTGTTAGTGGACTTGTATGTTGAAAGAATTATATATATATATATATATATATATATATATATATATATATATATATATTTGTTTATTTAATTTCAAAGTAAATATGAATTTCTTTTCTAAATAAGAATGAAAATAATATGAGGTTAAATGTAACAGTAAGCAAGCATATGTGGAATTTGGTTAAGTAGAAAGTGATGTTTACCATGGGTAAATATGAAAGATAGAGTGTATGGTTGGCGAGAGTGTATTCTCAGGTGCAAATTTAGATGCAAGCAATGATTCTTCTTGTTGTCTACACTTGAGATATGGATTTTCTTTCATATGTGATATGTGTGGGAATGAAAAATTTGGATTGATTCGAAGGTCTGATAATGATCTTACTCTTGTTGGGCTTCAAGAGAGGAGGTGGTTACACTATGAAGAATAGAAAAATTATCTGTAGGTTGATCTGGAAGAGCATAAATTGCAAATGGGTTGAGTTGTACATTCTTGTAGTAGGGATAATTATTTAGTTTATATTCAAGTGCCGCAAGTATACATGATTTGCAAACAAATAATTCATAAGCCTTTTCAGAAGGATTATGCTTTTTCACAATGAGGATGTCCAATTCAGAAATCATTCGAGGTAAATATTTGGTAATAATAGTGATGTCTTGGGGGAAGCTGATTGTATGAACACTATATTTATATTGACCACCACGAGCATGAGTGACTTGTAGAATGAGGTTCACACGTGTAATGAACGATAACATTGAATAGTTAAACGGACACACATTCAATTTATAGACATATAAATGATGGAGGAAGAATGAATTGACATTGCTACAAATGTTGATATGTAGGTTATGTAAATTTTGAAGGGGTAAAAATACATATTTTTGAATTATTGAACAAGGGTCTTGTCAAAATATATGTTATTGTAGCATCAAACATTGATAGAAACATAGTATGCTAGTCAAATTTCGAGTTTGTTTTTATTCGAGTGTTAATGAACGATAGCATGAATAGATAAATAAGTAAAAATTCAATTTATAAACATATAAACGATGGAGGAAAAAAAATTAATTGAAGTTCCTATGGAAGTTGATATGTAAATGATGTAAATTATGAAGGAGTAAAAATATATATTTTGGAATTATTGAAAAAGGGTCTCGTGAAAGAAAGTGTGTACCACAACAACATTTTCATATTTCAAATAATTATGGAACAATGATCTATACAAAGATGAAACTTCATGTACAGAACAATAGTGGTCTTTGCCACCATGAAGAAATTTCAAAGGAAACAAATAACGGGTCGTTATGCAATGGAAATTGCTTATATGTCTATAAGGAATTTTTTTCATGCAAATTCATATTGAAGTCCTTTTGAATTAACCAGTATTGTTTGCAAGCGTTCGATGCCATTGAAGAAGTTTGTTTTGATGGAAAGTGTAAGTAGGAAAAGTTTGTCTGAAATTCTTTCACAGATTTCCTGGAGATCGGTTAGTTCGATAGAAAGAAGGAACAAGTCTTTTGTTGTGATGCTCATGAAATCATTTCCAGTGTCATTGAAAGTTGTGACGTTTTCTAAGTGGTTGGTGTGGTCATGTAACTCAATTTTAAGTTTGTAATGGTAGTCACATTCTGGGAAGTCGTCGTTACACTTTGTGCAATGCCAAAGTTTGTTATAATGGTGCATATTTTTTTTCACGCATTTCTTTCCATTGAAATTTAATGGACATGCAAGAAAATAAAAGTTTTTCATGTGAAGAGAAGTCATAGTTGTAAGAACTGAAACCCATATTGCTTTCTTGAAGGATTGCATGCAAGTAATTTCATGAATCATATTTTGTGTTAAGGCTCGTTTAGAAGCAACACTGTAGTTTCAACACAAATATGATAAGAAGAGCTATAACCTATTTCACAGAACCATGTATGGAGTTGTTGAGTTTCTTCAATGTTTGGATCTATGACAAGAGTGCTAGTGGAGACTCTCCCTATGGTGGTTCCATTGAATTAAGATGCACAACCTCCTTTGATTGCAAGGATTGACGGGTTGTCAGAAGAGCATAATTCAACAAGGTTCCTTCCTATAGAGTCACAAAGATCTCCCCATAGTGTTACATCAATGTTAAAGCCCGACTTATCCTTTAATGTGAGTGTTTTTCTTAGCGTTTTAGTTCCAGGGCCTTCGTCAAATTGTCAAGGAAAGTAAGGTGGAGCTAACAACACCAATAACATTTACATTGGTGTTCGAGCTTGCAGACTTGATTTCAGTGATAGTTTTGAAATGAAAGTGAAAACGAGAAGTTTAAGAATAGGAATCAAGTTTATGTGATCTCCAAAATTATCTAGGATTATTCATCTTTGTTGCTCCATAAAAGAATTTATTAAAAAAAATATCAATGATTCTTGTTAAGATTCTAGATTTTGCAGAGTCTATCTTGGTTTTCTGTTCTTTAGAATATATATCAAACCTTTTGTTTTATTTCCAAGCTATGTTCCAGTTTATTTCATTTCTCCTTTATCTTTAAGATGGATATTTATCTTTTTCTTCACCAAGTTCTCTTGTGACTCATTTAAATTGGATATTTGTCATTTTCTTCACTGGGTTCTGTGTATTTGCTTATAACTGAGTACGGAATGATATGGAGGGTGGCGCAAGGAGTAAGGAATATTATGTAGTGGCGATTTTTTGGGACGATGAGGGGAGTGTTGTGCGAGGACTTAAGTTTTGTAGGGATTACCAGAGTGAAAGAAGCGACTAGCATAGACACGAGCGCTTTCACCTTTTCTTTGGTGGGTCGAGAGAGCTACACAGCGAATTGAGATGGGAGTGGAATTCTATCTCGGAGGGTGGTGTTTGTGAGACTTACGGGGATGGTGCACGCGAGACTATTTTGGATTGCGGGAGGTGGGTTTAGACCAAGGGAGGCATAGTATTAGTCTTTGTGGAGAGGAAGCATCAGTAGTCGACTGTATGCCGAGTATGAGTGCAGGAGTGAGCGGTGTCTTTGGGGAGAGTGGGTGTGGCTTGGTGGGTTGTAGTGGGGAATTTTTCAAGAAAGGGGATGACTAGATGCAATTGGAGGTATTAACCTCGATGGGCTATCTGTGAGGAAATTTTAGTGGTGGAATTCGGCGCTCAAGGTGTCGAGCGTTTCGGAGATAAGTGACTCCATGTGTTGGGAGGTCTTCTACCCAGGTTCGCCAAGCTGCGGAGTCACAGGTGTGGTTAAGTCGATGGCTCGACTCGTGATGGTATACGGCATGAGGCGGCGGTAGTCAGGAGGAATGGGAACATTGAGGGTTCGCGTCATGGGGTCCCTGATAATATAAAGGTGGTGGTGCTCCGGGGAGAAGGGGGGGGTGCTGGGAGTCGGGGGTGTAAGCTAGCCAGTTCGGAAAGAGGGGCTCGGCCCTATGGATGATTTTGACATCAAAGTGGTCATGGTCGACAGCAGATCTTGCATGCATTGTCAGGATTTGATGTCATGAAATTGAAACTTGTTGGGGCGGGGCATCGTGGATGTCATTTTGCGGGTCGCTCCCAAAATCCTGGCTTTCTTGGCGTTATTGTCACACCAATCTATTTCTTTCTTGATGCCAAGGGTGCTAAGTCGGTGGTGCCCCTCAAAAACTTCCCTTTGAATTTCTAAGGGTATCATGTCGCTTTCACTTCAAACATATAGTGACTATGAGGGGAAGAACTAGGTGTGAAACTGGAGACCACTATCTTCTCCTACACTTCCCTCTATAGTGAGACTAATGGTACCGGGGATTGAAGAATCTGCTTCGATGCACACCCCTGTAAAATATTCGTGAGAGACCCAATTTGGGGCCTGCCCCCACAACATCGTGATCTTCAGTGCGAAGGTATCACAATACCTCCAGCCCAAGTCACAACAACAGTGCTAGCAGGTAGAATCAGGGACATTTTCCCACCCCTCCCATAATGTTCCATTTATCTATACAGACCCATCACCCATGTGAGAGTCGTCCAACCAAGTAACTTCGATGTGCCTGCAACCAACTAGCATGTCATTAATATTCACAACAACAATTTAAATTGAGCTTTAAATTTGAGATAATAATACACAATTCAAATCAAATCATAGGTTGTTAACTCATTACCTGGAAGTGCATCTAGCTGGTCTCCTGCCACACTCAATAATATTTAGCAATATCTATTCATAATGTTAATCATTGATATAATTGCATATGGTAAATCATCATCATGGCATAATCATGCATACAATCACTAATTGTATGTAAGAAGCTAATGTAAACAAGACAACATAATGAATCCATAACATAGTCATCAAACATGTCCATCACAACTATTATCATCCTCTTAGGCTTAGTGGCATGAGACCATCCAACACCTAGAGAACCTAGATTAGGTAGAGAAATTTATGATGATTGAAGTATGCGTGAAGGTGATGGAATGATTATTGATTTTGAAATGGTAGAACCTTTGTTGAATCTCCTTCATAATAAAGGATTAATTCCCTTGGTACCTCTTTACATTGACATCTTCACCCATGATCTGCTCATTGTCATTATATCTTAGCATGCTAGTGCCTTAATGAAAATGATTTTGGGTGATCTTGTGCTCATCCTAGATCAATGTACACCCCAAACCATCATTGTTTTCAACTTCTCTAGTTGTAACATTAATGGGTCATAAGGCATTGTACAAGTTGGTGCCCAAGTGACATGTCATGGTTGTCACAACCCCAAATTTCATCATCACATCCAAGGACAAATATTATAATTGATAAAAAATGTTATTTTCTTGAAAAATTTTCTACAATATTTTAGTTCCCTAAAAATTATTATTATTATTAAATATGATCAATTTAATATTTAAACTAATTTTTTGGGTTGTTTATGACTTTAATATTTATTTTCGGTTATCATTTTAATTTAATTTATTATGTGGTTTATGAATTAATTTGTTAATTCTAAATTTTTAAAATTATGGAATATAATTATTTTAAATTAGAAAATATAGAATAAAAATTAGAATGGAATGCAACTTTTTTATTAAAAGAATATGAGCCTTTATAGTGTAAATGAATTGTTAAATAAAAGAATTAAAAAAAGTATCATCCATTTGGAAATAGAGGTTTTAAACGAAGGGGAAAAAATGGGGAAATAAGGTCAGATTTTGATTTATAAATTTCTATGAAGAAGCTCATCATAATAGCTCTTACAAGTTTCTATAAACTCTTTTTTATATGTAGTTTTGATATTATTATATTCAAAACATAAAAGACTGAAATAATATGAATCAAAATCAAAATATCACACCATTTACACCATGAAAAAGAGAGTTAGTTTGTGAAATTCAATATAGGAAACCTATGTTGAGGATTGTGACTTGTCCTTTCCTTCTCAAAAAATTCAAATATAAAGAAAAGTGAACTCAATTTATGTAGTTTCCAATGGAAATTATGGTTTTTATGGTCATGATAGGACCATCTACTTTTCTTTTTTTCTTCTCGAGTATCCCACTTATTTACTTAGCTCCATGGAAAATTTTAGAGGCTAATATTCGCAGGTTGGCTAATTTTCCATGCTTTTCCCAAAAAACAGATTCGCCAATTTCCATTTGAAAAAAAATTGATTCGCCTAAATGTTATATTATAAAATTATTTTACCCTAAAAATTGCCAAAATTTTATATATACTAATATAAATAATTAGAAACCTAAATAGTTTTACAAAAATATCATCAATTTTTTTACAATTTACATATTGGGGACTAGTAAGATTTTCCAAGGTTTCTAAACTTTAAGATAAGCTTCCATCCTTAAAATTTTCCTTGCTTAGCTCAACTATGGAACGTTAATCAATATCACAAGAATGTCACTCCTAGATTTTCTAGCAACCTAATATTTAAAAATTTATGATAGTTGTATAGGGTTAAGGTTAGGGTTTTTTCATACCTAAACTATCAATTTAGGTTAGGATTTTAGACCCTCCATAATCTTCTTAAAAGTCCATATGTAAACCATGTGTGATTGTTGGGAAAAATCACATTTCCTAAAATTTTTCAAGCAATCGGTGATTATTTAGGGTCTTTAATCTCTGTTTGAGATGTGATATATGCTCTTCCCAGGTGTAGCTTGAAATCAATATATTATCAAAGACACATACTTACAAATGAGTCTAAAAAAGGAACATAACACATCATTTATCGAATACATATATGCCAATAGTGCATTATGTAAACCTTTACCTTAAAGGTAGTCTTCAGATGACTTATTTTATTCATACCTAGAGGTATCCCAAGTTGAGATCCAACTTGGTAAAGTATTTATCATGTTGTAGCTATTCTACCAAGTCATCGACCCTAAGAAAAAAGTTTTGATTATTGAGGGTAATATTATTTAGAGCTTTGTAGTTGATACACATTCACGTTTGGGTGTATTTTTTTTTTTTTACTCATACCTAGTAGTAACCCAAGTTGAGATCCACCTCGGTAAATTATTTAACTTGTTGTAGTTGTAGTTGCTCTATTAAGTCACCAACCCTAGGAAAAAATTATTGATTATCGAGGGTAATCTTATTAAGAGCTTTGCATTCAACATACAATCTTCCAGTCCCATCATTGTTTGGAATTATAATGATAAATGCACCATAAAATGAAGTAATTCACTTAATATATGTCAATTATTACATGCTTTAATATTTGTTGCAATGATTTCTTCACTTTATCTCCTTACCTATAGGATGGGTTATTTATATAGTCCCAGATTTGGCAATGGGGCTCAAACAATGACTATCACATGCTCCATTTCCCTCTTAGGTAGTAACCTAATTATTTTGAAACTACAAACAAGAGTGAAAGTTTTTAGGAGAAAATTTCCTCCATTGGTTTGGATTTTTAATTTTGTGATTTTTTCTAATACTAGATCTTTACCTCTATTGCATATTTTGTTAGTTTCATTCACTTTAATGATTATAATTTCCACGCCATTTTAGATACAAAATCCACAAGATTGTACGGAATCTTGAAGTTTCAAATTTCATTGAGTAATTAAACAAGTGAAGATTATGAACACCTAAAATCACAAGGGAGATGGTATTGAAAATCATTATAATAAATATGGTGGGGATGGTGGTGTTGAAAATTGGTATGATAAATATGAAGCTAATAGATATTTGGATAGAATTTTTTGGAACTTTCTTTAAACATATTTAGGTTACAGGGAGAAACATTGAGAAACACACATGAGTACACATGAGTGCGTTATAGTCCCTGCCATAGTAGGGAGTATAGATATCAATCTCTAGTCAGTACTTTTTAATAAGCTTAGTTTCTTTTTGTTTTGTTTTTATTATTATATATTTTCTATAATTTATTATATTTTTTGGTAAAATTGTCAAAGGATCTCAACTCGAGTGGGTTTCTGAATAATTTTCTTCCTCAGTGGCATGGGTTCAAGTGTCCAAAGACATTTTGTAACTGACCCATTAGTGGCATTTACGAATAGTTGTATTTGGTGTAATAGTGGTAATTTATCTATCAAAGTTACCAATTCCCCAAATATTCTCAATAATAATAATTATAATAATAGAAAAATTTAAAAGTTACGAGAATATTGTAAATGAAAAAAAATCAATTTTCATAAAATGAAATTTTGAATTTTGGATTGGTTGAAACATATGAAAAGATTAATTAGTTTTTTTTCAACACAAAATGATACAAATTAATTAAGAAAAATATGCCAAGTAACCTTTCAAAAATAATTTCCATCAATGCCTTTTATATTTTTCCAAAAAAAAATGGTAAATCACAAATATATTTATGGGACGCTACAACATTTAATAATAGTAAATAGAAAATCCCACTATAGAATTTCATTTGGAGCTATGCTCTCATAAAGTGGAAAAGGAGAAGATCCCATTGTAGAATTTCATTTGTAGGGGAAGTTGGCTTTGAATACCCCTTTGCAAGGGTGTAGAGCCCCAACAATAATTTGATGTTGTTATAAAGGGAATGGACTCTTTAAAACTAGGTGTTTTCTATTGTAGAAAATCAATTGATAAGCATTTCAAAACACTTGCATCTTGGGGCATGTTGTTAACAGGTGGTAGAGGCACCATTCTATGACATTTATGGGAAGATCTACTACATTTTTAGTAAGGAAAATTTTAGGTGTTAATATTCTAAGGGGGGCTAATTTTTTACTATTTTTCAAAAAATTGATTTACCAATTTCCATTTTTTCTAAGAATTATTCGCCCAAATTTTATTGTATAAAATTATTTTACGGGATAAAATTATTTTACCTTTGAAATTGCCAAAACTTTTTAAATACCATATATAAAATTTTTGAAATTTGAATATTTTTACAAGGATATCAATAGACATTTTACATTATACATATTTGGGACTAGTGAGATTCACCAAGGTTTCTAAAATTTAAGATAAATTTCCATCCCTAAAATTTTCCCTATTACTGAGGGAAATGCATATTCTACTCATTAACCAACACTTCTCCTTCAAGATATTCTTCATATTGTATTTGACCATTACCCATATTGTATTCTTCATTACCCAACTATAATACCACGTCTCCCATTTTGAATAATTTGTTAGCCTTTGAATTTAATTCCTCGTGAAAGTAATCAAAGGATATAACCCTAAATATTCTAGTTAGCTCCATAACTATAATAATCCATTGATCAATAAAGAAGTGTTTAAGGGAGTATAATATTTCAGTCAATCTATAACAACCTTTGAATCCACTATCACTTGCAAGTTAAAATTACTGACACAATTAAAATGACTAACATAAACGACTATTTCCTATTATTGCGGTACTTTTTAGGTATTCATATTTTTGTTCCTAGCCTAAATTAGCCATTTACGTTAGTCATTTTTAGTTGTATTAATTATTATCTAGTCGTATATTTTAACTTGGGACTAAATTAGTCATTTATGTTAGTCATTTTTAGTTGGGGCAGTTAAGATTGCTCATTTTTGGTAGTATTTCAACTGGAAAAATTACGGTGACTAACATTTTTAGTCACCTAGTCACTAATCTCATCATTTTCCAGTAGTGGAGAGACAAAATTATGGTTTATGAAATAAAAACAAAAAGACAGCTCAAACCAATACAAGAAGATGAAAAACTAAAGCATGTATCATGAAGGTTTTTTGTGGATTGCAGGCACACACATCAAGTTCCTATGGTTTTGGTCAAATAGTCAACAAGAAGGAGAAATGACACCACTTTGTTTTTCCATGTTTTAGTCACCATCTTCAAGCACAGTTTCTGAACATTTGAAATGGGATTTTAAAAATCCAAAAGAGGTTTTTTTTTGTAACGGGCTGATTTCAAAAACTATGTTTCAGATTTTATCAAGACATCATGCTTTGGAAATTACAGAGGAATATTTGATACCTATTTCTCCATATATTTTATTTTTTTTAATTTTCTTCTCTTAGTAACTATTTTCAAATGAATTTTCCGAACAAATGGAGATTAATTTGTAAAAAGCATTAGAGGTTTTTGTTGTTAATATAACAATTTAAATAACTCTCTCTCATTTTTTATCCAAATAGCATTCTTTGAAGGATATGAAGGAATATTTGCAACTTATTTTTCAGGATTTTTCGATATTTTTCGAAATTTTATTTCCTATAAAAATGCCAAGTCAACAGCTAAAGGCCACCTCATAAAATTTGACTTGGGGATCAGAATAAATATGGGAGAAGAGAATTTTCATATCCACTTCTTTTGGATCTTGATGGTTATTGTAATTAATACTTTCCACAAATTGTGGATTTGAAACTCTATGTATTTTTCCTATATAATGAATGAAAAATAAGGAAGAAGGTTTGGACTTTGAAACAAAGTATTGTTTTGTTGTGTGTGTGATCAAATTATTCATTTTTTCAAGTGATAAGAAGACTATGATATTATGCTCATGATAGAGATATTCTTGTGATGGTCGTATGCTCAGTCAATTTCCTTCTGTTATAGTTTCCTTTCTATGTGACATCATTTATATGTTGTCTTTTGGTGCTTAGATGAGATTATGTGAAAAAATTCATTAGTTTAATTCTATGGTTCTTATGATTTATGCATATGCACTATTTCTCATAAATCTTGCAAGATTCATGTTTCATGCCCAGCTATAGCGGGTTGTTTTCTCCCTCTACTACCATTCAAATGATGTTTGATAGTCTATAGTTTTCCATCTACCCTTCCTCTGTCCATCTTGATTCATATAGTCAATATCTTACTAATTGCATCTAAAAAATTTATTTGTTGACTCCATTTCCAAATATATTACTTGCTTCATCCCATCCACCACACTCAAAATCCAAAAATCCCTACTGAAGATCTAGCCATTATTTGAAGACACAACCAAGTTCTAAGCTTAGTGATTAGGTTGTCAGATAGATCCCTCTCTAGATTGAATGGCCTAGCCTTCAATATACAATATTGGTTTGAAATGGTTACCATAGGAACTTCTCTCACAACCAAGAAAACATTTCTGAATGATAACGAAATCACCAAGTGTTGTAGCTGCTATAAGCCCTTCCAAAATTTTTCCGAACTTCAAATTTTGTAGCCTCCTTATGATCATGCCATATTTTGTTTCAAGTAATTAAGGTCTTGCTCAATCATTTTTTCTATGTGTTCAAGTTTTACTTTAGGAATCCTAAGTGTTGCAATACTTGCTTTCACATGCCCAACTGTTGACGTCTCCACAAGCACACTTTCTATGATAGGCTAAGAAAAATTCATAGTGATAGTGTTGCACACTCTTTGTCAACAGTATATGTGAATTCCTTGCTAATAATGATTACACGGTACTTGCCAACAATGATTTAAAAACCCTTTCCAACAATTATTATGTAGTTCCCAGTAACAGTATAAGGGAATCCTTTGTAGAAAATCAATGCACACTCCTTGTTGGGAGTGAGAGAATACTTCTTCAAGTCAGTATTTTCACACCTCTTAGTGGCAATCAACTCACTCTTAACTCCTAATTTCCCAACATGCACTGAGAACACTCACAAATACTAACCCTAATTTCATGTCTGATCTCTCTATATAAATATTCCAGCCAAGAGCTCATCTCACACTCATCTTTTACACTTTTGGAGCACAAGGAACATTGTCTCACTTGTGGTTGCAAGTGTGACATCATCTAGGCGAGTTTCTCAACCATCATTTTTTCTTGATTTTTCATTCTCTGTCTTTCTTTTTCTTTCTTTTATCTTCGCATGTGTCGCTTTCACTTTCTTTTCCATATATTGTGAAGAGTATATTGGCACACCTTCTAGGGGAAGCTCCAGTGCACTCTCTTGAACTAGTTGATGTTATTTATCATAAGAACATGTGCTGGAAACTCTCCCGTGACATTGATTTCTTTTGACACTTGTGTCTTAACTGTCGCATTTGGAGATAAGTGTTGTTTGTTATTGTTTCAATGTATACATGTTGGTTTTGGTTATTGTTCATATTCTTTTCATGTGCTTGATTGTTATATGTGTGTGTTACACCTCATTTTGTCAGCATGGAAAATGACTATGAAACTGGATCTTTTGCTATCCATCAATGTGTTCCAAAGCCTTCCCCTACAAGTTTGGAACTTAAATATCCTGAAGAAAATGAGAATTTTTGGTAACAAAGTCCAAAAACATACGTTTATTCACATGTGCGCTTTCCTAGCAAATTTCTGTGCATATGCAACTCTCACCATTAAAGCCTGCATATAATTGTGCTTTGTCTTCCTCTATAAAATGCACACATGACTTAACAAAAATTAAAAATTAAAAAGTGAAATCTAGAAGATTTGTTGGGTGAATATTTCCCAACTGAAAGCTTTGAGGTGATGCTTATTTGAGCCTAACCCTTTTGATCATGGAGCTAATTCCCATTCTTCAAGGAACCCTAATCCCACCTTTAGTGGATCTCATTCTTGAGATGATGATATAAAACCCCGTCCTCTTGGCCTATAAATCAAACATAGGCTAGAGGTTTTGGAGATATTACTGAAGGTAGAATTATGCTGCTCAAATAAGGTTGGAAGGTTTATCATCCAAGGAGAGGATTGTAGATCATTGGGAGGAGCCACACTTCATCAAGGCCAAGATTATGTAACTCCTTTATTTCTGAGATTAATACAAATGAGTTTTTCTTCCCACTATATTGTCCAATGGAATTGATATATGGTTAATTTTTCTTCCATTTTTCCATTGAAATGATATTAGGTACTAGTTTCCTTGATCACTAGTATGAGTGGTATTGAATAATTTATTCTTCATATGCTTTTGATCTCTGGTTGTTTCTATGTTTGTAGATCTAGTTTCTAAGCATTGAGGAGCTGCATCAAAACAAAGTGGGGATATTCATCTTGAATTTCATGAAAGGTATGGATTCCATCTCTTATAATTCTAGTTTATGAGTAAATATTGATAAACTCGAGGAAATATTTTCTTGCTTGTGTGTTTGTTATTAGAGTTAGACATTGAATGTAGGGAGATTTCTTCCATCTACATTAGCAATTAGTCTGCCATAAAAAATTGGTGACTCCGCTGGGGAAAATATTGTTCTTCATCATCTCCTTGTTTTTGACTTTCGAACCTTGTCTGAGTCTTTGCAAGATAGTGATATTTTAGATTTTGTGAATTGTTTTCTTGAATTTTTTTCTTAAATTTTATCGACCTAAGTGGTTTCTATTTAGCAATAGAACACGGATTGCACAATGTTCCCTTAGCAACAATGCACATGCGCATTTAAATATATTGTCTTCTTATGCACATGCCTGGAATTTTTGAAAATTTGAGTTTTAATTTCATTAAAGTCTGAAATTTTTCTTTTTGAATGCTTTATCATACTTGTTTGTACCTTCATATATCCTTTGTGAGTTTTCTTGAGTGTTGTGAAGAATTCTTCTTGAAAATTTCTTGTTTTCATAAATTAGGGTAAGGGCTTTGTCTGGTTTCTTGTGGATCCATCAAAAGAAAGAATGGTTGATCTTGATTTACTATCTTCCTGTCTTTTTTCTCTCAAACAGATCAGATTTAGTGATTCTCTTGCTCATTTGTGAAAGATATTTTGGTTTAATGACAAGTAGGGTTTCTCAATAATAAGTGTTTTGATGATATGTTCTTCCTTCACTGAACTTAAAGTGAAAGTCATTTTTCTTTCAGTGCTGATTTTTTTCAAAATTACACTTTGATTTCATAGCATTCATTCATGGAAACTGGTTTTTTAAGGATTTGATTTTTTTTTCTTATGGACTTTGTAAATTTTGATTGTTTCTTTGTTAAAGGAAATTTTCATGGTTTCTTGAGTTATTGGGCGAACTGAAATTTGAAAGATAGATTTCTACATTTGCATCATTTAAAAGTGAAATTTTATATCTGTGAAAAGAGATATAGTGAAATTAAGAGTTATTTCGTTTTCTTTGAAAATTTGAAAAAACTCTTTCTTTCCCGTAATTATGAATTCATCAAAATGAAAATATCACAATATAATTTTTGATTGAATTAAATTTTTTGGTCATGCCATAATATCGGTTTCACATCCATTTACCCATTTATTAAGTAAAAACTTTAAAACATGGTGCTAATAAAATCAATTAGAATTTTTATATATTTTAGGGTTCTTTCGACCTACGTTAGATCAGGTCGCAGGGCTTTGGAATAGGGAAGTGAGTTAACTTTCCAAAGCTGCAAAAAAACACTAGAATCTTCCTATAGGGAGTAAATCCAATTATTACACTTTGCCTCTAGGAAGCTCCTCTAACAAGGGAGCTAAGCACAAGATCATATCGAACCCTATGGAGTGATCGACCCACATCATTGGTTATGGTATAGTGATTTTCATGCATTACAAATGGTGTCAAAAGGTACTTGGTAGTCACTTGAAATTAAACCTCAGATTAAGAAAATTGAGGAACTTTCAAGGGGATTGAGCCTTTTACTCTTCCTTTGTGTGTACGTCTGATCTACGACTATCCTCCCAAGTTAAATTGTTGTAAGTGGTCACCTTAGATACCATAATATTAGGGCCATTATCTAAGGTGATAGTGGAGGGGAAGTCTCGGTTGTACCTGGAATAGACGTTGAATAGACTCACTTGCACCTTTTTGGAGGGTATTCTTCACTCGAGATGGCATAAGTGGAGTTACTTGCACCAGGTCATGTTCATTAAGTAGGTTGTCAGGGTAACTGGTTCCCTCTGCTCTATCTTTTTTCATTTTTCACATTGATCTCTGTGATGTTGGATTCATCACCAACTATTGATTTTCTTGTGAAAAAAATGGTTTGCATGGTTTGAATCCTTAGATTTACTAGCGTGTGTGAAATGTTTTTTTTTAACTTTTTAGAGGCCTTAGGTATGGATTGTGAATATTATTTGAATTCTTAATCAAATTTCATTGTGGAAGATTTACCAAGGCATTCATGTAGAATGAATGGTTTACCCCCTAAGCATACACTGAGTCAGTTGGAAAAGATTAAAACTGAAAAGTAAATATCAACATGATCTAGGACCTCAGATCAACCTGAAACGCCTACCATTGTAGAATCCGAGACAATAGAAATTGAAGTAATTCAACCTCAAAAACTATAATCAAGATTAATTCCATCTAGAGGATAAGTTACTGAATTCTTTCATATGCGATATGATACTGGAGAAGTTCCAGATACAGAACAAACTGAACCAGATATTGACAAACCTAAATATGAAATTTCTGAACCTAAGTCACCTTCAGCTGTTATAGCCCCTACTCCTACGCTACCTTCACCGCGAAGGGAAATTATAATTACAATTGGTCTACCTCCTGGTATCATTAGTAATATTGAAGATATTACTGGAGAAGATAAGGAAGAATCATCACATACTCTTGTTTCTACTGGTGAACCAAAATTTCTTCCTAGACTTCCTTTTGATCCTTTTTGACTAGATCCTTGGTATTTCACACCCTTGAACTATTTATGTCAAGGAATTCCATGTTATCGCACTCCCTTTTACTTTTCATCGAGATGAAACATGTCAAGAATGCCTTATGGGAGTGTACCTACTGATACTTCTATATTTACAATATCTCCAAAGATATATTGAATGGGTGGCCCATCAGTTCATGTTGGGTACCAGTCACTTTTTGGAACTTTTTAGGAGCCTCTCCTTCACCCCAATTTACTACTTTATCAGCTAAAGTATCTACTTCTACTGGTAATAAAATGACTTCCATGCCTGAGGTACCTTTGAAAACAGACCAAAACATGATATGTGGAAACTTAGGTAATCCTCAAGCAACCTCAACTGGTTATTATATGCTTAGGGGGAAACCACCTTATCCTCCACCACTGGGACAACCTTTTGTTGGGTCATATCCTACGGCTAGAGGACAAAATTTTTCCAGAAATTATGAAAACTATAGTCAGATACCTCAGGTCAATCCAGGTCAACCCGTTGTATCTCAACCCTTAGTTGGTGCTCCTTACCCAAGGATGAATACTATTCAGAACCCTGCGTTTGTTCAACATCCTATGCAAGTTGCTCCAAAAGTTTCATTTTATCAACCTGTTCAGCATAGTGGATAATATATTCCACATATACCTATTCAAAGTATGCCAATACAAGTCCAGCAACTTGTCCAAGGGATTCCGCAAACACCTATTCAACATCATGTCCAAGAGAGTCCACAAACACCTGCTCATTAACAGATTCAACAACCTATTCAGAGTGGTCCACAAAATCATGTCTAGTCTACTATCCAAACGTCTATTAAACCACCAATTCCAAGTTCACCTAAAACCCCTATTCTAGGAGTATCAAAAACGATTATTCCAGTTACCCCTCAAATATCAGTGAAAAAACCTATAAAGGCTATCCCTCAAGCATCTACTTATCAAATTGGTCTTACTTTCTAGTTTACAATGCATATTACTATTATACAACCTAGTATAGGGATGACGCAAAAACCATATCAAGGTCAAGCCAACCTTTGCAAAGGCAACCTTTACAAGGTCAATTTTTCCAAGGTCAACCTTTTCAAATTCGATTTGTTCAAGGTCAACCTTTGCAATGTCAACCTTCATAGGGGAAATATTACTTGGGTAAAATAGATCAAATTTCAATTTTTCAGAGTCAACCATACCCTAGCCATACTTATCAAATTCCATTTCATATGCAACTTGGTATGGGTCACCCTGGTTACCCTGGAGGAATGAAAATCCCAACCGCACAAGTTATTCTAGGATATCCTGGGTATCGTCCACCAGGTACTGGACTTAACCCTTAGGTTTATAATTATTCGCAACAAGAACCCAAACAACAGTTACCATTTATTGCAACATTAGATTTGTCGTATTTGTCTCAGCTAACAAATGACCCCATCTACTATTATTTGTTTTGGTCGATAATTCCTAATCAGGAGAGGACCCAACAAACCATGTTATGGCATATCATCTTTGGTGTGCATCGAATTCATTGATCAATGATTCCATTATATTAGATATTTTCCAACAAATTTTAACCGGTTCAACAACAAAATGGAATATCGGGTTACCACGAGCCCATTTCCATATCTTAAACTCTTTAACAACAACTTTTTTGACACACTTTCAGCTACCAATTCGATATGATACTGGTACTGAACATTTGACTTCTTTGAAATAGTCGTCTACTCTAGGTTTTGAAGTAAAAGGACAAGAGCATAAAGTATATAGATTGAAGAAAGCTTTGTATGGTTTGAAACAAGCTCTAAGAGCTTGGTACAGTCGCATCAACACCTGTCTCACCAAAAGTGGTTTTTCCAGAAGCAGCCATGAACCCACTTTCTATACCAAATCTCATGAAGGTAAAATTCTTATTATATGCCTTTATGTAGATGATCTTCTTTATATAGGAAATATGATGTTAGAAGATTTCAAAGCAGCAATGCAAGCAGAGTTTGATATGACAGATCTAGGAGTCATGAAATATTTTAAATTGAAATTCACCAATCTGATAATGGCATTTTTGTTGGTCAACAAAAATATGCCACTGATATCATTCAAAAGTTCAGAATGACCAATTGTAAATTAGCCAATACACCAATTGTTCAAGGTTACACCAAACTCAGTAAAGAAGATGTAGCACCATTTGTTGATCCCACATTGTATAAAAGCCTAGTTGGTAGTTTGTTGTATCTAACTGCAACTAGACCAGATATTATGTTTGCAGCAAGTTTTGTCTCCAGGTTTATGCAGTCACCAAAGCTTACTCATTGGCAGGTTGTAAAAAGGATCTTAAGGTATATTACAGGGACCATAGACTATGGTTTTTTTTATACACATTCTGAAAATTGTTCACTTTGAGGTTATACAGACAACGATTATGCAGGGATTTTAGATGATAGAAAAAGTACCTCAGGGTATGCTTTTCATCTTGGAACAAATCTGATTACATGGGCATCCAAGAAACAGTCAATACTTTCAATATCTTCTGCAGAGGCAGAATATGTAGCAACAAATTCAGCAGCTTGTCAAGCAGTATGGTTGAGAATATTCTTGAAAGACATTTCAGATATTCAGAAGGAGCCAACTCCAATTTACTGTGATAACATTTCAGCAATTTCTTTATCAAAAAATCATGTTTTTCACAAAAAGAGAAAGCACATTGACACACGTTTTCATTTCATTCGTGAACTTGTCAATGATGGGGACATAACACTTTCTTTTTGTGGTTCCAAAGATCAGCTTGCAGATATTTTCACAAAGCCATTGGGAAAGAATGTATTTGAATTTCAAAGAGTGAAATTAGGCATTGTTAGTGCCTCCACTTGTAACAGTTGAGATTAGGAGGGGATGTTGAGATATTAATCTCACTGCCCGTTAGGTTCAGTTCATTTAATTTATTGTCTGCTACGTGTCATAGGTAGTTTATTTTTACTTCAGTTTACTTCAGTAATTTATTGCTGATGTTTCCAATGTATTCCTATTTAACTATTTGGTAATATTGAGATGAGCAATTCTCAACTCCAGTTTACGTTTCAGTTTTTCAATTCTTTTCAAGTGGAGCCAAAAGAATCTCTAAATGGGTTGGAAGAATAGTGCCATACCCAAAGGCCAGAATAACCTTGCAGAAACCAGAATAACCTTGCACAAAAAATTATAAATTCAAAGATAAGGTTTGCACCACACAGCAACGGTTAACACAAAAGCCCTCTATTTTTCTTACACACTTTGAAAATACCAATATTCTTGCTCTGCCATTTACGATGAAGCTCACTTGGTCCACGTGAAGCACTCCTCGAGAAGATCCTTGAAGCATTCAAGGGTCCCATGGGTCGTAACAAAGCTTATAAGCTATTAGAATCTGGGTTCTGCCATTAGCAAGAGAGTTTTATAGAGGGCAATCATGACATCAACATCATAAACCAGATCGGCGGGCCAGGCTTGAGAACCATCAGAGCCTGCAAATGTGCATCAAATTCAAGTCTAGTCTTTAAAATGCTTCAAAAATGGTTTGGTTTGTAGTAGAATGAGAAAAAATTATAACTAACTAATAACTATTTTCAATCATTATTTTTAATCTAATGGTAGACAAAAAAACAAAAACAATACAAAAGTCAAAATTCATGAAAATTAAGCAGAGATTTCATGACATAAACGAAAAAACAATACAAAATCCAAAATTCATGAAAATTAAGCAAAGGTTCTTTGACATACCGAGCAGATGGAGTTTAAACCGATTAGAAAAGGAAAGAGCCAAAATTCTATAATTTTAAGCAAAAATTCAACAAAACTTCCACAACCTTCTGAATTTCAGGGGACAAAAACAAGGAAAAACAAAATTTATGAAATTAAACAGAATTTCTTAAAATTTCTCATGGAATTTCAGGGTATTAAAGAAAAAAAAGAGATGCTTTAAATTTCCCTGGTGGATAGAATTTTAGGGGATGAAACAGGGCAACAGCCAAATTTCATGAATTTGTGAGTAGAGATTCTTTAAAATCCCCAGACAAAATTTCAAGGGATAAACGAAGCAAAAGATTGGAGTTTGTAAACCCTCACTGAGTTCTAGAAACCCTCACGGAGATCTGATGTTCGTTAATATATATTTACGTTGTATAACTAATTAAAAATAATAGTATATAATCCTAAGGTAGAGATTATTTGAATCGTCTAACATTAAAATCAAGATATATTTTAATCCTACTTCTATAATGATTTACAATAACAAAATATTTTTAAGTTGAAACATAGCATGTCTATTTCTTTTCAAAATTTCAACCCTCAATTTGTATTTTCTCAAATTTATTAAAAAGAATATATCATTACTTAATGTTTCTATTTTTTACAACAAATTTCGTTATATTATAAAATTATTATAATATAAAAAAAAAATGGTTTAAATATTATTTTAATAATGATTTAAAATATAAAAATATATATAAAAACTTTAAAGATATGAGCCAACTTCAAAAAAAAAAAACCTTTTATAATCACACTTACACTTATCTATGAAACCCTAAAGAAAAACACAACGTGTCATAACTGCTTTATTTTCTAGAGTATAACCAGAAGACTTTATCTTAGCATCAGGCTTTGAATTTGATTTATATATATTTTAATATGATTTTATTATATATATCTTAATATGATTTAAAAATACATTTGCCCGAAACGAAGATCTTAATAACTGCCTTTTTTTACCTGCTGCATGCGGTGGTGGTGCAAGCATCTGGGAGAAGGAGCATCTATATATAGTTTCGCTGGGAATTGAAGTGTTTGTCGGCTTCACTTGAACGGTCGAGTGAGTTGAGTTGGTTGGAAGTGGCCGGTTGCCCCATAATCCACACATCATTATTTTAATATTAAAAAAAAACATTAAGATAATAGCATCAACTGATATTGTAAACGAGATAAGTATTTTTAATTATAGTAAAATAAGATAAGTATTTTTTTCAATTAAATTAATGGTTTATTTTAATTATTTAAAACAA